>OZ024816.1:62226401-62559315 GCA_964017055.1 Chloromyia formosa
TGACTGCTGCCTTAAAAGATGTGGAGTAGATGCATGCTGACAATGTAGCCATAATGTCCTCATGTAAGTCCTAGTTATAAGTACTCATGTTTACTGGCCATGGAATGATAATATTGTTCTGTGAAGCGCAGTGGGTCAAAGCTAGTACTAACCTCTTCGTGCGAAAATGTTGCCATTATCTCTCCCACGAAAAAGTGACAGTGTAGACTTGCACACAGCACATATCCGAGGCAATTGAATTTCCCTTTTTCACTCAAAAGAAAGTGATCACCATTGTAATGACCGGTTTCCACACGAAATAAAATGCAAAGTAATTGATTTCGCGTGGAAATTGCCCACAACGGTGTGGAAACTTTTGTCTGTGTATAGGATTTTCGTGCAAAGAACTGAGTACTAAGAAAAGCGAGAATAACTGGACTTTTGACAGTTTTTGTATGAGATTTCGCTCGAAAAACGGAGGTTAGTACCTTCCTTTAAGCAGTGTAACTCGATTTCAGATTTCATGTCATTTTCACGCACTTTAACGTATAGGGTTTTTCAATAGGGAAGACGCATTTTGTTTTTGACATTTCTCGAAAAGGAGTGAAGTTGGCTTCGCAATTCTTTCATACTTTGAAACACGAGTCTATGTCATTTAATATGGATACACGCTTCGACAACGTTTTCGAATTATTCAACTTTTTTATCGAAGTTCACGTTATATCGCGACTACGCTGCGCGCGCCTACGCCAATTTTCGGTCGACAAAACCGTCCAACAAGACGGACTATTGAACGTTTGGTGCAAAAATTAGAAACATCTTATGCATTGCATTGCATGCATGTCTCAGTGCCTGTGCGACAACATGCTCGAAGTGAAGAAAATATCGTAGCTGTTCGAGAGAGTGTGCGTAAGCAGTCAAGGATGTCGATTCCACGCCGATCGCAGGCGTTGAACATCAGTGTGATCAGTTTGTGGCGAATGTCGCGGAAGGATTTGGCTCTCCGCCAGTATAAGATTGCGTTGACTCAAGAACTGAAGCCAACCGACCATTTTAAGCGCCGCACATTCGCTAATTGTGTTCTGGACCAGATGCAAGCTGAAGACGACTCTGACAAGAAAATCATCTTTTCTGACGAGGCTCACCTCTGGCTCGATAGTTTTGTCAACAAGCAAAATTGCCGTATTTGGTCGATTGAGCTGCCTGAAATGATGCACGAGACACAACTTTATCCGAAAAAATTAACTGTTTGTTGCGGTTTTCATGCCGGCGGCATTATCGGGCCATTTTCCTTTTTTGATGAAAACGGCACGCCAACAATCGTCAACGGTGATCGCTACAGGGCCATGATATCGGAGTATTTTTGGGACCAGCTCGACCCTATGGACTTGGACTATTGTGGTTCCAACAAGACGGCGTAAAGTGCCCTACAGCGTGCGAACCAATCGAATTATTGAAGAAGTTCGGCGAGTGAGTTATTTCATGCAACGGGCCTCACGAATGACCGTTTCGTTCGTGCGATTTAATCCCTTTTGACTTTTTTCTTTGGGGTTACATTAAATTGCTGGTCTATGCCAATAAGCCAGAAACGTTAGAAGAGCTGCAGGCCAACTTCGAAATTCCTGGTATTTCGGCCGATTTGTGTGCTCGAGTCATGGAAAATTGGGTCCAGCGTATTCACTCGTGCCAGCGCTTCCGCGGCGGACATTTGAACCATATTGTATTCCATAATTAATGGCATTGATTGTACTTTCATTTCAAATAAAAATCATTTCCATAATTAACCCACAAGTCTTTTAATTGAAAAAACAAAATGCATTGCTCTTAATGAAAACCCTATAATTGACTGAGGGGAGACTCTTCAATCGTCCAATATTATATTTGGAATTGAAGAAACCAATCGGTTCGTTATTCAGAACTGCTTGCAATGAGGAACGTGTTGCTGTGAGTGCCGATGGCATGGATCCATGTCTTCAGAAGGATACCTTCGCCTTTGTGATATACTGAAGAGTTGAAATTGTTCGACAGTGGTATGTGCCACGACTGCAATACAAGTACGAATTGTGAAACAAATCCGCTCTGCGGTGGCCAAATGTGGTGTAAAAAAAGTGATATGCATCAAATCGAGAGGCACCATGAAATAGTACATGCGCGAGTATGTTTCAGGTGTGGATGAAAGCGTTGATTTATTTGATTATTTATGTTGCCCACCCAAGAATGGCAACCCTGTTTGCATGGGGAAATACTGGTCGGATCCGGCTGGCTCGAACTTCAAGGTAATAATGGCAAATGCGGAAGCAGCACTCGGAGGTAGGGACGTTCCGATACCATATAAGTATCGATACCCGCTCAAATGAGTGGTATTTAAATCATTTATTCGATACTACTCATGTAAGTAGCTTGAAAATATCGATACTTATAAAGTACTCATATCGATAGTTTTTCTTATGAATTTGAGATCGCGGGTGATTTGGTAACTTAGGAGCACTGTTATTAATAATTATTATCAAAAGATTATTTCAGATTATTAGAAAACGTTTATTCATTTTTAGGTTTAACAACAAAATTGATTTTTTTAAATAAACATAATAATCAAAATAAAAGGAAAAAGGGCTATAAGTATTCCATATGCTTATATGTATATGCACATACATCTATACAAAAAGTCTTACTTAATCCAGATTATGTTTCCAAGGCTATTTCCAAGTGGATACTATATCATAGAATTTATATATGGAGAACATATATATTCTGATTTAAGACATAAAAAGTTAGAAAAAGGAGAACTTAAACATTTAGGCTTGGCAAGATGCACGCGGATGTGAAAAAAGTGCAAGAAGTAATTATTATTAAAATGCTTAAAATTTAAGTGAAGAACTCTTTATTATCGAGACTGCCCAAGAAGAGCAATTTTTCCAAGTACTTCGGAGACAATCTGTTGACCGTTTCCAGCTGGCAACGTTAGTGCTGTCTCTCTTTCTCTTATTTCGATTTTAATGATGGGTACTCGGTAGGTACTTGGATGGAAATGGTATCGATACCCGTAATTGGTTTCGAAACAAAAGTATCGATTATTTACTTGTATTTACTTGTATCGGAACGTCCCTACTCGGAGGCACAATTAGTGAACACGACGTCTTGGTGAATTCACCTAAATTGACAGCTTCGCTCTCTCTCTTATCTGTTGAGCGTAGTATGATCGGTAAGGTTACATGTGCTACATATGTCGTACCATTTTGGAATCTGGACAAAATGCGCCATCTTTTACAGTTACTTGCGAAAACCGCGTGGTATATTTTTTTTACAGTGCAGTCAGTTGAAGTTGGAATAAGTGATAAATTTGAGTACAAAATTGGGGAAAAAAGTCATATTTTATTTAAAACCAATACAGTAATTTTTTACTTTTAGATTGTGATTTATAGAACAGTTAGTCAGGGTTGCTTCATAAAAAAAATGAAAATTTGTAAGAACAGTACTTAAAAAATCATCACAGGGTATGAATTTTTCCAATTCTTTTTTGTATGTCTGTAAGTCAAAAAATAATTGACGGAGACTTTTTTAATACTTTTCTGATAACTGCCACCACCTACTTGGCCTATCACCGGTTTCCGGGTTGACGTTGGGGTTTGGGACACCCTGTATATAAAAAAAAATGCTTTAATAAATTGTCAAATGCATAATGTTTATACGATAATTTATAATTGTTAGCACAAACTGCGTTTCCAACGATGCACGTGGCTTTCATGCACTTTCTGCCCATTTTTTATTGTTACGTTATAAACATCCAACGCCATGACGGGATTTGAACCCGGTGCTAACCGCATAATGAGACATCAGACCGACGCTTCACCTCAACTCATTGAGCTACCGGTTTCTCCAATATTACGCGGAAGAATTTCACCACATTTCCTACGGTGACGCCATAAAGTAGCAACTACTAAAGATAGAACTTCATACGATTTAAGCAAAAGCGCAGTGCCAATTGAGACCCAAATAATCAAATGAAAGTTGCCTTTAGAGGGATAGGGACGACAGCACTTTAAAAAGCTCTTCAAATACCATCTGCCTAGTACGTTTCATCGTATGAGTAACATGCTTCCCAGCAAAAAATTTGGTCAGGCTTGTCAGGTTCAAGGAATAGGTAAAGAATCAATTGTAGTTTAGACCTTATAATAATTTTTATGAAAGCCTTATAATAATTTGTTGTCAGGTCTACTTTACCATGCTCTTTGTGTAGTCTTATATTAACGCTGAATTCAGCCTTACTTTGGTTTATTATCAGGTTTACTTACTGTAAGGTATAAATAAGAAATAAACTTCCGTCTCTCCCTTATTTAAAAGTTTAAAATAATGCCAGCCTAATCTCTCTCTCTCTTTATATTAGTCGCTTAATTTAATTTTACACAAAAGTCTTATATAATCATTAGTAAAAATATTGACTAAGCTTGGGGAAATTTACAGTTTCACAATGCGTAGATGAAGATTATAGTAACGCTTCCATAATCATTAACTTAAGAATTGGCTAAACTGTGTGAAATTGCAGTTTTATATATTAATGCTTACATATAAATAATAGTAAAGCTTCTGTAATCATTATTGTAACTGAAATCGAATGGCGCCGCCGTAGGAAATATGTTGAAATTCTTCGTCGCAAGATTGGAGAAGCCGGCAGCTCAGTGAGTTGAGGCGTAGGTCTGATGTCTCATTATGCGGTTAGCCCCGAGTTCGAATCCCGTCATGGCGTTGGATGTTTATCACGTAAGATTAAAAACTGGGCAGGAAGTGCATAAAAGCCACATGCATCGTTCGAAAACGCAGTTTTTGCTAACAATTAGTAAATTATAATATTCGTGTACACATTATATATTTGATAATTTATTAAGTTTATACATAGTAAATAACTTTCACATAAACCTTAATGAAATCCTTATGTAAACATTATTTAACATTAACAAAGTAATATTAACACGCTTATATATTCATATTGATTACCCTTTAGTAAGCCTTATTTTAAGGCATAAAAATGATTTCTCTCTCTCTCTCTCTTTCCCCTAAACCTTAGTGCCAATGACATGGCCCATGTTGCGGTAAGGTATCAGTCAGGTGATTTCTCTTTAAACTTTAATTCCTTAGCAATAGCTTCCCTTACCTTGTAAGGGATGCAGTGTATGGGAATAAGTCTTAAATAAGCCTTCCATTTTTTGCTGGGTTGCTATTCTGCATTACCCCTTCGTGTACAAATCCTTGTAAAGAATGACTTTTCTGATGGTCTATTCGGATTGTTAATTGGCAAATATTTTTCTTAAAATATTTGTTAATATATATTTATTTTTCTTAAAATATTTGTTACATAACAATTCGAATTTTTCATCAGGGATTTTCCAAGAACGACAACTCTGTCATTCTATCACACTGTGGGTCGTTGACACTAGCAAACGCTATATTCTGATGGACTTTTATGTGTCCTGTAAGAATATGCTGTTTGATCTGGTGTCATCGACCTCGGACTGGGATAGAACAGACAAGCGGGTAGCGATATTCGTTCTCGCTTCGACATCCAAGCCGAGTTTTATGCAAATGGAGAATTCTGTTGTATGAAACTCGATTGACGAGAAATTTCAGCCGATGTTGTGCTGAATCGGGGGTCTCGGGATCGGGAGACCGACTCGAGAGTTCACTTTGAACCGCCGCCCAAACAACATCGGGGTCGACTATCACCCGCCATAGTCGTCACATCGGCACACCATCGCCGGGACGTGCTATTTTTTTTCGGGAAAGCTGATTTGATCCGCAGTCCGAACGACCTTGGCCTGATCCCATGAAAAAGGGTTCCGAATGTACCGGCCAGAAAGGCGACCACGTCGCGCGATCGCCCGCCGTGATCCCACCAATGGGGGGGGGGGACTTTTACATTTATTTGAATCCGCCACAGACTTTATCCAATATCGTCGCGTGAGTATCTGTCGGACCCATTTTTAGGGTTTTGTAGTAAAACAAAACCCTTATGAAATCGGTCAAATGTCTGTCTGTCCGTCTGTCCGTCTGTCCGTCTGTCCGTCTGTCCGTCTGTCCGTCTGTCCGTCTGTCCGTCTGTCCGTCTGTCCATGGAATATCTCAGGAACGGCTGAAGCTACATACATTAAATTTTGTAGGAATGTGTAGAATTACTATAATTCGCCGGAGAAAGCAAATCGTCGTAATAGGTCAATTTTAAGGGGAGGTCCCCATAGAGGGGAAATGAAGGTCGAAATTTTTTTTTCGTTTGGTACAGGCAAGTGGGGTATCATAAGAAAGGTACCGTCGAGTACACTCCATTTTTGAAATTTTTTTTAAATTTGAAGAAACGGGAAAAGAGGGAGAGGGGAAAATATGTCATCCGAGTTTGTCCCCCCCCCCCTTGCATTTCGAGACCGTTATACTTAGAAATATGAAAATTTACAGAAAAGCGCCATTTTACTAGTGTAGAAAACCTAGATTTCTAGAATTTTGAAATTTCATCAGAAAAGGTTAATAATAGTACATTTCTCTAGTTTCAGTTAGCACAACCCTGCACCCCTTACGCGTAGCCGAGGTCAAAAATATTGATGGCCAATCATAACCAACATCATAGGCAATAATATCTCTAAGTTTCATTATAATCACATAATATTTAATAATAGTACATTCATTTAAAGTTCGGCATTTTGACACTATCCACATAAAAAATACACCTACCGGCCTCATAGGTGTGAGTACTACTTTCATGTTGTTTTTCGTAGTGCGAATTGCAGTTATTTAATTAATCATTTTTTAAAGGGTAAAGATTGATTGGGGGCGCTGTGCCAACTTTACCGTGTAGAAGGAAGGGGGGGGGGGTCCACATAGCGGCGAAATTAAGGTCAAATTTTTTTATCGACTGACATAAGCAAATGAGGTGTCGTGAGAAAGGTAATGATGAGTACATTCCATTTTTTCGCATTTTCTCGAAATTTATAGAAAGGGGAACAGTGGGGGAGGAGAAAATATTAGTTCGTAATTTGACCCCCCTTGCCTGCATTTTGAGACCGTTATACTTAGAATTATGAAAACTTACAGGAAGTGGGTTTCGAAAAACATATAAAATGGAAAATAGTGGAATTTGTATATCTTCTCAGAATAGGTCAATAATAGTTTATTTGTATAGTTACAGTTAGCACACCCTTGCACGCCTTAAACACGTTCGAGGTCAAAAGTACTGATGGCCAACGATAACCAACACCTTAAGCAATAATATGTTCTAAGTTTCGTTACAATCACGTAATATGAATTAGCATGTAAAATGTAAGTGGGTAAGACATTTTAATAACGTTTTTTCTATCCATCTAAGTGATATCAAGAAGAGCAAGGAGACGATATTTATATACCAAAATAAGCGCTTGCTACAAAACCCTCGGATTGCGGGCGTAGCCCTCTATATTCCGGTTTCATTTTTTGTTCTCCCCGGATCGAATTTGATAAAGAATCAGCTGTCGAATTTGCGGAATTCAAACTCGGATCGTAGTGCGGTGTCCGTTGGAAGTGATAAATAGGGCAATCTTGTGATTTATGGTGTTTTCTGAAAGAAAAGTGTAACAAAAGCCAAAAATACGTTAAAATCATCGTCATATTCATTTATTTATGTACTCAACGATTAGTGAAAATTGTTCGGAGCAACCGAAGTAACAGTCGATTGACAACAACAACACAATTGCATGGATAATTGCAACAACAGCCACAGCAGTTGAAGTGAACGGCTAAATGTTTATGGACGTTAAATGCTACCCTACAACCGTGCCACTGTGAAACGAGCGATATCCATTTAGAGCTGCCGCTCTACTTCAAAAATTTAGTTCATTTTTTTTTTTTGCCAAATAGTTTCTTTCTTTTTTTTTGTAACGTAGTCTCATTTACGGTTTAATTTTTTTTATTACCTTTTTTTGTTGATAATATTGATGTAAAATAGATAAAATATGTATGTAAAATTTGCGCTGCTTCAGTACGGGATGGCCATCTTCGGATTGGGGTGTGTTTCTTTTTTTTTTTGTTAATATAATTTATTACATTTCTAGCGATTGATTTTTGTAGACAGTTTTTACTGGCCTTCTGCCATTTACCATTTCCACTTTTCAACTATCCAATTGTTGTTTTTTTGTTGTTGCATATAGTTTATTTTCTTTGAAGTTATTTGAATATTATAATATATATGAAGATTTAAAACCTTACCTTAGCGTTTCCTTCACGGAATTTCCTCAACGCCCCAGGTCGTCGTGGTACTATGAGGTAGAGACCTCATAGTTTTTCTGATTTTTGCTTTCGGGAGGTCTCCAATTTGTTCGGCCATGAAACCTCAAAGGTTGGGAGGGTATAGAGGCCAGGGTCCGCTCCATCTGGACCCAGGAGTCTTGTCAGGTACATGAGCCGGTCGACGGCCATTGCCTTTAGGTAGTTGTTTTTCTCTTTGCTATTTCTTTTTTTTTGGTCGTGGGATCTTTGTACGTACCTATTGGTGTGTTCGTTGTTCCCTAGGCACGAGATATTTTCAGAGTGATAATGGTACGGGGCAGCGAGAGGGCAAAAGCCCCGCCGACATCTCCCGTCACTGAGGTACAGCAAGCTCGTGCCGCCGCCTTTTCCGCTGAGGAGTTCTCGCCTGATGGCGTTGCCGGACCTTCACGGTCAGTTCGGCATACCTTCACTCCGTCCCTATGGACACTTTCATGTCCCTAACACCTGTCCATTACATCCTATGACACACACACAACCTTGAATTCTACTAGCTATCAGCAGCATATATGGAACAAAACAAAGTTAACAAATAGAATTTTAAAATTGGAACTTTATAATTGACCTTAGCTCGATGTTTTGTTTTTGATAATTTTATTGTCTTGGTAGATTGGAACGGTATATTCAACAATAATAATGAGACGTTGAAATAAATATAAACAAAATGCGATGGATATTATAACAACTAATATACAATAGAATTGATATTTACGTAAATTCTTAATTGCACTTGTATTTATGTTGCAATAAATAGTAGCCTCAAACAAATAAAAAAAATAGTATGTTATGAAATCTTAACGTATTTTTCTGCAAAATGAATCATAGCTTCATAAAGTTCATCTGGACAGGGCGCCGCCATGCTTTTATCTTCAAGTTTAAACATTGTTGAGTTGTGTTTACTAGTTGATCGGCGGCTTCGGCCATATATTTTAACTCGGCGAAAAATATTTCCATTGCCGTTCGTAGTATCCGTTCCACCAGTTACCGTTGGATGGATGTATGTAGTGCCTATACAAAATATATCGTTAGAGGAAAACATTCAATGTATGAACTGAAATAATTACCTTTACTTTTGATTGCCTGTACTATCATGCACAACAAGTATCCTCCGAACGCTAAGAATGAGAGGGCAGTAATGCTCAATTGAAAAACGCTTTGTATTTTACTGGGTTTTTCGAGCCATGATTCATAGGAACGCCTCCGTTTGTAAAAGAAAAGATAGTTCAGAGGAATATGAAAAATGAATGATAAGGAATCAACACACAAATATACGTAGCTAATAATTGAAGCTTTTAGTAGTTCAATATCTCCCAAAAGCACTCCCAAGCAACTCTGTTGTAAAAAGTGTCCTGCTAAAAAGAAAAAAACATCAGTCACCAAAAAGGATTGATATGAACATAATAAAGTACTAGTAGCTTTGCGCCTCGCTTGCATATTACTCATTTGCCCTAACCCCTTGTGGGGTATAGCGCATCAACTGTTCCATGTGGCCCAATTGACGTTTCGTTGGCATAAACTAGTTTCGGAGAATGCAGTTGCCAGCATGCACCTCAGATTGCTGATTAGCGGGAGCTTTGTGAGCTTAAGCTCTGATGCCAAGTACTGTCTCCTCGGCCCAATTCCTTTATAAAATTCCATGTCTTATAAAAGGCTAGTACTTCAGGCCAGAAGTGATCAATGGACAATATCCGTAATGTGCGTGCAACACAGTTCAGAGCAGAACAAGAGTTGCATGCGTCACACTTACAAAATTGCACTGGATTGAGCATGTACAATAGTTATTGTAATGCTGAGAGTATGGAACATACATATATTGAAGAGAGACTATCATCACATACAATCCATACACGTGTTTCGTACACATTTTTTTCATAGCCTACTTTCTTCTTTCCCTCGTTTGTCAAATTAACTGGCTGAATTTTGCAATTTGTGTCGTCTTTTTACAATATTTTTTTTCGTTGCTTACTTTCAGTCACACCATCGGTTGCGGTATGATTGAAAATCACACCAAATTATCTGACAGCCGGGGGAACATTTTTGTGGTGTGTGTAATACACTTGCGAGAAAAACTACTGAATCAAACCGAAAGCACGTGTATTTGTATGTATATTTTTAAAAGTACGTAAGTACGTTATGTATCCCTACAAATCGTATGTCATTTGAAAGTTTGAGATCTTAGCTTTACAATGATACCTTTTTTATCACCATTTAATGAGTGTTTTATGAATGAACGCTACCTGGAGCTAAAAAGTCGGAAAATTGAACATTTATGAATGGGTTATTACAAGGCAAACTAACCCTATAAATGCATCTGCAAAGGGTTTTCAGTGGTCAGTTGAATCTGGAAGGTTGATTGAATAAGTTCAACGCAATAAAAGTTACAATTTTTGTCATTCATGAGTACCACGCCTCAGCAAGCGGCTCAAATTGTCGCCTTATTATAGGAAGGGCTTACTCAGAGAACAGTCGCTCGTCAGCTAGGAATGAGTCAGTCTACTGCGTCAAGAGTGTATAACAGGTTTCTAGAGGAAGGTAGCTACAATCAGAGACCCCGACCTGGCCGCTCTAGGTGCACTTCCGATAGAGACGATCGTTTTATTGTGACAAGTATGCTACGAAATCGGCACTTCACGGGAGTTGACGTGCAGCAGAATCTGAGGGACGTTCGCGGAGTAGCTGTAAGCGACTGGACAGTGAGGAGACGACTAAAGAAAGCGAATTTGACTCCAAGACGGCCCGCCACGGCCCCAAAATTGACCCCAAGTCATCGACAAGCGCGACTCACGTTTGCCAGGAATCACTTAAATTGAACCCTCGAGCAATAGCGGTCCATATTGTTCACCGACGAGACCAGAGTGTGTCTACATGGTAGTGACAGAAGAGGTGGGGTATAGAGGCGTCCAGGTGAGCGATTTGCACAATGCTGTATCACAGAAACGGTAGCATACGGTGTATGGTGTGGGCCGGCATCTCTGTGGATTCAAAAAACGGAAATTGTATTCGTGCCCTCTGGAGGCCGAGGAGGAGGACTGATAGCCGAACGGAATATTACCGGTATTCTACGTGGTCATGTTGTTCCCTACGCAGCATCTATTGGCGACAACTTTACTTTAATGCACGACAATGCACGATGTCACACATCGCGTCAAGCACAGCAGTTCCTGAACGAAGCTAATATTACGACAATTGACTGGCCTTAACGCAGTCCAGACTTAAATCTCATTGAGCACTTATAGGACGAGCTCAAAAGAAGAGTCCGACACAGGGATCCCACGCCTTCGACTATCGACGAATTGAACGAGGCCTTAATAGAGGAATGGAGCGAAATTCCTCAAGATACCATTAAAAAATTAATAATATCAATTAAAAATGGATTACAAGCTGTGGTTAGAGCAAGAGGTGGTAATACCAGATATTAATAAATAAATAATTTTGTTATTTTTTTAAAATTTTTTGTTTTATTTAACAAAAACCTGACCACTCTACTCCATTTTCTTAAATCCCCATTTTTCCTACTTTTTTCATTTCAAGCCCCACTCTTTTAAATTTTAATGTCAAATATTGTTAAAAATAGTATTAATGTAAAGTTAAGATTTCAAGTTTTCAAATGATACGATTTATAGGGATACATAATGTACTTTTCAAAATATGCATACAAATACACGTGCGGTACGGTTTGATTCAGTATTTTTGCTCGCAAGTGTATGTCTCAGTGTGTAAACGGGTACCAATAATCTTGGCTTATTTCCGTTCTTTACATATATTTTATAATCTTCATATTCTCAGGGGTACTGCGTATGATTGTTGTTCTGGACTTGATTTCGACTGCACAAAAAAAAAACAGATAATATGTACATAGTTTCTTCTCCGTTCTCTCTTTTAATCAGTTCCATTTTACGTTTTTTTGGGCACATTTTGTTACTTAACTTAATTTTTCAATTCAATAAATCATTCCATGTTCTTCAGATTGTCCTACTGAACCTCTGTTTTTATTTTAACTACTTTGCCTTAGTGGGGCATAGCGCGTCAACTACTCCTGCGCGCCATCGTACTTTGTTCTGGGCAATGGAGCGCAACTCCCCAAAAGGCTTACCCAGTGCCTGACATTCCTTTGCCACAGATCGACGCCATGTGATTCGAGGACCCCCCTCTCGGTCGACCTTGGTTGGAAATGGGGTTCCATTTCATGGCATGCAAAGCAATGCAGTTATCACTCTTCCGCAATGTGTGACCTATCCACTGCCATTTTCGCCTGCGTATCAATTCGTCGATTGGCATCTGATCCGTACGCCGACTTAGCTCTTCATTTAGTATTGTTTCGGGCCAGAATATGCTTAAAATTCGAAGAAGACATGAGTTGACGAAAACCAGCAGCTTTCTGGTAACTCCTACGGAAACTTTCCATGTACTGCTCCCATACAAAAGCACTGATAGTACCAGGGAGCGAAACAGGCCCAGCTTGGTCTTGATGCTGAGATAACTGCTCTGTCAGATTTTGGACAGCCTGGTTGATACGACGAGCGATGTCCTGCTCCGTACCACCATTTTCGGCAACAATGCTACCTAGGTAGACGAAGTTGTCCACCTTCTCCACAAGCTGCCCATTAATATTGATGGCAATAGGTGTCGGATTTCTTTTTCGCAATGGAGGGCTAAGAACCTTGGTCTTGTTGGTATTAATCTATAGCCCAACCTTGCTTGCCTCCCTCTCGAGATCTAACGCCATTGCGGACAGATCCATGATTTTGTGGGAGAGTAGGCATATGTCGTCAGCGTAGTCAAGATGTTGTCATAAGATGTCAAAGTCCATTGAATTTCACTGTCGAGTCCGGATAGGGCTGCATGAAACACATCGCCGATCACAATGAGGAATAGGATCGGTGAGAGGATGCATCCCCGCCGAAATCCACTGTGAATCTCAAAGTCCCCCGACACCTTACCTTTATGCATAACGCGACATTTCGCGCCGTCATAGGTTGCTTTAATAATAGCCACAAGCGTCTCATGGATGCCTCTCCTGCGCAAGGCCGCCCATATAGAATCCCGGTTCACACTATCGAAAGCCTTTTCGAAGTCGATGAAACAGGTGGGTGCAGCAAATCGGCAAGTTTCCAAACAGCGTTAAAAGATGCAGTATGCATACCCTAGAGCGAGGCGCAAATCAACCAGTACTTTGGCGGAATTATGTTCATATCAATCCTGATAAGTTTTTTTTTTCGGGAAACTTTTTCCGACTGATTTGTTTTTGGAAGATATCACATCTTTTTGAATTTTATGGAGGAAGAGCCCGCATATGACTTCCAAAAGTGCTTTAGAATGCTTAAAATTTATTGTTATTTACTATTGACTACCAACATGTAGGTTTTTAATACATAGAATAACACACGAAACCATTTTGTGCAATTAATACGAAATTTTAACTCCACAGATTTTCAAATTCCATTTTTACACAACCGGGAACCAACACTTAAAACTTAAATATTTTGCGTATAAAGTTTTTCTCTATAAGTTTTACCAATCTGTGGGTTTAGAATTGTCCGAACCCCGGTTCTACATTACCACGTCGAAGTGTTTTCCTAATTAAAGGACTCAAACACCATAAACAGTACTCTAGTCCATTCGCACCACGAACCCCAGTCGTATGATGCCAAGAATATCATTTTTCCAGTCTAAAGGACTAAAAAAAACCTTCAACAACAGTCTAGTGCATTAGCCTCATCACCCCCGTCTTATGTTACTCATCTTGCCTAGATATCGATTCCTTGTGAAGAACATCTTTTTTTCCTCTCCAAAGGACTAAAAATGCCTACAACAGTAGTCTCCTGCATTCGCCTCATCTCCCTTGGACATATGATACCCATCATGCCTTGATATCACTTATTTTCCAAGAATGTCCCTTTTCCTCTCCAAAAGACGCAAAATGCCATCCGCCCTGACCGAAGGACTCAAAATGTCTAACAGAACTCCAGTGCATTGATTTCATTACCACGATTCAGAATATACCCATACCTACCAGCTTTGCTTTTTGTTCCATTTCATGATTAGGAGAGTCCTTTTCTCCTGACACACATCTCCAGCAGCTCCAACCAATCGTGTGGTACTTATAATAAACAAAGGAAGCTATATACCAAATGTAGTTGAACCACGGCTAATGCCTGGAAGATTTTGTCTTTGAAATTATTAAAAAGACTTAAGCGAGAAACTCTGTTTTTCCTTTAAATTTTTTGAAAAGACTTAATCGGGAAACTCTTTAAAATTTCACATTTTTGGATGTATCTTTTTATTTACTGCACTGATCAGAGCAAATGATAGCCTATGCACACCCTTGGGACACAGTCAATTTGTGAGAGAAGAAACAGATCTTCATACGCTCCCTACGAGGCTGTAAGTCCTGCCAAAGAATAAGAACGACAACGATAACAAAAACAGGAAAAACTTGAAAAATAAAAAAAAAAAGATTTTCAAACTGGTGCTTTTCATCGTATCGACTTCAAATTAGATAAACTTCCTAAGGCTCAATTTATACATGCGTTTTTTTTTTAACGCAAGAGATATGCGTATTTTTAACGTTTTTCTCTTGTTTTTTTCAACGCAGTCGTTCGTTTTTTCAACGCAAGCTTAAAATGCTTTGGCCGACCAACCAATTCTAGTAGATTGCTGCTCCACAGCATTGCTTTGAAAAAAGTGCGCGAAATAATGGAATCAATGTTTGCAAGATTCAGTTTCTGGCGACGAACCCATATATCGGAGTGCAGTGCAAGATTGGTATAGTTAGATACTCTTTAGATACATTTCGTTTCATTTCATTACAGATTTATTCAGATACACATACCGGAGGGTGGTACAAAAAGAAGTTTCACTTATTATAACTACACTAGGTCTGTAGTAGCTAGTAGGACTTCTGATGTAACAAATATATGATCGAAGAACTTCTGTTAAACATGGCCATCCGGTTAATTTTATCTTGTATATATAGGTATAGTAATTGTAACTTGGTTGAAATGTAATATAATGTCGACTGGTGATCCGAAAATAGTAAATGATTCGAAAAGTTCTTTTTGCACCACACTCCGATATGTTTATCTGAATTAATCTATGGCAATTTGGCCACTGTATTGCATTGTATTTACGTTGAAAAAATGAACGCCTGCGGTGAAAAAAAACAACGTTCGCGTTGAAAAAACCAACGCCGGCGGTGAAAAAACCAACTTGCGGTGGAAAATACGCAACACAAATGAATTTACACAAGCGTTTCTTCACGCAAGAGAAAAGCGTTAAAAATATGCGTTCTCTTGCGTTAAAAAAAAAACGCATTTATAAATTGAGCCTTAGGAAGTTTATCTAATTTGACGTCGATACGATGAAAAACACCGGTTTGAAAATCTTTTTTTTTATTTTTCAGGTTTTTCCTGCTTTTGTTATATAAATATATAAATTGAGCCTTAGTGTCACCATACACTGTCGATCTCGAACACGAACCTAGTACAAGTGGACCGGTTTTCTTCACACCTATGTGAAGTGTATGTGTGTGTCAGAGGACATTTGTACCAGGTTCGTGCTCGAGTTCGACAGTGTATGGTGACACTAAGACGGCTTGCGACAATGACCCTGCCAAATTTGAACCCCACGACCACAAGGGGCCCGAACTACAGAGGTCCGAAAACCCGTACTTCTTGTGCCACTTTTTCTGGATTTCGTTTTTTTTTTTCGATTTTCTTCGTTTTTCTTTGCGTGCGTGGATAATATGCATTTACTGATATTGCATTTGCACCGTAGTCAAATTACATCGAGTCCCGAAAACTTAAACAATAAAATCAGAGTTGCTCGACCTTACGCAAGTGTTTAGATAATCGAGATAAACACTTCAATCAAATTACATGTTTTAGGTTTTTCGGGTTTTTAACACATTATTAATGAAAAGAAACATGTGTAGGTAAACCTGCAGATAATAAAAGGAATAAATTCTGAAACCAACAAAACATGATCAAATGGTACTTGAAGCCCTGACTCTGTAAAAGCGCGTTTTCATCAGTCGATTCCTGTAGAACGACAGAAGTCCGGAGACAAAAATCTGACAAATCTTCCCGTGGGGGCAGCAGTGTTGACAGACTTTTCAGTCGATCAACAAAATTTTGCCCTGGCCAAAATTTTATCGCTCGACTGACTAGTTCACGCAGTTCCCTAAATTGTTCGTTCGATCGTTTTGATTTTGCATATAGCGGCGAAAGTTAAGTTAGGCAGCTTTCACTCGATGAGTCCAACAACAAGCACATTGTAAAGCTTCCTTTCGTGCCACTTTTACGTTAGCACTAGTAAATTTGAGCGATGGTTTCAGTCCCGACCGACTTTCTATTCGAGTAGAAAAATCGTCGGGGGCCACCGGTAGGGCAGTGTGTGGCATCAGTCTCATGTTTGACTACCGGCGTTTCGGGTTCGAATCCCGTCCACGACGACGTTCGTGGCCATGGATGTGGAGGAGGTGCATGCCGGCAACTGCATTCTCCGAAACCAGTTTATGCCAACGAAACGTCAACTGGGCCACATGGAACAGTTGACGCGCTATGCCCCACAAGGGGTTAGGGCAATTAAGTTTCAGTCCCGACCGACTTTCTATTCGAGTAGAAAAATGGCTATTGGATTCATCGCTCTCACACGACAGGCGTTTCACGGGCTCATCCATTTGATCTCATGTTAAATCCATCTGCCGGTGAGTCCAACAGCAAACACATCGTTTAACTTTCTTTCGCCTCAATTTTACATTTGCGGTAGTAAATTCGAGTTATAATTTTAGTCTCCACCGACTGAAATAGTGAAATTAACCCTCATGTAGGTACTACTACTACTAGGTCCATTTAAACGGACGTACGCATTTGAAGTGCACTAGGCATGACACACTCCATAAAAATTGAACGGAAAAATGCATTTTTCATGAAAAGATGCTGTGCTTTCTTTAATTTTTAAATTAAAAGCTGTAAAAATGTGAAAGTTAAACATGTTATTTTTTCGTCCAATTCGTATGGAGTGTGTCATGCCCAGAGAAGAGAAAAAAAGAAGAAAATGAAATTACCCGAGAGAAACGAAACAATTGTTTGGCAGCTTGGTAGCTCTACTATAAGGACCGGGGGTGTTTCGGGGAAATGAAATGGACTTGGGGAATGTGAGTTTGACAAGTTGGTTCGGGACCATATGGACCGGGCGGGTGTTACGGGGTAGTCGGCACGTGTCTCTCTGTTTACTTTTCACCAGACGGAATGAGCTCAAATTGCTTCAGCGAATTTAGTGTACATAGATTATGATTTATTATTACTTCTATCTCTCTCTTCTCTGGTTAGGCCTATTGCACTTAAATGTGTGTAATCATCATAATCGTGGCGCGACAGCCCGACGTCGAGCTTCGGCCGCTTGGATCGTTGTCCTCCAATTATCTCGGTCACGTGACCGCGTCCTCAAATTTTGGAAGCCCAGTAGCTGCGCGGCGTCCACACATACTGAGCTCTCCCAACGAGATCTCGGTTGTCCTCGCAGTCTCGCTCCGTCGACTCGTTCTGCATTCATTACTCTCTTAGGCATGCGATCATCGTCCATTCTTTGTACGTGCCCTGCCCACTGAAGTCGTTGTACAATAGTTTGACGATTTTCGAGACTTGCAGCTCATCGTACAGTTCATACAACTCATGGTTGTACCGGATGCGCCATCCATCTCGATCGCAAACAGCCCCGAAAATTCACGTTCAAATGTATCTAGCATGTTTTCGGAGGCTTGAGTTAGGGTCCATGCTTCGCAGCCATAGCATAGCACTGGTTGTATAATAGTTTTGTACACGCGGAGCTTCGTGTTTCTGTGCACATGCTTCGATTTCATTATGGGGAGAACCGAGAAAAAAGTCTTATAAGCTAACTGTATCCGTCGTTTGATTTCGTCAGTTTCGTTGGCGTCCCTTTACAAGTTACAACCCAGGTAAATGAAGTTGTTCACGAACTCGATGTTGAGGTCCCCTACATTGATGCTCGGTTGTGCAGGTGTCCTTGTCGTCGGTTGCATCATTATTTTAGTTTTACCCTCGTTGATACGTAGTCCAACTTCTTTTGCAGCGGTATCGAGCGTATGCAGAAGTTCCTCTGCGTCGGCCAATCTTCGGGCCATGATGTTGATGTCGTCGGCGTACGCTGCTAATTGTGTCGACTTGATGAGTAGCGTCTTGCTGTTGTTCATATTCATAGCCCGAATAGCGTATTCCAGTGCTAGGTTGAAGAGCGTCGGTGCCAGTCCATCGCCCTATTTCAAACCAGTGCGTGTTTCAAATAGATCAGTAAGTCTATTCTGGATCCTGACTTGTGAGACGGGGCTCTGGTTCCTCGTTGAATCCATTGTCTGTAGGCCTCGTTTTTCACGTCAAGTGAATTTTTGCATTCTTCGTTGAACCAGTCATTTCGCGCTCGTCGGGCTTTATATCCCACGACCTTCTCTGCGACATCCCTGGTACCCTTGAGTTCTTCCCAGAACCCATAGACGCCTGTGTTGCTGATGTTGTGTAGTATAGGCGATAGTCTTTCCTCAAGGGCGGCAGCATGCGCCACCGCCGTAGCATCGCTCAGAAGCTATTCAAACGCAATGATTTTGGGAGGGCTGATTCTCGATTGGTGCACTGAGGAAATTCTACATCTGTAGGTTTTTGTTGTTGTGGTAGCGATGCGCTGATATCCGATGAATGTGTGTGTCATAAAGCTTGGTTGTCCATGTTTTCTTCAATGTCCAGGTGTAGAAATGCATCTGCCTCAATAGGATTATCCCATAGCGCAGTAGGTGTTAGGCGCGTGGGAGCTGCAAGCCAGCTAAATATGTGCTCATTATCGTGTGGAGTGAGACCACAGGCTGGACAGGAGTTCTGTATTTCGTTATCAATGCGGGATAGGTACGAGTTCAGACGTGAGCACCATCCAGAACGAAGTTGAGCGAGTGTAGTCCTGCTTGCTCTAGGAAGTCGTAGTTCGTCTGAAGATATAGCAGGTGGTTGCACATTCAGCACCCTGTTTGGTGTCATGTCCGCGATTGAGGATAGCACTTCTTCACTATGCAGTGTTGTGATGGCCGATTTGTAGCTAGCGTTATCGAGGGGAACTCTTTTAAACCTTTGGATATCCCACTCGCAGTCCCTCATATTACGTCTTACATGACGTGGCGGTGGGGTTTTATCCATAAGATTAAAGTTAGGATGGTCACTCCGATAACAGCCAGCTAGATACTGCTTCGTTAGAAGTGTGTTGTGGCTTCTTAGGGGCATCATTCTGGTTTCTTGGTGAAGGTGGTCCTGCGATGACATCAGCAGGCAACCTGTGACACTTCTAAGAGCTGCATTTTCGCAGGTCTGGACGTTCTTCCATTGAGTGTCACATAAGTTTTCCGACCAGATGGGAGCCGTATAATTGGCCACAGATCTCCCGATAGACTTGTAAGTCGTTAGTAGGGTCTCCTTGTCACAAATGGTTGACGCATGGGCCGAGAAGGAAGCCATGCTGTCAAGGGTGACACGATGCAAGAAGGAAAATCTATTGTACATCTGCAGGTGGTCTTCATCAAGTGATGATCTGAGTCGCAGTTTGCTCCTCGATAGGAGCGGACATCCATGACACTAGACTCCCATCTCCTGCAAATGAGGACGTGGTCAATTTGGTTGACGGTGTGTGCGTCTGGAGATTTTCAGGTCTGCTTGTGAATGCGTCTATGCGGGAAACACGTAGAACTTACGACTAGATCCCTACTGCAGGTGAAGTCGATAAGTTGCTGGCCGTTGTCGTCACATTCTCCGTGGAGACTGTGGCCTCCAGTGGTCCCCCTGTGCCAACTTTAATTTCCGACTTTCGCGTTAAAGTCTCCCAGCAGCAATTTGTCGTCGTTTGTTGGAAGTGAGGCGAAGAGAGTCTCAAGGCGGGCGTAGAACTCGTCTTTTACTGCGTCTTTTCTAACTTCAGTGGGGGCATGCACATTGATGAGCCAGAGATTGAAGAATCGAGTCTTAATGCGAATCGCACATAGCCATTCATTTATGGGTTTGAAGTCAGTAATGTGCGGCTTGAGGCGATTGTTTACTATAAATGCTACTCCAAACTCCTTGCGGCCCGATGGTTTGCCACTTATAAAAATTGTGTGCGATTTCTTGTCATTGATCTCGCTGCCAAGCCAATTTGTTTCCTGGACTGTAGTAATGCTCAGTTTGTACTTTTCGACCTGTTGAAGGAGGGCCTTCTCAGCCCCCGGTTTGTTCAGGAAGCGTACATTCCAGGATCCGAACGAATAATCCTTTAGTCGTTTACGTGGTCGTCGTTGTTGATCCGTCCAGTCCGAGGCTTTTGTTCCAGGTTTCTTGACATGGAGTGGTTTTTACAAGGACAAGGTGTCAGCACATCGCGTAACCCCATTCAGGGGATGGCTTCGGAAGATAGCTGCTTCAAATGGTTTAATAAACGTACTGGAGTTCACACAACTATGTTGCAGGTCCAACTACGCAAGTCATTCCATCCTACTAAACCTGAGACGCTTAGGTGTTCGTCAGCCATTCAGGCTACAGCTATCTGCCTTTTTCCCAAATGTCTTATCGCTAAGACTTGGCCGTCAGCGGTTTGAAACACTGCCGTTACCAGAGGGCGCCCACCTGGAGGACTATGGAAAAGGTCTTTTGCCCCCCCCCCCCCGGAGAAGTTTTTTGTGGGTTCGTCTTCGTACTGCTCCCTGTGAAATTTGCAAAATGAAAATGAAAATGCAACGACTTTTGTTGAAACGTGTGCACAGGAACGTGTTTATGTCCCATTCGATTTTTGTCGCCAATTTTTGGTCGTTCAACCAAAGTAACCTTGTGAGAACGCGCTTTAAACTCCATCGAAGCTATCTGGCGTTCATTTTTAGGTGCTTTTTTTCAACTTTGTCCAGTTTACACTATGACGTTTGTTGCTTGTGGAGTGCGTTCTCATTACGCTAACCGACACTGGATAAAGTCGCAAATAATGTGTCTATTATAAGAATGTCGAACTTTCGAGTGGTGAAGCTACCCCGACTGTACTATACTTGATTGAGGCCATATTTGTTTTCCAGAGTTTTCTCGCCACTTCACCCAACCGATACTGATGGGATGTTTTATGTCGTCATCGCAGGTAGCTCCTTGGTGATTTCTCTAAAGATTCTATTGATTAGTGTGAAATTTCAAAACAATATCTATAGAAATAAAAAAGTTTTTCCCACAAAGATGAATTTTTGGACCGGTCGTTCCTATGGCAGCTATATGAGGTAGTGGTCCAATTTCAACCAAATTCAGAAATGTGATTCGACTAAAGATAATACTTATGAGTATGAAATTCGAAGATTATATCTTTAGAAATAAAGAAGTTTTTCTCACAAAGTCGAATTTTTGGACCGGTCGTTCCTATGACAGCTATATGACGTAGTGGTCCGATTTCAACCGAATTTCGGTATGTAATTTAGCTAAAGTTACAATTGATTAGTGTGAAATTTGAGAACGATATTCTTATAAATAAAAAAGTTTTTCTCACAAAGACGAATTTTTGGACCGGTCGTTCCTATGGCAACTATATGACGCAGTGGTCCGATTCCGTTGGTTCCGACATATATACAGCGTGCAATAGAAAGAAGCCTTTGTACAAAATTTCAGCTCGATAGCTTTAAAAATGAGGGACTAGTTTGCATAGAAACAGACGGACAGACGGACAAAGCTTAATCGACTCGTCTCATCATACTGACCAAGCATATATATAGTTTATATGGTCGGAGACGCTTCCTTCTGTGCGTTGCCAAAGTTAATATACCCTATCACATCCGTGAAGGGTATAAAGATGTCCGGTGAATGTCCGCTATAGACTGCGAGGCACCAAGCCGGCTCAGGTACTATATGGCACTCCTCTGTTAAGTTTACAACTCTACATTGGTTATACTCGGAAAGGCATAGCCTTGTCCCTTGCGGTACTTCATTTTCTAGCTTAACAATAACAAACGTCTAAAAAACACGAATTTTTGATCAACACTAACAGCACGTACTCGTATTATCATTTTTGGGGTTTTTGTGTAATAAAATTTAGACTTAAATTTACCGTTTCATTGCCAGTTTACTTTTCAAAGTGTTTATTCATTTTCACTCTACCTACACTTGCTCTCTTCAGTAGGAAGAATAGTGGGTGCGTCACATTTTTTTTGTGGAGCAGTGTATATTGATTTTCGGTACTTGGTTTCATACTCAATATGTTTAAAATCCGAGTATAAAGTTATTATTAATTGAAGAATTGATTTTACCTGAGATTAGTTCCTGTTAATGGTAGTGCTTCGCCAACATCTACTAGTTTTAGTTCTTCTTTAGCTATTTCATAAGCATATGCACTGTTTAGTTTTCGGGGATTATTTTTTATTTCACAAGAGTTTACATCACACGCTACTTCTTCCATAGACTTTTTTATCCGTAATAATTTGGACATGGGTAATTCTCGTAGACAATTTTCACTATTCACCTGGCCAAGAATAAAACCAACTAAACTAAGATATTTTACCGTTTTCCACATTGTGTTGACGAGCTCTAAACTCTTGTCGCGTCTAACTTAATCTGATATCTGAAATACGCGTCGGAAACTTTACTTACGACAAACATGCTTGAACATTTGAGAGTAGTATTCTATTGTACCTGCGCCAATTATCAGAGCAGATAATTTTTGCTCCAGTTGTTTCCCGTTGTGGAAAAAATGACAATTGACAATGAAAATATACAACACTTATTGAGATAATTGAACCGTGCTGACACTTATAATTCGTTTTCCTTGTAGGCCTGAAGATTTGCATCGAATCCGGGTTGAACATATGGAACGACAATTAGCCAACCTTACAGGGCTCGTACAGAAAGCGCTGAATCAGAACCCTCAACTTATCAGTGGTCCAGGAGCTATTAATTCGAATTACCTTGGAGTACCCGGACAATGTCGAGGAGGTAAGCCTGCATTTTTATTCCTAAGAAAGTGTTAAGTCATTATAATCATCGGAGCAATTAAACCATATTATATAACAACTTGTAGAACAACTAACACACGCAAAATAGCACATGCTACCATGCGTTGGTGTCATGTCGCATTATTTTTTTAAGTGTTGTATATGCAGCAGACAAGCGCTAATGTATTGTAGTAATTTGGATTTGGCCCCATATTTTATTTCTGGTTGTGTCATTTTGTCAATATACGAGTACATAATATAGAAGTTGTTAACTTATTTGTCACTGGTTGATTCTGTTGGTTGAAAAGATTCTTCGAGTTTCCAGCAAAAAAAGTTCTTTATTCTAACCCAACGTTTCGCCTAAATTGGCATCTTCATACATGACAGATGTCGAATCGCCGCGCCGACACGGACGATAACAAATTAAAAAGTAAACAAATTTTCTTGTAAGTTGGAACTCCAAATTAGAATAATTGCCCTGAAGATGCCAATAGGCGAAACGTTGGGTTAGAATAAAGAACTTTTTTGCTGGAAACTCGAAGAATCTTTTCAACCAACAATAATATAGAAGTGTTCCCTCGGGAATATTTTTTCAGTCAAAGAACTGTGTCTTCTGAAGTTTAAAATTGTATGTAAGTACAATTTAATATTTCTAATTTCTTACATCGCGATGAATCTCTCCGACAAACTTTCTTTGGTAATTATTCATATTCACTACTTCACCTCCGATTTTCCCGAAATTTTAGTGTTATTCTCCTGATGATGCTGATCAAGAATATATAGTGTTCGGAAATCGGCGTATAAACGTTATACCACGTGATTTTCCATTGAATCCAACAAAAATATATTAAGGAATATTTTGTTGATTCTTAACCCTTTAGCTGCTATATGCATTTACATTTCTTGCGAAAATTGTCTATCTCACATTACTAAAAACACAATATCCAGAGAACGTTAGCTAGAACACTCAAATAAGAGTCGATCGCAGCAAATACGCAAACGTATACATATATATAAATGATGACCCTGTCACCTCCTAATTCGATTTAGCCATGTCTGTCTGTCTGTTCGTTCACACGATAACTTTCGATAGAAAGAAGCTGGAGACTTGGAGGATCTAGTTGGTTGGTATTGGCTGCGTTCTGCGAAACTTACAGGATCAGACAATTTGACAGTGAGTAACAGAGATGTGAAGTATTGTATATCCGTAAGTTGAAGAGAGAGGGTCACTTATCTGTCAGAATCTTTAGAGGAAAAATTTACCGGAAAAATTTGTTGGTTCGTTTCCCCAGCCCATGATTTATAAACAAATACATCTACCACACTCTCTGTCTCTTTCGCTCTGGTGCAATTATTAAGAAACAGCCTTAACGAAAATTGGTTGGTTGTCATTCTGCTCTCTCGTGTGCGTCAAATGTGTGAATGTATCAGTTAAATGCATCTCTCTTTCACTTACGGATACACAATGCTTTGCTATCTCTGTTGCTTACTGTCATTTCCTTAACCGGTCAGGCTTTCAGGACCGCGACCATTGAAAATGGGCACAATTCGACCCATGGAACCTCTACCTCCCCTACAGATGAAACTTCAAATAAGCGATTACTTTCGGTAGAATGGAGCTAGCGACTTTAAATTTTGGTCAAATGTTTGAAGTTGGATCTACAATAGTTGGGTGTAATTGAAAATGGGCAAGATCCGAATCAAGGAACTTCTAGTGCCTTTACAAACTAAACTTCAAATAAGCGATAACTATCGGTAGAAGGAAGCAATTGAAAATTAAAATTTTGGCCAAATGTTTGTAGTAGGATCTAGTTTGTCGGTGTTGAAAATGGGTAAGACCCGACCAATGCAACCCTTACTTCACTTGCAAATGAAACTTAAAATAAGCTATAACTTTCGACAAAATCAATACTGACTTGAAATTTTGGTTAATTGTTTGTATCAGGATCTAGTTGATATCGAAAATGCACAAAATCCGGCCAGAAACCCCTGCTTCCCCTACAAATGAAACTTCAAATAAGCGATAACTTTCGATACAATGATGCTAGTTCGGATGCACTGGGCCCGGTTTGAATCCTACTGATTGCAGTAGTTTTCAAAAAAAAGGGGATTTACTTGTCGGACTATGAGCTCACTCATGAGTACCCATTTATGGGATAAATAACTCAGTTGAGCGTGTTGTGGATCACACACCTCTGCACAAAACACACCGTCACGATCTATAAAACTGAGATGATGCTAACTCATCTCGAGGCCATGTTCCAGATTTGATTGTTGTCCTAGTTATTTATTTATATTTTAAACAAAAATGTTGACTTTACAAATATTAAACCGTTTGTATAATTTCCACCAATTAAATTTTGTAATATAGAGCAACTTACTGGCTGCGATTGATTTTTTATTTGAGCATTTTAACTAGCGTTGGTTTGTTGGTTGGTTCAAGCGGCTGTTCACAATTAGCGCTTTGTGCGCCGTTTTGATACCACACGCCTCGTACGAGGGGGTGAAACCTTGGTTATAAAAGTCATTTATGGGAAATGTCCTCAGAAACATCTCGCCGAATTAAGAAAACGTAATATCTCCCCAATCTTCTTCGGGGAGTTGGCGGATATGCTAGCGAAGAATGATTCGCCCAGTTACAGCCGGAAATGCACACAGGAAGTGGATCAGGGTCTGCTTTTCCGCTTCATGCTTGCAGCTCCGGCAGTGTGAATTGTCTGGCCGCATGCTCTCCCACCGGCCAGTGCCCAGTTTTTATGGCAGTGACCCGGGCTCTCCTCAGGACAGCATCTGTCCTTCGTAAGTCGTATGGTGGCCATGTCGCTCTAGATGTGACGCACGTCGATAGCGTGTTCCATCTGTTGCTAGCCCGTTTGAGGTAGAGTCTTTGGATCTCTCTCTTTACTACATTGAGCGACGCATGGATCACTATCGTATAGGACTCGTGGAGAGCAGGGCCTTGTCTCGCAAGTTCATCCGCTTCTCGTTCCCCGCTATATTACTGTGTTCCGGAATACATATATAGAAGAGAGATGTTGTAAAGCTCGGCCAGTCCGGCCAACTGCAATTAGAGCCTACGTACATCCCGATCAACGGGATTGGGATGCCCATATTTCTGACATAAATTGCGCCTTACGCCCAGCACATCACTCGTCCATTAAAGCTTCGCATTATTTTCTGGTGTTTGGGCAACCGATGATGACTCATGGTAAAACTTATTCACTTTTACGAGACCTCTACGCATTAAGCAATAATATTGAGCCACCGCTCGACCCTTCTGATAAATTATCCATCCTAAGAGCCCAAGCGCAAGATAACTTAAAAGATGCCTTCGCAAAAAACGCACACCGCTATAATTTAAGGTCTAGAAATACAGAATTTCAGCCCGGACAAATAGTGTTCCGACGAAATTTTTCGAAGAGTGATGCTGCAAACCATTATAACTCGAAGCTTGACTTAAAATTTTTGAAAAGCAAAGTCATTAAAAAAGTGGGAAACGGCAGATATCTCTTATCAGACTTAAAGGGACAATCAGTGGGAATCTTTCATGTTAAAGACTTAAGGCGCTAAAATTTTCAACTATTCGAACTATAAGAAAAAATATTATTTTGAAAGTTGTGGTCGTCCCGTACTGATTGTCAGCATGAAGCAACTATCTGATAGTCCTCAGGCTCTTTCTGGCCACGGTTCTGTTAGAAAGTACCTGTGTGTAACAATTAGGGAATGATTATCTCAAAATCGAAATACGATTCTGCGATATATGCCCGAAAATAATTGCTTGTTTGATTCATTGATTTCAATTAATTCAAATTGCATTATTTTCGTGCAAATATCGAACAGATTCAACATTGCAATTGTGAATAATCATTCCTTAATTTTCGAGACTCGAATCACTGCCAGTTAAGATCACTAGCAACCGGTCTCGGCCCATTTGTTAGCTGGATTTGCAGTGGACCGGACCGCTTGTTAGCTTCTGATACCCGTAGACTCGCTAGTTGGAAAAAAAAACAGGTAACTCATTTTGATTCTAACCTAACAGTTTTTGTTACCTTTTTTTTTTACATTTGCTTACGATAAATTGTGCTAGATTTTAGATTATTTGAATCAAAGCGGAAGAAAGAAGGAAAAAACTAAACGAAAACCAAAAGGGAGTACATTACATAACATAACATAGGAACATGTCAATTGAAGAAAACTAAAGCAAAAGTGGGAAAAAATCAAAAAAGAAAAAAAAAGGTATGTTCCTGAGAGATTATTAGATTATAGATAAGTTTCTATTTGCGCGATAACCCTATCTATCACTCTATCGCGTGGGATCAGTATGGGATCACTTTCTCCGGACATAAAATGGGAAGGATACGATGAAATGAGGAAAAATTACGGATATGTGCTTTATTTGAAAAGGTATAGTGTAAGCAAATGGGTGCGCGTAAGATTTTCTTGTCAAGGTCGCAAAAGTTTGGAGCAAATCCTAACCTCTGTCAATATGACGTACATACGGAGACCACTCGGACAGCATTCCTGTACCAATGTTCTATGCTTAATCATATTTATAGCCTTTCTGATAAATAATGTTCTCATTTCGTATCCTTCGTGTCCGTCAAAAGAGAGAAATTCGTCCCCCACGAAAAAACTAAGTTTATATACCGCCAAAGTTCCGTGGAAAATATGCCAAAACACCATACAAGGGACCGCGCGGCAACGCATTCAAACAATTTTTTTTATACCGTACAGATGAACTTCGGTAACTCGAGTTTATATATTATATTATACATATATATTATAAATATTATAGCATAAATATTATATTATAAATATTATATTTGAGTTTACCTCGTAAAAGAAATAGCCACATTGGTCACAAGTTCACACTAAAATTATTGAAGTTCGAGTTATCGAAGGTCAACTGTACAAGTTACCATCTTGACAAGGTCATGAAAAATCATAGGCTGCTGCACGTCCGAGCTTAAGATTGACCAAAGTGGATCAATTCTTAACCGGTAAATTTCTCTCCCTTTAGGACAAGCTTGATGGAACTTATCCAGTGGGTTTGGTGCCGGGGTACAAACGTGTGTGCCTGCTTATAATACAAAGATAACAGAAGCTAATTTGAGGCTCTGTACCCCGGCCCATTTTAACATACAGGCCCATTTTAAAAAAGAAAAAAAAAATTTGAGATCTACGTATCTGCGGAAATTAACGGATGAAAATCATCTCTATAAATACTGAAACATATTGTCGCGAAAGAAAAAAAGAAAAAAACACAAATTAACGTATCCTAACCTAAAGACAAAACCACTAATAAAGAAAACAAAACTTATCTCGATCCGGGACCTAACTAACAGTCATTACGCTAATGACTTCCTGCTTTACGTTAAATTACAATAACATATAATATTTATACTCTGCTATTTGAAAGGATTCACCCAACGAGTCGTGGCATGTAACTCGTGACTCAGACATAACAAGAAAAAAAAAACATTGAGATCATACAATACTTACATACACATATAATATTTTTTTTTTTTTGCAATGAATCTTATCTAATCAAATATTTATTTGGATTATTAGTAAACTTAATTGTACGTTGCAAACATAGTACATACTACAAAAAAATCTACATTTCTCACAATTTTTTTTTCGTAAACTACCAAAACTATTCTCTGTGCGCACATAGGACGTTAGGTAGGGTTTTGTATAAAGAAATAGAAAAAAACCGCTGACATTTATACGTATGTATGGTATGTATTCTGTTTACAAGTTTAAACTTTAAACAAATAAATTCTTGTATTACGGGTTTCTCATCTTCTATCGATAATTGTCAATCGATGTATCTTATGTAATTTGATTTTGGCAAATAATAATGAATTATATAATGTGTACATAAAAGAATAATTGGTGCTTTCGGTGATTCCTTCAGTTTTCCCACAGTGACAGAAAAGGAATGAAGACATAGACAATGCGTGTTTCGTTATCTTACGGGGGCTTGAGCGATAATTATTTGGTCGTATGCTCTTGCCAAGGGTGGGTAGGTATCATAATTGCGACCGAGTCCTCCTCCATCTTGGACTCCCAAAGGAAACATATCTTTTGTTTAGGAATACTGATCTTGATAGTCTACTTCTAGTGTTTTTTTTAGTTTTCGTTCTATTATTGTAATTAGGGGCTGACGGGTGAAAAAAAAAACGTAGCACAAGTACGGTACTGAGCCAGAATAAAAAAAAATATCCCACCCCGTTTCTCTAGTCCTACTGAGCAGTTTGCTAGCACCCGTCCCTGGCATAGCTATTATAGTCTTATCAATTAATCCCATACCTCGCACTAAATCTGTTACAAATCACTGTTCAGAAGGGTCGAGCGGTGGCTCAATATTATCGCTTAATGCGTAGAGGTCTCGTAAAAGTCAATAAGTTTTACCATGAGTCATCATCGGTTGCCCAAACACCAGAAAATAAGGCGAAGCTTTAATGGACGAGTGATGTGCTGGGCGTAAGGCGCAATTTATGTCAGAAATATGGGCATCCCAATCCCGTTGATCGGGATGTATGTATGCTCTAATTGCAGCTACTATGGTCCGATTTAGCCGTTCCGAGGCATTAGCTTGCGGAGAATAGAGAGCTGTGTAAAAGTGATTAACACCATATTTTGACAACATTGTATTAAATATATTGGCTTTAAATTGTACGCCGTTATCCGTTGCTATTGACTCTGGCACACAAAAACATGATCCTTTTTTCTAGCCAGTTCGTAATAATTTCGGCTGTGAATTTCTTAATGGGCTCAATAAAAGAAAATTTAGATAGATGGTCCACTAAAACGATGACCCCTATGTTACCGTTCTTGGATGTCGGAAAAGGCCCTACAAGATCCAAGTATAGGCGCTGAAAAATGCGCTCAGAAACAAACTGATTTATCATGGGCGGACGTAGACTGTAATTTGGGGCCTTGGTTTGTTTACAAACCTCACAACCGCGAATAAAATCCTGTACTTCTTTTGCCATTTTCGGCCAGAAAAACAAAACCCTAAGTCGCTGAAGCGTGTTCGCAATTCCACCGTGTGAACTTAAGGGATGTCCATGGGCCCTCTTTATTAAATCTGTCGTCAATTCATCCGACACCCGCAATTTCCATGTCTGCTGTTCTTGAATATCGTTGCCGGACGCATATCCAGTACGTTTATAAATGAACCGGTTGGAAACCTTCAAATCAGGAAGGATGGAAGCGTTTTTAACAATATGCTCTTTTAATTCATTATATTTTGGAGATTCGAAATGGACTGAATCCAGATCGATATCTATAGAGCTTTTAAATGGATCTTCAACTGAAAGGGAGTCCACACAGTGAACACGGGACAAGGCGTCTGGGACTATGTTTTGTGTCCCCTTACGGTGAACTATATTGAATTTGAAGCTCTGAAGCTTTAAAGCCCATCGGGCTAAACGTCCATTTAAGTCGGTCTGGTTCATCAACCACTTTAACGAAGCGTGGTCCGTCATTATCGTAAACTCCTGTCCCTTGACATACGCTCGGAATTTTTTAACTGCCAACACTGCGGCTAAACATTCTTGTTCAGTCACTGTGTAATTTTGCTGAGTCGAATTAAGTTTCTTGGACATGTATGCAATTGGAACTTCTTGACCTTCGGCGGTAGTCTGGGTCAAAACAGCTCCTACGCCTGTATGGCTGGCGTCACATTGTATACAAAACGGCCGTGAAAAGTTGGGACTGTGTAGTACCGGAGATTTGGTCAAACTATCTTTTAAGGTCTTGAATGCAGCTAGGCCTTCTTCTGTCCAACAGAATTTGCGCGACTTGCGAAGCATATCCGTTAAGGGTGCTGCTGTAGCTGCATAGTTTGGCACAAATCTCTGGTACCAGCCACACATGCCCAAAAATCGACGGAGCTGTTTAACTGTCTTAGGTTGCGGAAAATCGTCGATGGTTTGGACTTTACCGGGATCGGTACGAATGGTTCCATGTCCAATTATGTGGCCAAGATAACCAACTTCTCTCATAACGAATTTGCTTTTCTCCACATTCAGTGTCAGCCCTGCCTTCTGCATGCACAAAGCAACTTCTTGGAGAAGCATCAGATGTTCTTCGAAGGATGACGAGATCAACAGCAGGTCATCCAAGTAAACAAACACACAAGTTCGTAGATGGGCTGGAATTACGCGATCCAAAAGGCGCTGCATTGTTTGTGGTGCATTGCACAGCCCAAAAGGCATTGTCACAAACTGATACAGAGGTCTTCCAGGAACCGTGAAAGCCGTCTTATCCTTTGACGCCTCATCTAAGGGAATCTGCCAAAACGCATCTTTCAAATCTAAGCTCGAAATGAACTCAGCTTTTGGGAGGTGGCTCAGAATCCCTTCAATAAGCGGCAAAGGATAAGCGTCTTTCAAGGTTACCTCGTTGACCCTGCGAGCATCCAGACATAGACGAACTTTACCTGGTTTGATTACCAGGGTGACCGGTGAAGACCAGGAACTTTGGGACTCCTCAATCACACCCATAGCCAGCATCCGGTCTACTTCTGCGTACATGAGCTTTTCGACGGCGGGAGAGACTGCATAGTGTCTCTGCTTATTAGGCTTGCTGCCTCCGACGTCGATGACGTGTGTGGTCAGAGTCGTACGTCCTAAGCCCCTGTCCGCAAATGACGGAAACATGGCTATGACCGCGTTGAGACGGTTCCTTTCATCATCAGATAAGTGGTGTTGATTCGAGGGATTGTTACTTGGCATGTCAGCAGGCAGTGCTGCCGAATATAAAGAATTCACAAATAAGTCTGAGGCAAGTTGGAATTGACGAATGAAATCGACTCCAAGATAGAGGTTTTGGCTCAAAGATGGCATTATGAGGAACTCTATCGTTCTCGTCCGCCCTTTAAACGTAACTGCAATACGAGCTTTTCTAACGGCAAAATGGCGTGTGCCATCAGCTGTTCTTACGCCTAGGTTAAATTTTTCGTAGGGATAATATCTTTCTTTCAGAAAACGTTCAGCTAGGTCCGACGCGATGACGCTGCAGGAGGCCCCAGTGTCAAGCAGACCACTAACTTCGGCGTCTAAAAGGATAACAGTAGCGTATGGTCGCACATCGCCTCTAGGACGATCCGACAGTATTGCCCCACAGAATTGCCGTCTGGAGGCTATCACCTTTTTCCAAAATGTTCTAAGGCGAACAGTGGAACGTTTCTTGCGCAAAGGTTTGAGTTCGCACGTTTCGAAAATACGCGCTCGAGCTGCCAGATAATCTCGCTGACGTTCGTGTAAAGGACGAAAACTATGGTGCAAATTTGTATTTATAACAGACGTGTTTACGGCTTCTTCGATGTTTGAAGAGGGGCAGGAATTTACGATAGCGTACACATCGTTTAAGTTGGCTGGTGAATCAGATTGACATTTTGGGAAAAGTAGATCCGGTGTTTGTGTTGACACATCTGAAGTAGTTAAGCCCGATGAGACGTAAGCTCCCTCCGACTGTCCGATGTCATATGGCGTGATAGTTGGTAATGCTACATTTGATGATGGTTCGTGATGAGCAAGAGTTACAACCCGGTGTGTGAAGTCAAGTCGCATTGGGATTCTTTGCATTCGTTGGAGGTCCTCGGTTGTAGTTGAGGCCTCGAACGAGTAAAGTTTTTTGGGTTTGAACATTTTTGACACTGAGGCTTATAAGTGTCCGCAGCTCCACAACCGAAACAAAATCTTTTAAGGGGCTCCATGCACTCAGCGTAAGAATGTCCAGCTTTTCTACAATTCCAACACTGAAATTGGGGGCGGACTTCACATACTTCGTGTAGTGCATTTTCATTTCGTGAATCGAGTTGATCTGAAGTATCAACTGAATCATAAGGAGGTTCTATTTCGTTAACATACTCCCTAGAAGATGGACGGACTGCACGCATTCTTCGTATGGAAGCTTCCACATTCTCAGCGCGAATCACACAACGTCTTAGGTGCGCTATACTAATAATATCCAGATGTACAATCATCATCATCATCGTGGCGCGACAGCCCGACGTCGGGCCTTGGCCGCCTGGATCATTGTCCTCCAATTATCTCGGTCACGTGACCGCGTCCTCCAATTTTGGGAGCCCAGCAGCTGCGCGGCGTCCACACCTACGGAGCTCTCCCAACGAGATCTCGGTCGTCCTCGCAGTCTCGCTCCGTCGACTCGTTTTGCATTCATTACTCTCTTAGGCATGCGATCATCGTCCATTCTTTGTACATGCCCTGCCCATTGAAGTCGTTGTAGTTTGACGATTTTCGAGACTTGCAGCTCATCGTACATTTCATACAACTCATGGTTGTACCGGATGCGCCATCCATCTCGATCGCAAACAGCCCCGAAAATTCGCCGTAGAACCTTACGTTCGAAAGTGTCTAGCATGTTTTCGGAGGCTTGAGCTAGGGTCCATGCTTCGCAGCCATAGCATAGCACTGGTCGTATAATGGTTTTGTACACGCGGAGCTTCGTGTTTCTGTGCACATGTTTCGATTTCATTATGGGGAGAACCGAGAAAAAAGTCTTATTAGCTAACTGTATCCGTCGCTTGATTTCGTCAGTTTCGTTGGCGTCCCTTGACAGGTTGCAACCCAGGTAAATGAAGTTGTTCACGAACTCGATGTTGAGGTCCCCCACATTGATGCTTGGTTGTGCAGGTGTCCTTGTCACCGATTGCATCATTATTTTAGTTTTACCCTCGTTAATACGTAATCCAACTTCCTTTGCAGCGGTATCAAGCGTATGCAGAAGTTCTTCTGCGTCAGCCAATCTTCGGGACATGATGTTGATGTCGTCGGCGTACGCTGCTAATTGTGTCGACTTGATGAGTAGCGTCTTGCTGTTGTCCAAATTCATGGCCCGAATAACGTATTCCAGTGCTAGGTTGAAGAGCGTCGGAGCCAGTCCATCGCCCTGTTTCAAACCAGTGCGTGTTTCAAATAGATCAGTAAGTCTATTCTGGATCCTGACTTGTGAGACGGAGTTGGTCATCGTCATCTTTGTCAGTCGCACTAATTTTGCTGGTATACCAAATTGCAGCATGATGTTGTACAGTACTCCACGATCGATACTGTCGTATGCCTGCTTGAAGTCGACAAAGATTTGGTATACGTTTACGTTGTATTCCCAGCACCTCTGGAGTATCAGTTTGACTGAGAAGAGCTGATCGGTTGTGGAGCGACCAGGTCTGAAACCGCTTTGATATTCGCCAATGACTCGTTCTGCGTACGGTTTTATTCTATTTTCCAGAATTTTCGTCAAAATTTTATAGGACGTACAAACTAGTGAGATGCCCCTGTAATTCTCACACCGCAGTTTATCTCCCTTTTTATGAATTGGACAGATGATGCTTCTGCGCCAATCGTCTGGGATCTCCTCGTTCTCCCATACTCGCAGGAGTAATTGATGTATGGCATCAACTAGACTCGTTCCACCGAATCTTAGCAGTTCAGCTGGAATCTCGTCAGCGCCCGGCGCTTTATTTCGTTTTAGTGACCGCAACGCGAGATCAACTTCCTCTACTGTCGGGGGTTGAATGGGTGGGCCTAGATCAACAATATCGTCGAGAGCTTCCTGTGTGGGGATGTTAGATGGTCGGTTTAGAAGCTCTTCAAAATAAGAGGCCCATCGTTTGTTAATACCATCGGTGTCGCTGATGATGTTTCCATCCTTGTCCTTACAAAGGCTAGTCCTGGGTTGGTAGCCGTTCTTAATTGTATTTACTAGTTTGTACGCTTGTCTGGTGTTCCTATTAGCTAAGTTTTCGTTTATGTTCAGCAACTGCTCGTCAAGGTATTTACGTTTCTTACGTCTAATTATTCTATTCGATATTCGCCGTAGCTCGTCATATTTTTCTCTTCTGGCTCTGGTTCCTCGTTGAATCCATTGTCTGTAGGCCTCGTTTTTCGCGTCAAGTGAATTTTTGCATTCTTCGTCGAACCAGTCATTTCGCGCTCGCCGGGCTTTATATCCCACGACCTTTTCTGCGACATCCTTGATGGTACCCTTGAGTTCTTCCCAGAACCCATGGACGCCTGTGTTGCTGATGTTCTGTAGCATAGGTGATAGTTTTTCCTCAAGGGCGGTAGTAAACGCCACCGCTGTAGCATCACTCAAGAGCTTATCAACCGCAAAGATTTTGGGAGGGCTGATTCTTGACTGGTGCACTGAGGAAATTCTACATCTGTAGGTCGTCTTCACCAGGTGATGATCTGAGTCGCAGTTTGCTCCTCGATAGGAGCGGACATCCATGACACTAGACGCCCATCTCCTGCAAATGAGGACGTGGTCAATTTGGTTGACGGTATGTGCGTCTGGAGACTTCCAGGTCTGTTTGTGAATGCGTCGATGCGGGAAGCACATAGAGTTTACGACTAGATTCCTGCTGCAGGCAAAGTTGATAAGTCGCTGGCCGTTATCGTTACATTCTTCATGGAGGCTGTGGCCTCCAGTGGTCCCCCGGTGCCAACTTTCTTTTCCGACTTTCGCGTTAAAGTCTCCCACCAGCAATTTGACGTCGTTTGTTGGAAGTGAGTCGAAGAGAGTTTCAAGGCGGGCGTAGAACTCGTCTTTTACTGCGTCTTCTTTAACTTCAGTGGGGTGTGCACATTGATGAGCCAAAGATTGAAGAATCGAGTCTTGATGCGAATCGCACACAGCCGTTCATTTATGGGTTTGAAGTCAGTAATATGCGGTTTGAGGTGATTGTTCACTATAAATGCTACTCCAAACTCCTTGCGGCCCGATGGTTTGCCACTTGTAAAAATTGTGTGCGATTTCTTGTCATTAATCTCGCTGCCAAGCCAATTTGTTTCCTGGACTGCAGTAATGCTCAGTTTGTACTTTTCGACCTGTTGAAGGAGGGCCTTCTCGGCCCCCGGTCTGTTCAGGGAGCGTACATTCCAGGATCCGAAAGAATAATCCTTTAGTCGTTTGCGTGGTCGTCGTTGTTGATCCGTCCAATCCGAGGCTTTTGTTCCAAGTTTCTTGACATGGAGTGGTTTTTACAAGGACGAGTTGTCAGCACGTCGCTTAACCCCATTCAGGGGATGGCCTCGGAGATAGCTGCTTCAGATGGTTTAATAAACGTGCTGGAGCCCACACAACTATGTAGCAGGTCCAACTACGCAAGTCATTCCATCCTACTAAACCTGAGACGCTTAGGTGTTCGTCAGCCATTCAGGCTACAGCTATCTGCCTTTTCCAAACTGTCTTATCGCTAAGACATTGGCCGTCAGCGATTTGATAAACTGCCGTTACCAGGGGGCGCCCACGCGGAGGACTATGGAAAAGGTCTTTGCCCCCCCCCCCCCCAATACTTATCTTTATTTCAGGAAGCAAATTCATTTGAAGTATTTCTAGCAGCTCTGCATTGTCCATCTTTGGTGACAACCTGTCAGCCAGCTGCATGACGCTATCATAGAAGACGTCAAACGTTTCACCTGGCTTTTGCCAACGGTTTCGTATTAGTGCACGGATATCTGAAGCAGAACGGCGGTCGCTAAACTTATCGCGCAAAGCATCGCGTAACTCTGGCCAAGTAAAGCGTCTGACGCTTCTGTGATAGCGCCAAAACCAGTCATTGGCCTTTCCGTGTAACAAGACATGGAAGTGCTGGCACATAACTGAAAAGTCTCCCCGTAGCGTTTGATACGTAAGCGCCTCGACTTTATAAATAAATACGTCAATTGGAACGTGGTGATCTTCACCATTAAACTGAGCATTCCATCCCGACATGATACTCCCTACTTTCTCGGAGGAAATAGTGGAAAGGCGATATGAAGGCCGTTGGACTGGCTGATACCCTGTCTGCCGACGCTCCGGAGAGAAGGGTAAATAGCTAAATGGTGGAGTTGTTTCGTTCGCTAAAGCTTCAAAAGCGGATTGCGTTCTCGCCTGTTGCCTCATCGAAGGAGTCATACGAGATGGTGAAGGTTCTCTAGAGGATGCTTCAACGTTAAGTTGTTGTCTCGAAGGAACTACTCGTGAAGCTTCGTTAGTTATCGATTCCAGATCAACTTGTGCTCTAGCCTGTTCCATCCTCACGGGTGTTAAGAGTGGAGGATGAGGCTCTATTACATGTGCATTAAGATTAAGTTGTTGATTTTTTACCGGAGTTAAATGTGCTTGCAACTGATCTTTTTCGAGAGATATGCGAGCTAATTGTTCTTCTATTTGCATTACACGGTCAGGTCGAGAGGGTTGATTAGCATCAGTATTGATAGGGCGTGCAAACAAAGTTTGGTTACTGATTGGAGTTCCAACACGTGCTTGAGAACGCGTCATTATGGGATCTATTCGGGGGGTTAATTTTAACATTTTTGACGTGCATGATTGCCGACAAACTGGACACGTTTTCTGCTTAACTAGCCAAGCTTTAATGCATTTGTGATGGAATACATGCTCACACGGAGTCACACAGACCTCATCACTTCCACACAAAGTCTCTTGACAAATTGTACATTTACCAAGCTCGGATCCAGAATGGGGTACTGGCAATTCGAGAATATTTGCGTCTTGTGACGCCATGATAATGTAGTACCAAATTTAGGGAATATATTATCAATATGTGTAGAAAATATATGTTTATGGTCGATACAATAAGAAGAGAAAAATACAATAACTATATTTTTCCACAATTAATTCAATATTGTTGGAATGTCAAAGAAAAAAAAAAAGACTAATTCTTCCCTGTATTTAAATGAGATTTGGTGTGTATGCCAATACTGTTTCTTAAGAATAAGGCATACTATACGTATAAGATTTTTAATTACGTGATAATGAGAAATATATATTAAGATAAAATGGATACACAATAAAGTATTATGTAGATCTGGTATAAGAACAAAAATTATAATTTGAATCAGACATTGGTGTTTTCAGTTATCCTTCAATTTCTCACGTCGACAAGAAAATTAATAGCGTGTGATGGAATAAATAACAAAATAACGCAAGTAAAGACAGACATAGGCATATGGTAGGAATATTGATAAGAAGAAAGAAAGATTAATACCAATAGCAAAAAAAAAAAACAAGAATTATGTAAAAATTCTGAAGCAAATTATTGTGTAAGACCGCCAAAGAAGTTTCCAAGAAAGAATAGATATAGTCGTGTAACAAGTGTATACACTAATTCACGCAATTCACATACTATCAAATATTTTAAAACAACTCTAGAAAATCTTTCTACAAATAAGTCAATAAGAATTCATTGATTAAATTAAAGTATAAAAGTTAATTTAAAGTATGTGCGAAAACGATGCTTTCGACATAGAGGCAAGAAAATTCCCTTCAAATAGCTGGCTCAGAAGAAAAGAGTTAACTGTTGGCACTGATAATTCCTGATATTTAAAAGGATTATTACTTGCGACGCAAAAGCGTCCGTTACAACACAAAGAAAACATCGCTTAGCCATACTTAAACATCTAATTCTCGAAGAAAAAAAATGGAATTTGCAAAAAAAAATAAAAATAAAATAGTCTAAAGAAAATCGAGAATAGACAGTGAGGCCTTGCAAGTACTGATAAAAAGAACGAATCCATTTAATTTTAGCTTGCGAAGTTTTTTCGGCCCCACGTTGGGCGCCATTTGTAACAGATTTAGTGCGAGGTATGGGATTAATTGAGACCATAAGACTATAATAGCTATGCCAGGGACGGGTGCTAGCAAACTGCTCAGTAGGACTAGAGAAACGGGGTGGGATATTTTTTTTTTATTCTGGCTCAGTACCGCACTTGTGCTACGTTTTTTTTTTCTCACCCGTCAGCCCCTAATTACAATAATAGAACGAAAACTAAAAAAAAACACTAGAAGTAGACTATCAAGATCAGTATTCCTAAACAAAAGATATGTTTCCTTTGGGAGTCCAAGATGGAGGAGGACTCGGTCGCAATTATGATACCTACCCACCCTTGGCAAGAGCATACGACCAAATAATTATCGCTCAAGCCCCCGTAAGATAACGAAACACGCATTGTCTATGTCTTCATTCCTTTTCTGTCACTGTGGGAAAACTGAAGGAATCACCGAAAGCACCAATTATTCTTTTATGTACACATTATATAATTCATTATTATTTGCCAAAATCAAATTACATAAGATACATCGATTGACAATTATCGATAGAAGATGAGAAACCCGTAATACAAGAATTTATTTGTTTAAAGTTTAAACTTGTAAACAGAATACATACCATACATACGTATAAATGTCAGCGGTTTTTTTTTCTATTTCTTTATACAACACCCTACCTAACGTCCTATGTGCGCACAGAGAATAGTTTTGGTAGTTTACGAAAAAAAAATTGTGAGAAATGTAGATTTTTTTGTAGTATGTACTATGTTTGCAACGTACAATTAAGTTTACTAATAATCCAAATAAATATTTGATTAGATAAGATTCATTGCAAAAAAAAAAAAATATTATATGTGTATGTAAGTATTGTATGATCTCAATGTTTTTTTTTTCTTGTTATGTCTGAGTCACGAGTTACATGCCACGACTCGTTGGGTGAATCCTTTCAAATAGCAGAGTATAAATATTATATGTTATTAATAAATGAAAAGACTGGTAGCTTCTTCTACTACAAAATTTATTTAGTATCTGTATATACGTATTTCGGGAAGCAACATACTCCCATCATCAGTACTTAGCTACTAAATCATTGTCAAGGAATACACTTATTTTATACAATAAAAATTATCTGAAAATAACAATGCCACTTTTAAGATGTTAATTAACCCTGGAATGTCCAACATGATGTCACAGGTGGAAGATATTACGATACAATTGCAATTACGGTAGAGGAAGATTGGGTTTTCCCTCTATTGGCAACATACTTAATTAATCTTGATGCACAGTTACCCTCGTCGGTGTTCATCAGCTTGTTCTTATCTTGTCGTAGTATTTGTAAGCTCTCCCAGGCATCAAGAGTTTGACTGCGATTAACGTACCGAAGTAACTGCAGGTGTTGTTTTTTTAAAATGATCCTGTATGTTAAAGTGGGCCGGGGTACAGAGCCTCAAATTAGCTTCTGTTATCTTTGTATTATAAGCAGGCACACACGTTTGTACCCCGGCACCAAACCCACTGGATAAGTTCCATCAAGCTTGTCCTAAAGGGAGAGAAATTTACCGGTTAAGAATTGATCCACTTTGGTCAATCTTAAGCTCGGACGTGCAGCAGCCTATGATTTTTCATGACCTTGTCAAGATGGTAACTTGTACAGTTGACCTTCGATAACTCGAACTTCAATAATTTTAGTGTGAACTTGTGACCAATGTGGCTATTTCTTTTACGAGGTAAACTCAAATATAATATTTATAATATAATATTTATGCTATAATATTTATAATATATATGTATAATATAATATATAAACTCGAGTTACCGAAGTTCATCTGTACGGTATAAAAAAAATTGTTTGAATGCGTTGCCGCGCGGTCCCTTGTATGGTGTTTTGGCATATTTTCCACGGAACTTTGGCGGTATATAAACTTAGTTTTTTCGTGGGGGACGAATTTCTCTCTTTTGACGGACACGAAGGATACGAAATGAGAACATTATTTATCAGAAAGGCTATAAATATGATTAAGCATAGAACATTGGTACAGGAATGCTGTCCGAGTGGTCTCCGTATGTACGTCATATTGACAGAGGTTAGGATTTGCTCCAAACTTTTGCGACCTTGACAAGAAAATCTTACGCGCACCCATTTGCTTACACTATACCTTTTCAAATAAAGCACATATCCGTAATTTTTCCTCATTTCATCGTATCCTTCCCATTTTATGTCCGGAGAAAGTGATCCCATACTGATCCCACGCGATAGAGTGATAGATAGGGTTATCGCGCAAATAGAAACTTATCTATAATCTAATAATCTCTCAGGAACATACCTTTTTTTTTCTTTTTTGATTTTTTCCCACTTTTGCTTTAGTTTTCTTCAATTGACATGTTCCTATGTTATGTTATGTAATGTACTCCCTTTTGGTTTTCGTTTAGTTTTTTCCTTCTTTCTTCCGCTTTGATTCAAATAATCTAAAATCTAGCACAATTTATCGTAAGCAAATGTCAAAAAAAGGTAACAAAAACTGTTAGGTTAGAATCAAAATGGGTTACCTGTTTTTTTTTTCAACTAGCGAGTCTACGGGTATCAGAAGCTAACAAGCGGTCCGGTCCACTGCAAATCCAGCTAACAAATGGGCCGAGACCGGTTGGTAGTGATCTTAACTGGCAGTGATTCGAGTCTCGAGTCTCGAAAATTAAGGAATGATTATTCACAATTGCAATGTTGAATCTGTTCGATATTTGCACGAAAATAATGCAATTTGAATTAATTGAAATCAATGAATCAAACAAGCAATTATTTTCGGGCATATATCGCAGAATCGTATTTCGATTTTGAGATAATCATTCCCTAATTGTTACACAACTCCATGCGGCACTGTCTTACTAATTTGGATGAGATTGAGATTGACGATAGAGCCTTGACCGCGGCTTGGCTGTCGGCAAAAATGGTGACGTTATCTGTGATGACAGCAGTGCACTTTAGTGATCGATACGCCTCCGTTATCGCTAGTATTTCAGCTTGAAACACACTTGCGTGGTCTGGGAGGCGAGAGGATGCTGATAGCAGATCTTCGGAAAGATCCCCGGGCCGACTCCACATGCCATTTTTGAGCCATCAGTGAAGATTTTGCATTCGTACTTCCCGATCACTGCTCCTCTGTCCCATAAGATTAGATTGGGAGGGAGGGCCGTGGATCATGTTGAAACCATAAGCACTGCGACCCTGGGTCTATTGTACTGAAGCCCATTCTATCGAGAAGACTAGATCATATGATTTAGCCGACTTTTCTCGATAAATTGGCTGGCCAGGTTTGATAGAGGGGATGTCCTCGGCCAAAGGAAATGTTATGCCGAAGCAGTCCGTGCGTCGTTTCGCAAGTCCTTCGCACTCACAAAGGATGTGCTCTGAAGTCTCATCATCAGCCTCGCAGAAGCGGCAGCTAGCATCTTGTACAATACGCATGGTTTTAAGGTGACCCCTCAGACACGAGTGCCCCGTTAAAATTCTACAAATCACTCTGACTCTGTTTTTGCTCAGCCGTAGCAATTCTAAGGTACGAGTACGCGAGTAGCCCGAGATGAACAGCCTGGCCTGTCTCAGGCCTGAAAGGGCCTTCCATTGGGATGTGGCAAGAGCACTTTCCCAGTCTCTTATTTGGTTTCTGCAGTAGCACTGTGAAATTCCACAGAAAGGTTCTGGGCCATGGAAGGGGGCTTTGGAGGCTCGGTTTGCTAGCCTATCTGCTAGCTCATTGCCTTCGACTCCCGAGTGACCAAGGACCCAGTAAAGAGTGAGTTTGTTTGTTGAACCCACAGTATGGAGGACTTCCTGACAGGATAGCACCAACTTGGGGCGACCGGTAGCGCAGTGTGTTGAGGCATCAGTCTTATGTTTGACTACCGGCGTTTCGGGTTCGAATCCCGTCCACGATGACGTTCGTGGCCATGGATGTGCAGGAGGTGTATGCTGGCAACTGCATTCTCTGAAACCAAGTTATGCCAACGAAACGTCAACTGGGCCACATGGAACAGTTGACGCGCTATGCCCCACAAGGGGTTAGGGCAATTGAGTATTGAGTAAGTGCTTTGATGGCAGCCTGGCGGTCTGTAAATATTGTAATGTCCCTGTTTAAATAGCCAGCGGTTTGGCGCAGCCTAACGCAGACCTCAATGGCATCTATTTCTGCTTGGAATACGGACGGCGTTTTACCCATCGGAATGAAGACTCAGTGTTCAGGACCAACAATGCCTGCACCGGAACCTTCTTCCGTTTTGGAGCCGTCTGTGAACCATTTGATTGTGTTGGGTCGGAGAGAGTTGTAGCCATCCGCCCACCTTTCTTTGTCCCATATGACTGATTAAAACGAGTAGTGGAATCGAATGGTTTTAACAAGGTAGTCAGTTGGCAACGTACTCAGTCACTTTCCAACCAGCCTAATTGATTTGAATTGAGCTTGATCTCTATATCACAGGCCCTAAGTCTGACCGTTACCATTCGTGCGTCCGCTTCAATATGTGTATGTATCGGTGGGAGGTCAAGTAGAACCTCCAGAGCAGCAGTGGGGCAAGAGTGCATGGCTCCAGTGATGGTCATGCACGCAAGTCTCTGGATTTTCGTCAGAGCGGTTTTACCAGCTAAGGAAGTGGCCTTTTTCCACCATACAACCGCACCATATTATACTATAGGTCTGACGATCGCTTTGTAGATCCACAGAATTAAATGGGGGTTGATCCCCATGTTCTGCCGACATATTGTCTGGAGATCCATAGAACCTTAATTGCTTTGTCAGAAGTCGTTCTAAGGTGTTCTGTCCAGGACAACTTTTCGTCAAGGACAACTCCCAAATACTTGATATTTGACACCAGTTTTATAGGGGAGTTGTACATGAGGGAATACTTTAGTGACCTAAGTTTCCTTTTTCTAGTGAATGACACTATGGCAGCTTTCGCGGGATTTACACGTAAGCCGCTGTAGTCGCACCATTCTTGAACTATTCGCAGCGCCCTTTGCATAGTATCAGGCAGGACTTCCTAAAATTTTCCCCTGACCGTGATAACCAGATCGTCCGCGTAACCTTGTGTGGAAAAATTCATCGCGGATAGTTTCCACAACAAACTGTCAACTACGATTCACCACAGGAGGGGAGACAATACTCCACCCTGCGGGCATCCCCGCATAACATTCGCTGAGAGGGTACAGTCACCTATCGTAGCGATGACCCTTCTAGAGGACAGCATAGGTTTCACCCAGACTGTGGTGGTAAGATTGGCTCCTTTAGCTCGGAGTGCACTTTCGATGGACTCGAAGGATGTGTTGTCAAAGGCTCCTTCAATGTCAAGAAACAAACTAAGTGCCGTTTCATTAGCTGACAAGGCCCCTTCAATTTCTCCAACAAGGTTTTGTAGAGCAGTTTCGGTAGATTTACCAGGTTGATAGGTGAACTGTCTGGGGTGAAGCGGGTTTCTCACGAGAAGTGATGTCCTGATGTAAACATCAAGGATCTTCTCCATAGTCTTCAGCATGAAGGATGTGTAACTATCCTCAACTTTACGGATTTGAGTTTATGCCCAATCTTTCAGACCAGACAAAAACCTCAACTTCAGGTATGACCGGCTGACGCATGTTGGCTGACCAGCTCAGTGATGGATGATGCGGGGTGGATTTTTGGTCACCTGAAGCTCTTCCGGATTACATTTAAATATTTTTTTTTTCATGCGTGATAACCCTTAACCGACTAGGTTAGTTAAAACACCACCAATACTTTTTTAATTCAAAACTGAAATCTGACCTAATGAATGCAATACCAGGGGGCCTCAGATGTAGAAGAGATCCCGGCGCACTAGCTTCCCATCCGACCCTGGATTAGAGGGTGCTATTTTTTTTCTAATCCCCTAATAAGCTCTTCCACACTTACATACCTTACGTTCTGTCACTTCATCTCATGCTGAGCGGAGTGACTACCTTCCACCTGTGAGGGAGAGAACGATAACTGATACTCGGGTTTTTTACTGTACCTGCATCTTCAGGATGCATTTTATTTTTATTTCAAACCAAAGATTCCAATTAATACAAGAAAAGAACGGAAAATTAGATCGAGCACCTCGGGTCCTAGTGGTGGATGGAGTTCTATTTTAAGTTTTCTTTATTTATTTTTATTTTCACCTGGAAAGAAATATTTAGGATTAAGATATGCTCTTCAAATGGCGATCTTAAGCCCGGACGTGCAGCAGTGCATATGCTTGAGTTCGTTACCACGCATATGACCTTGTCAAGAATATTAACATCAATAGGTGGTATGTATTAGGCAAAGTTTTTTTTTCTAAATATAACCAGTGCGGCAGCGATATAGCCCACTTCTCTAAACACGTGAATAGCATTGCTTTGGTGTCCTGTTAAAGGTACAAAAATCATCCAAATTTACGAGAAACCGTAAAAAAAATGTCCAACGAATTTTTAAACGATGGATAATATCGCATGTCGTGCGATCTGACTGACCGTAGTGGGTTAGCTTTACAGTGTGATGTTCACACCTCGCTTGTCGAAAAAAACGGACGTATAATAGTTCGGCTGACTCGCGATCCACCAGGATTTATTTTTATCGACTATTATTATGATAGTGTTACAGTTGATGCTATTCATGTGTTGGACAGCTGACCGCTTTATTGAGGACGGACCGGATAATAATAATGCTTTTGTGCAGAAATGACGATGAATAATGATCAAAGACCCGGGCATGATAGGACGGGGTCGCGGAGCTATCAACGGGGTTGATCTGAGTCCCCATCGCGACCTTTCAGGCGGAGCGTGAGCCGAAAGCCTAAAAATAATCTGTTCGGGCGGTTCCAATTGCAATGAAATGGTAAATTCAAGTTGCGAGTGAAGGCTAAATAAAAATTACCAATATTGCAACATAGAGTCAATCAGTGCCACTCTGCAACTAATTTATTTATCAATCACACGCCAGCTAGAAAAAGATTTGGTGACTGGCAGTGAGTGACACAGCTGTAATTCACTGTGCATCCGCAAGTGAACGAGAGTCGAAGCGTCTGAGCCTGAATACTTTCGAAGCGTGAAATCATGGTCTGTGAAGACAAATCAGGAAAAATACAATTTAAAGATCCTGTCAGATACAGCGACACTCTATTCCACTTACGGATACACACCACCGTACATCTGTAGCACTAACTGTCATTCGCTTTGATCGATTCCAGTTCTATGATGATGAGCACTGATATTCGAATGCCACAGCAACCGAGCGTCGTCCTAATATCTGAAGAACCAGGTTCCAAATTCAAAACGTTTGATGATTGCTGGATAAGCCGTGCCTGTATGACGCATCACGAAAACTAATTGTTTGTTTACACTGAGAATAGACATTGGCACTCAGCAAGGTGGACGACAGCACGGCAGCTGGAATCCTAACATCAGACTATCTCATCATCACTCTGACTCTACCTGGCGGTAGCATGCCGTAAAGTCACACTCACATTGCACTAACAAACAGATTGCTTCTGCAGAAGTAAACAAATGCCACACAAAAAGCATCATTTCTCTGAGCAGATTGTATTTCTGGAGCAGAAATAGAATCTGCTGCCCTTTTCTCAGCAAATCGAAGCAATGATCTTGACCGGAGATATTCAGTTGATCAATTTTCAGACAGTCAACGGATTTTTTTATAGTGCACACACACACAAATTGTGTGAGATCGGGTGCCCACTATTAATCTGTGATCGTCGGACAATCGTCTCAACACCAAATAGACCAAGAGGCGACTGTCGTAAAAGTGTGGTGTCCGAACTGTCGGGATTTGGTTTTATAAAAACAAGCACATAATAATGTTGAATTAGAAATTGTTGGTCGGCCGAAGCAAAACTTGACCATTAATTCACAATTAACCTAATTATCTAGGAAATTAAGGGGCCAAAATGCGGTGTCCGAACTGTCGGATCGAACCTTTTTCATTCGGAAAAGAAACTTGTTCTCATGTCAAAAACCCTGGTCGGCTGAGCCGCATTCTGTCGGAAGTGCTCGGCCGACCACTTTGAAAGTACCGATTTTTGTGGTCTAGCACCGGTGTCCGAATTGTCGGATCGAACCTTTTTTATTCGAAAGACAAACTTGTTCTCATGTCAAAAACCCCGGTCGGCCGAGCCGCATCCTGTCGGAAGTGCTCGGCCGACCACTTTGAAAGTACCGATTTTTGTGGTCTAGCACCGGTGTCCGAACTGTCGGATCGAACCTTTTCTATTCGAAAGACAAACTTGTTCTCATGTCAAAAACCCCGGCCGGCCGAGCCGCATCCTGTCGGAAGTGCTCGGCCGACCACTTTGAAAGTACCTATTTTTGTGGTCTAGCACCGGTGTCCGAACTGTCGGATCGAACCTTTTCTATTCGAAAGACAAACTTGTTCTCATGTCAAAAACCCCGGTCGGCCGAGCCGCATCCTGTCGGAAGTGCTCGGCCGACCACTTTGAAAGTACCGATTTTTGTGGTCTAGCACCGGTGTCCGAACTGTCGGATCGAACCTTTTCTATTCGAAAGATAAACTTGTTCTCATGTCAAAAACCTCGGTCGGCCGAGCCCCACCCTGGCACAAGTGCTCGGCCGACCAATTTGAAAGTACCGACTTTTGAGGGCTAGCACCGGTGTCCGGCTTATTTACGGAGATATTTTGCACTAAGTCAGTTTCGTACGATAATTCCCCCAAAAACGTTTTCTTACTTTTTTTTAACTAATGGGACTATAGGATTTGTACTTAGATATATGGCCACGTTTATATCGTGGAATTAAAAGGCGATTTAACTAAATCGTGAGTTTATACCAACCATACGGAGAGGTGCTAAATATGAAAGATGTCAGTTATTGGTTTGTGGCTTTGGTTTGGTCAAATCAAATGTCAAGATGCAGTGGCCTCCTAATAAGCACATTTATACCGCTACCATCAAAGGATGAAACTAATGCAGAGTTTCAGGAAAGTATGAGATATTTATATGTATAACATATAAAATAGAATTATCACCAACAACAACATTAACGAAGACAGCAACACCACCTAGTAACGATTTTTCAGTCTAGTTCTGCATCATAAGTGGAGCTAAAAGCTAGTACCAGAACTAACTAACTCGATATCTTTACTTCGTCGTGATTTAGATCGATTTAGTTAGATCTTGAAGATAATCTCGCGATATAAACGCAGTGACTATTATTCCAACATAATTGAATAAACCAGTGATCTACAATCAACTTATCAGTAGTGTATAACGTCAAAAATAATAAAATTTACTATCAACTCATTTCTGATTACTTTCTCCAAGGAATGAGTATTTTTTTCCACATTAGCAAAAACCATCACTAAAACGAACATTTTACATGTCAGTTCATGATATTGGCCAAAAAAGAGTTCATTTGCCGAAATTTTCGTTGGCAAAGCTCATTATCTTAACAGTGAAACTAGTTACCATAAGTGTCACCATACACTGTCGAACTCGAACACGAACCTGGTACAAATGTCTTCTGACACACACATCCACTTCACATAGGTGTGAAGAAAACCGATCCACTTGTACTAGGTTCGTTCGAGTTCGACAGTGTATGGTGACACTTATGGTAACTAGTTTCACTGTTAAGATAATGAGCTTTGCCAACGAAAATTTCGGCAAATGAACCCTTTTTTGGCCAATATCATGAACTGACATGTAAAATGTTCGTTTTAGTGATGGTTTTTGCTAATGTGGAAAAAAATACTCATTCCTTGGAGAAAGTAATCAGAAATGAGTTGATAGTAAATTTTATTATTTTTGACGTTATACACTACTGATAAGTTGATTGTAGATCACTGGTTTATTCAATTATGTTGGAATAATAGTCACTGCGTTTATATCGCGAGATTATCTTCAAGATCTAACTAAATCGATCTAAATCACGACGAAGTAAAGATATCGAGTTAGTTAGTTCTGGTACTAGCTTTTAGCTCCACTTATGATGCAGAACTAGACTGAAAAATCGTTACTAGGTGGTGTTGCTGTCTTCGTTAATGTTGTTGTTGGTGATAATTCTATTTTATATGTTATACATATAAATATCTCATACTTTCCTGAAACTCTGCATTAGTTTCATCCTTTGATGGTAGCGGTATAAATGTGCTTATTAGGATGCCACTGCATCTTGACATTTGATTTGAGCAAACCAAAGCCACAAACCAATAACTGACATCTTTCATATTTAGCACCTCTCCGTATGGTTGGTATAAACTCACGATTTAGTTAAATCGCCTTTTAATTCCACGATATAAACGTGGCCATATATCTAAGTACAAATCCTATAGTCCCATTAGTTAAAAAAAAAGTAAGAAAACGTTTTTGGGGGAATTATCGTACGAAACTGACTTAGTGCAAAATATCTCCGTAAATAAGCCGGACACCGGTGCTAGCCCTCAAAAGTCGGTACTTTCAAACTGGTCGGCCGAGCACTTGTGCCAGGGTGGGGCTCGGCCGACCGAGGTTTTTGACATGAGAACAAGTTTATCTTTCGAATATAAAAGGTTCGATCCGACAGTTCGGACACCGGTGCTAGACCACAAAAATCGGTACTTTCAAAGTGGTCGGCCGAGCACTTCCGACAGGATGCGGCTCGGCCGACCGGGGTTTTTGACATGAGAACAAGTTTGTCTTTCGAATAGAAAAGGTTCGATCCGACAGTTCGGACACCGGTGCTAGACCACAAAAATCGGTACTTTCAAAGTGGTCGGCCGAGCACTTCCGACAGGATGCGGCTCGGCCGACCGGGGTTTTTGACATGAGAACAAGTTTGTCTTTCGAATAAAAAAGGTTCGATCCGACAGTTCGGACACCGCATTTTGGCCCCTCAATTTCCTAGATAATTAGGTTAATTGTGAATTAATGGTCAAGTTTTGCTTCGGCCGACCAACAATTTCTAATTCAACATTATTATGTGCTTGTTTTTATAAAACCAAATCCCGACTGTTCGGACACCACACTTTTACGACAGTCGCCTCTTGGTCTAAAAGTCAAGTTTAGGAAGAGTTCGGACGAAAACTTTGGCGTTGATGATAGGACGTTCAGTGCAGATGACATGACGTGTAGTGCTTTAGCTTATTCGGGCTTCGAAATTATTTAGTGGAGTGTCGGAGGCTGAAAGCACTTATGTTAACTCGATAGTCATGGAACAATTCTATGTGCTTTCCTCTGATGTAAGTGAGGTTAAGGCCAAGCTACTCAGACACCCGACAAACCACTTAAGCCTCTTTTTCGGCAAAATTTTTGTAGATGATATGACTGGATCCAGGAAACTTCCCATGAAACAAGATTACAGTCAGCTTTTGACCAGAAATCTTAAGATCTGATGTTTGTGCACAATGTTATTTTAGAATAGAACAATGTTAATTCACACAAAGTGCACAAACACGAAATCTTAGTATCAGGGTTTGAAAATTAAAATTTGGAGTTTTGCCTTTGAATGTTCAAACAATAAAGTACGGGAATCACATATCTCGGTAACGTTATATTGGTCATTCAAGTTTCCTTTCCTTCTTTTTTTTTTGGGCTTCAGCGAGGTGAAATTGGACACGGTGTGATTCCAGATATTATTTCCCAATCCGGGTTTAATCTAAGCCATAAAGGATTTAAGGATTACTTAAATGGTATACAATTAGACAAATCCCAAACCAACCCAAAATGCACTCACCTGCCGAAATTTTAAAGAGTCCGTTAGTGGACTGATTTGGTGGAGCCGAATAACTAGCTGCACTCGCGACTGCCGTATAATTGCGGACTGCCGGCAGATGAGAAAATTTTGCAACTCACTGCAAACCGCTAATCAGTCCACAATCTGATTTCGGTAAGTTTACACGGAATGACAGAATGCTACCGGGTTGTGAGATGCGGAATGTATATATAATACCGTGTCCACACATCCACAATTCATTACAGATGTCAGGCTGATAGGTCGATACGATTTAGGGTCGTCCATAGGCCTATTTCCCACTTTGCGAATAAAAACACCCTCACTGATCTCCAGGCACTGGGAATGTGACCTAGCGCGAAGCTACTTTTAAAGATGTGCACTAAGTGTGGAATAAGTTTTTCCTGGCCTTTCTGTAGGAGTATTTGAAGTATAATTGTTTTTGTCTTTACCACTGTTTTTATTACTACTCCTTACGCGTTTCGTTTTTTCAAACATCTTCAGAGGAATGGTTACATTTTTGTGCAAAATGGACTTGTATACTACGGAACTTAATTCTAAGTTGCTACCTGCTATAAAAGTGACAAAGGTAATTAAGGGCGTTACGCTTATACCTGCGAGAATTTTAGGTTTAAAAGTCGGGAACGGTTGATGTCGGTATGGTCGTTGAGAAGGTCCTTTCCAGGTATCCGACTGATTCTATTAATTTCCAAAGCTTCCAGCAGGTCAAGCTTTTTCCCCTTCGAACAAACGTGCAATATTTCTGGATTAAAATCGACTCCAATGTTATGACCTGACTCCTTAAGATGTTCATGGAAGTTTGAAAACTTCGATCCCCCCATATGTTCCTTGAACCTCGTTTCAAAGGACCGTCCTGTCTGACCGACGTAGGTTGCCGAACATTCGGGGCATTCCAGTTTATAGACTCCCGGCTTTTTGAAACGTTCGGATCGAGGTTTTGCGTTCAATAACCTTTTACCAATGGTATACCCCCCTTGGAACGCTGGGGTAAGACCTTCTTTCCTGAAGAAATTCCCTACTTCTTCGGACAGTGCGGGAATGTACGGCAGTGAAATGAACTTTTCGGAGCGCTCCACTGAGCTATTGGGATACACCATGTTTCGCGTTACCTGAATCCTTTTCTTGTCAATCAATTTCTCTATTGTCCTCACTTGGTATCCGTTATTAGCAGCTATAGTTTTTATGGTGTTGAGTTCATTCTCTCGATTTGAGTCGGACATGGGGATTTGAAACGCTCTATGAATCATCGACCTATACGCTGCTATTTTGTGTGACCATGAGCAAAACGAGTCTTCTGGTATAGTCACGTCGGTAAAAGTAGGCTTCCGGAAAATTGTGAAACTGAACTCCTTATTCGTGTACGTGATACTCAGGTCTAAAAAGTTAATATTGTTGTCGACACTCTTCTCCACGGTGAACTGGATATTCTTATTATATGCATTTAAAGATGTCAGAAATGCGTCGAGTTGTCTATCCGTCCCTAAGAAACCCACCAGAATATCGTCGACATACCTAAACCAGAATGCAATATGTTTCCTGGAAAGCAAGGATGACAACACGTTTGTCTCGAATTTATCCATGTAGATCTCGGCTAGAAGAGGACTCAGTGGAGAGCCCATGGGTAACCCAGTACGCTGCAGATACGTCTTGCCCTCGAATTCAAAATAATTTTGCTGTAGGCAGGTTTCCAGTAAATTCACTACGTCTCGTTTCTCGTTTGGACCAATATCCCTGTCGGCTAATAACGCTTCTACTAAGGCTGGACATTCATTAGAGGGAATATTTGAAAACATGTTGGATACATCGAAGGAGACTAGCTTGATGTTGTCCATCTTGCGCGGAAGAGCCCGTAGTTTAGATGCAAGTTCGGCCGAGTTTCGGACTCCGTTTTTCGGTTGGAATTGAGTAAGTTGGCGAATTTTATCGTTGACTGCCTTGGCAAGATGATATGCCGGGGCTGTGGTATAAGCGACTACGGGCCGACAAGGGTTTCCTTCCTTGTGGACTTTGACCAAACCGTACATCCTGGGGGCCTCCGTATTCATTGGAATAACCTTCCTTTTCTCGTATTCGCTACTGAAGAAAGCAGACGTGTTCAAAACCGATTGTTTCAAGTCCTTCAAAAATTTTGGTGTTGGGTCTTTTCGGAGTTCCTCAGTATTTAGTTTGGAAATAGCCGATTGCATTTTGGCAATATATTCCGTCTTGTACAACGCGACCATCGAGTTCCCCTTATCCGCTTTGGTAATTGTTAAATTATTCTCATCGATTTTATTGCGGAGCTGTTTTATCGTTGATGTGGCCTTATTTTTGTGGGACAAATCCTTGAAATTCGATATGATTTTCGCCAATTGTTCGCGAAGGAGTCCTCTTCTAGCCGAGATCTACATGGATAAATTCGAGACAAACGTGTTGTCATCCTTGCTTTCCAGGAAACATATTGCATTCTGGTTTAGGTATGTCGACGATATTCTGGTGGGTTTCTTAGGGACGGATAGACAACTCGACGCATTTCTGACATCTTTAAATGCATATAATAAGAATATCCAGTTCACCGTGGAGAAGAGTGTCGACAACAATATTAACTTTTTAGACCTGAGTATCACGTACACGAATAAGGAGTTCAGTTTCACAATTTTCCGGAAGCCTACTTTTACCGACGTGACTATACCGGAAGACTCGTTTTGCTCATGGTCACACAAAATAGCAGCGTATAGGTCGATGATTCATAGAGCGTTTCAAATCCCCATGTCCGACTCAAATCGAGAATATGAACTCAACACCATAAAAACTATAGCTGCTAATAACGGATACCAAGTGAGGACAATAGAGAAATTGATTGACAAGAAAAGGATTCAGGTAACGCGAAACATGGTGTATCCCAATAGCTCAGTGGAGCGCTCCGAAAAGTTCATTTCACTGCCGTACATTCCCGCACTGTCCGAAGAAGTAGGGAATTTCTTCAGGAAAGAAGGTCTTACCCCAGCGTTCCAAGGGGGGTATACCATTGGTAAAAGGTTATTGAACGCAAAACCTCGATCCGAACGTTTCAAAAAGCCGGGAGTCTATAAACTGGAATGCCCCGAATGTTCGGCAACCTACGTCGGTCAGACAGGACGGTCCTTTGAAACGAGGTTCAAGGAACATATGGGGGGATCGAAGTTTTCAAACTTCCATGAACATCTTAAGGAGTCAGGTCATAACATTGGAGTCGATTTTAATCCAGAAATATTGCACGTTTGTTCGAAGGGGAAAAAGCTTGACCTGCTGGAAGCTTTGGAAATTAATAGAATCAGTCGGATACCTGGAAAGGACCTTCTCAACGACCATACCGACATCAACCGTTCCCGACTTTTAAACCTAAAATTCTCGCAGGTATAAGCGTAACGCCCTTAATTACCTTTGTCACTTTTATAGCAGGTAGCAACTTAGAATTAAGTTCCGTAGTATACAAGTCCATTTTGCACAAAAATGTAACCATTCCTCTGAAGATGTTTGAAAAAACGAAACGCGTAAGGAGTAGTAATAAAAACAGTGGTAAAGACAAAAACAATTATACTTCAAATATGAATATCAATTACCACAAAGTTGAAAAATCGTCAATTGAATACATCAAAACGGCAAGTCGAGCCGATTTAACGACGATATTCTACCGGTTACATTGCAAAATAAGGAAAGCTACGCAGACCATTTGGTTTATAAACCAATGCCGAAAACTCAACCTTGTACCCAATTTTGTGAAGATCTCATGTGCTGTAAAGAATTCCGTGGCAAAACGAGTAGTCGAAAAGTGTCATACTATATACCTTAAAGAGGAGAAGAACTTTTGGCAAGCCCGCAGAGACGTCCTCTATCATTATGTTAAAGTCGCACATTCCGAGCTAACCGCGATGTTGCATCAAGTGGAGTTCGACATTCTGGATAGTTGGATACGGGAGAACCTATCCGAACTATCATCGAAAAGGGCTGATACTCATCAGCGTAAACTACAGCGGTTGTTGAAGAGCCAAAAGAAACCTGAGGTAACAGTATCTACCACTAACCGTCCTCCTTTCTTTTCTAGGTTTGTCAATCTTTCTGAGGTCGAATTCACACCCACTGAAACAGTTCTTTTGGAGAAGGGACATAAATTTTCCCCCGTAGCGGATACCCACGAAAATACGAAAAACATTCTGGCCGTGCATTCGGAGTTAGGGATTCTTCGAAATGAAAAGGATATTCCAACTCCCAATCTCCTTCGCGAACAATTGGCGAAAATCATATCGAATTTCAAGGATTTGTCCCACAAAAATAAGGCCACATCAACGATAAAACAGCTCCGCAATAAAATCGATGAGAATAATTTAACAATTACCAAAGCGGATAAGGGGAACTCGATGGTCGCGTTGTACAAGACGGAATATATTGCCAAAATGCAATCGGCTATTTCCAAACTAAATACTGAGGAACTCCGAAAAGACCCAACACCAAAATTTTTGAAGGACTTGAAACAATCGGTTTTGAACACGTCTGCTTTCTTCAGTAGCGAATACGAGAAAAGGAAGGTTATTCCAATGAATACGGAGGCCCCCAGGATGTACGGTTTGGTCAAAGTCCACAAGGAAGGAAACCCTTGTCGGCCCGTAGTCCCTTATACCACAGCCCCGGCATATCATCTTGCCAAGGCAGTCAACGATAAAATTCGCCAACTTACTCAATTCCAACCGAAAAACGGAGTCCGAAACTCGGCCGAACTTGCATCTAAACTACGGGCTCTTCCGCGCAAGATGGACAACATCAAGCTAGTCTCCTTCGATGTATCCAACATGTTTTCAAATATTCCCTCTAATGAATGTCCAGCCTTAGTAGAAGCGTTATTAGCCGACAGGGATATTGGTCCAAACGAGAAACCAGACGTAGTGAATTTACTGGAAACCTGCCTACAGCAAAATTATTTTGAATTCGAGGGCAAGACGTATCTGCAGCGTACTGGGTTACCCATGGGCTCTCCACTGAGTCCTCTTCTAGCCGAGATCTACATGGATAAATTCGAGACAAACGTGTTGTCATCCTTGCTTTCCAGGAAACATATTGCATTCTGGTTTAGGTATGTCGACGATATTCTGGTGGGTTTCTTAGGGACGGATAGACAACTCGACGCATTTCTGACATCTTTAAATGCATATAATAAGAATATCCAGTTCACCGTGGAGAAGAGTGTCGACAACAATATTAACTTTTTAGACCTGAGTATCACGTACACGAATAAGGAGTTCAGTTTCACAATTTTCCGGAAGCCTACTTTTACCGACGTGACTATACCGGAAGACTCGTTTTGCTCATGGTCACACAAAATAGCAGCGTATAGGTCGATGATTCATAGAGCGTTTCAAATCCCCATGTCCGACTCAAATCGAGAGAATGAACTCAACACCATAAAAACTATAGCTGCTAATAACGGATACCAAGTGAGGACAATAGAGAAATTGATTGACAAGAAAAGGATTCAGGTAACGCGAAACATGGTGTATCCCAATAGCTCAGTGGAGCGCTCCGAAAAGTTCATTTCACTGCCGTACATTCCCGCACTGTCCGAAGAAGTAGGGAATTTCTTCAGGAAAGAAGGTCATACCCCAGCGTTCCAAGGGGGGTATACCATTGGTAAAAGGTTATTGAACGCAAAACCTCGATCCGAACGTTTCAAAAAGCCGGGAGTCTATAAACTGGAATGCCCCGAATGTTCGGCAACCTACGTCGGTCAGACAGGACGGTCCTTTGAAACGAGGTTCAAGGAACATATGGGGGGGATCGAAGTTTTCAAACTTCCATGAACATCTTAAGGAGTCAGGTCATAACATTGGAGTCGATTTTAATCCAGAAATATTGCACGTTTGTTCGAAGGGGAAAAAGCTTGACCTGCTGGAAGCTTTGGAAATTAATAGAATCAGTCGGATACCTGGAAAGGACCTTCTCAACGACCATACCGACATCAACCGTTCCCGACTTTTAAACCTAAAATTCTCGCAGGTATAAGCGTAACGCCCTTAATTACCTTTGTCACTTTTATAGCAGGTAGCAACTTAGAATTAAGTTCCGTAGTATACAAGTCCATTTTGCACAAAAATGTAACCATTCCTCTGAAGATGTTTGAAAAAACGAAACGCGTAAGGAGTAGTAATAAAAACAGTGGTAAAGACAAAAACAATTATACTTCAAATATGAATATCAATTACCACAAAGTTGAAAAATCGTCAATTGAATACTTTCTGTAGGAGGGCTGGAAAAATTCCATCTGTGCCCGGCGATTTGTAGGGGTCAAACGATTCAATCGCCGACTTAACTTTGTTGTCAGAATGCTTGGTTCTGTGAAGTATATCTTGGCACCTCAAGTCGTACTCATTATCTACAACAATTCTACACCCAGGAAAATGAGTGTTCAGTAGGAGCTTACCCGTACTGCCGGAGTCTTGCGTAGAATTTCCGTCCGGTTTTTTGAGTGTGCTAACTAAGTTAGACCCCTTCTTTGCCAGAACACGGTGCATTCTAGCAGCTTTGTTGGTGTTGCTGACATTCTGACAGAAAGTCATCCAGCTGCGACGTTTGGCTCTAATCTTCTTATTGTATTCTGTGAGAGTGGAACGGTATAGGTCCCACTCACCGTTGCGTTTAGCTCTGTTGAACAACTTTCTAGTTTTCTTTCGTTTTCCTTAGGCGGGAGAGTTCAGTGTCCCACCACGGAACTCCCCTCTTGTCTTTGACGGACTTTAAAGGGCAATTTTCTTCATATGCTGTCACAATGGCTCTGGTGATGTTCGTGGTGAATCTTTCAAGACCTAGCCCCCAAAGGTTGTGTTATCTATCAGAGAGAGCTTTTCCCGCAGTGACTCGGAGTACCCGATCCAATTCGTGCGTTGCGGAATACGTCTGTCAGCTCGTGCCTGAGCCACTTGTGCAATGTCGAATCGAATATGCTGGTGATCAGAGAGGGAAGGCTCGTCCGAGACATGCCAGTTGTATATTCGTTCAGATAGCGAGAAACTACACAAAGTTAGGTCCAAGACTTCTTGCCTTAACCTAGTAATGAAAGTGGGACTGGCTCCTCTGTTAAGAATATTTAGGTCTAGGCTATTTATAGTATCTAAGAGTACTCACCTCTACTGTTGGTATCACTGCTTCCCCATACTGTGTGATGTGCATTTGCATCACATCCTATCAAAAGGCTCTTGCCGTTGGCTCTGCAGTGTTCGACCAGTCGTTGTAGCTCATCAGTCAGGACCCAAGAGTCTCCGGGGAAATATGCGGACACGACAACTATTTGCTTGTGGTAAACTCTGTAATGCAAATGTACTTAATACTATTTGATAGGATAATGCACGATCTTGGTCGGCTGGCACCCCTATCATATATAAGAACAGAGTTACTTACATTTAATCCTTTAACGGTTCCATTTTTCTGCCATGGTTCCTGAATTAGGGCTATCCCTAGGTTTTCCCTGGCGAATCTAGCTGTGAGAGTATCCGAGGCGGCTTTGGCGTTGTGAAGGTTTGACTGCACCACGCCAATGCTCAGGCTATCAGTCTGAGCCATCGTCCTCGGAGGAAAGGCACACCCATGGAAATATCTCTATGGAGCGGGGTGGTGGTTGATCCAGGTCCATCGTTGGTTCTGCGGGGATGGTTGACGCGGCGATATATTGGACGGAGACCGTGGATTCGGTGGCAGTGGTAAATTGATCCACCTCCATAGTTGCTTTTGCAGTGGTGGGTGTTGCGACGACACATAGGAGCGGGCTCGTTGATGTCGTATTGGCGGTATTGACAGTAAGTACGTTTTGTTGTTGTTGTGTTGGGTGGCCGCTGGTAAACTGCTTCTACCGGCACTCGCCTGTGTTGATCCCACTCCGGATGTGCCGCTGGATTCCATTCCCATAGTGGTCGGATTATTGTGATCCTTAGAGGTGCCAGGCATCTGACTGGCCAGAGCCCGCCAGTTTTTCGGGTGAACTTGAATCTTCCCGAAGCGATATGATAGCAGGAAATTGCATCTTGCAATAAGCTCCATTGACCCTGGGTCGATGGATACGATGGTAGAGAGGCTTTCGCCGTCATGGACATCTCTGATGATCCTCCACTCCCTGTCCTGCAGCCCGGGATTTTGACGGCCAAGGAGGTCAATTGCTGCGGCGGCAGTAATGTTGGGCGACTTGGGGAAGTAGATAGTAGTAACAGACGAACGAGGAATATCTCCTCCTGTAGCTGCTCGTAATGAGGCACCTTCCCATTGATGGATAGAGGGAGTTATGCTGATAAGCCAATCAGCGGTCTCTCTGTCGTCGCATTCTACCATAAGGAACCCTGGTCGGAAGCGGATGCTGCCGAACTGAGGGCTTATGCTGCGATCTGAGATGGTGTAGATCCTCCTGATGATGGCGTCCTGGACAAGAGTCATTTGTTCAGACGAGATCATTGTCGCAGGATAATCTGATGCAAGAATGGCTACCCTCACAGATGCTGCCACCCTCGCGTGCGATGCGCCGGGCCTTCCGACAGATGCCGGTTCAGTGGCACTGGCGGAGCTTGATGGTGGCGCCGCAGTGACTGAAGATACAGTTCGGTCTACTGGTGGCTGCAACCGTGAGGAGCCAAGGCGTTGGATAGGGTTGCGCCCGGATGAGGCGGTGTGAGATGAAGTTGGAGCTGATTTCAAGGAGCTGGTCGAAGCATGCTTCCATGACAAGCAGATGGGTGTTTCCAGCGCTGTCTTCTGTTTTTATTAGCGTCCATATTGGTTTGTGAACCAGGGGTTCCTTCCTCTTCTGATCTCTGCCTTTTCGGAGGGGGTGCTTTGCACGGATGCTTGACTGCTAATTCTCTCGCTTTATCGGGGACATGCCTCTGCGAGAGATAACGCAGATAGCGTTTGCAAGCTGCCCCTTCGAAGGGGGTCCCGGAGACCTCCTGGCGAGTCCGGATGAGGAAGTCTAATCACGTTTTCATTAGAATGGCCCTATTTGGGACCAAGCGCTCCTTGGATAGCTCAGTATTGGGTTGGCAGCTAGTGCTGCGCCTCACCCGACGTGGCTCGTCAATGTCCGAAAGGTAGAGCTCCTCCGGCACCGTATCTGGGGCCGCGACTGATGCCGCCTCCTCAGACCGACCACGTGAGCACGAGGCGACAGGTGTAGGGTACATGTTGCGATTTTCATGAGAGCTGTTGCTCTTATCGTCTTTGTTTTTAATAATCTTGCGCGAGTCTACATCATTTGTTTTGCAATTTTGGTTTCGGGGGGCAAAAACTCCTCTTCCATAGTCCTCCGCGTGGGCGCCCCCTGGAACAGCAGTGGTCACTGACCATTGCCAACCAACGTCAAGCCGCCAGTGATGGCGGTGCGATGATTTGGTTGAGGTACTCCTGTGGTGTGGGGTGTGAAAAAAAATACCACGGCCTTTCCCTTTGAGGGCCTGTCGTTAAAACTGACAATCAAAGGACAGGATGTGTATGCCAGCAACTTGCACTATCCGAAATCTTTATATGCTAACGAAACGTCAACTATGCCTCGGATAAGGACTGACTCAACGGTTACGACTTTTAGCTATCGTACAATGACAAAGATTGGATTCTGGAATGTGCGTAATCTCCTGGACAATGGATCAGAAGGTCCCCAGAACGCACGATTTCTTCAATTAGAGAGTGATTTTCTGAGGTACAAATTAAATATCTTAGGAGTTAGTGAGATAAGATGGTGGAACAGCGGAGAATTCATCTCTCCAACGGGCAGCACTGTAATGTTGTACTCCGGTAAAGCTACCGGTAGTCGCCGTGAGTCAGGCGTGGGGCTCCTTTTAACCAGAGCCGCGCGAAACTGTCTCTTATCCTGGGAACCAGTCTTTGACAGGGTCTTGACCGTCAGGTTCCGGACCAAAATGAGGAACATTTCAATAATACAATGTTATGCCCCTACTTAACCCGACAATGTCTTGGCAAAAGACTCCTTCTACGAAGAACTAAACGCCGTTCAGAGCAGAATACCTAAAGGTGACATTATAATGGTTATGGGTGATTTGAATGCGAAAGTTGGCGCTGATAACTATGGGCTCAGACATGTGATGGGGAGACACGGTCTTGGTGATCGTAATGACAACGGTGAAAGATTTGTAGAGTTCTGCAACTTTCACAGTCTCTTCATCGGTGGTACTATGTTTGAGCATAAGGACCACCACAAAATCAGTTGGTCCTCTGTTTATCGGCGCAGAACACAAAATCAGATCGACCATTTTGCCATTAGTAAAAGATTCAAGAGTTGCCTCCTGGCCGTGCGAAACAAGAAGGGTGCCGATATTGGGATGGGAAGATACCATTATCTTATGATCGCTAATGTTCGATTGCGTATTGCAGCCGTGCGCCGCGACGAAAGATCCAGGCCCCGCAAATTCAACACCGCTCGACTAAAAAATCCAGCTGTCTTACAACAATATAATGACCATCTTGCGCAAAAAGCACCCAGATAGTGACATAAACGAAAACTGGGATGCCATAAAAAAATGCGTGCATTGATAGCGCAAATACCATCCTTGGCCCAAACCCGGATTACCGGAATAAGCCCTGGATGTCCGACGCTTCATGGCAGCTGAAAGTTCGTTTGGCTGCAGCATCAGGCGACAATCGAAGCAGCATCGAACTCCTTTACCGTCAGAAAGCTCGAGAAGTTCAGCGTAGTGTGCGACGCGATAAAAGAGTTTATGCCAATTCTCTTTTAGCGTCAGCAGAAGAAGCCGTTAGAAGTAACAACTTAAACGCCGTATACGGTGTCATCAAGGAGTTTACAGGTGGTCGTAACTCCTGCCAACATCCGGTGAAAGATAGTGATGGAAAGCTACTTATCTTGGAAGAAGATCAAATGAGGCGGTGAAAAGAACCGTGTAACCTCTGGTGAAGTTCCCCCTCATATAGATAATTTAGCTAACCATCAAAATGTGCGTATACGGTCCACTGCCCCGACTAAAGAGGAAATAGTCACTGCGATTATTGCACTAAAACGAGGAAAGGCCGCCGGACTTGACGGCATCCCTGCCGAACTTTATCAAGCAGCGCCAAGCGTAACTGCCGATTTGCTGCACCCACTTGTTAATAAAGCGTGGAATACAGAGACCTTTCCCACTGAGTGGAAGGAAGGTTTGATCATCAAACTTCCAAAGAAGGGTAGCCTCACAGACTGTAATAATTGGAGAGGCATTTGTGTGCTTCCTGCCGTTGCCAAGATAATAGCTAAAATCGTCCTGGGGCGACCGGTAGCGCAGTGTGTTGAGGCATCAGTCTCATGTTTGACTACCGGCGTTTCGGGTTCGAATCCCGTCCACGACAACGTTCGTGGCCATGGATGTGCAGGAGGTGCATGCTGGCAACTGCATTCTCTGAAACCAAGTTATGCCAACGAAACGTCAACTGGGCCACATGGAACAGTTGACGCGCTATGCCCCCCAAGGGGTTAAGGCAATTGAGTAGTAGTAGTAGGCTGGCTTTCGATCCGGATTCTCCTGTGTCGATCACATTAACACTCTGCGAATCATCATCGAGCAATGCGCTGAATACGATTCTCCGCTTCACTTGCTTTTCATCGATTTCGAAAAGGCTTTCGATAGTGTGAACCGGGATTCTATATGGGCGGCCTTGCGCAGGAGAGGCATCCCTGAGAAGCTTGTGGCTATTATTAAGGCAACCTATGACGGCGCAAAATGTCGCGTTCTACATAAAGGTAAGGTGTCGGGGGACTTTGAGATTCGCAGTGGAGTTCGGCAGGGGTGCATCCTCTCACCGATTCTATTCCTCATTGTGATCGGCGATGTGTTGCATGCAGCCCTATCCGGACTCGACAGAGGAATTCAATGGACTTTGACATCTTATCTATTGTACAACATCTTGACTACGCTGACGACATATGCCTACCTTCCCACAAAATCATGGATCTGTCCGCAATGGCGTTAGATCTCGAGAGGGAGGCAAGCAAGGTTGGGCTAAAGATTAATACCAACAAGACCAAGGTTCTTAGCCCGCCATTGCGAAAAAGACATCCGACACCTATTGCCATCAATATTAATGTGGAGAAGGTGGACAACTTCGTCTACCTGGGTAGCATTGTTGCCGAAAATGGTGGTACGGAGCAGGACATCGCTCGTCGTATCAACCAGGCTAAACGCTCATACGGCATGCTGTCCGAAATCTGGCAGGGCAGTTATCTCAGCATCAAGACCAAGCTGGGCCTGTTTCGCTCCCTGGTACTATCAGTGCTTTTGTATGGGAGCAGTACATGGAAAGTTTTCGTAGGAGTTACCAGAAAGCTGCAAGTTTTCGTCAACTCATGTCTTCGTCGAATTTTAAGAATTTTCTGGCCCTAAACAATATCAAATGAAGAGCTAAGTCGGAGTACGGGTCAGATGCCAATCGACGAATTGATACGCAGGCGAAAATGGCAGTGGATAGGTCACACATTGCGGAAGAGTGATAACTGCGTTGCTTTGCATGCCATGAAATGGAACCCCATTTCCAACCAAGGCCGACCAACAGGGGGTCCTCGAATCACATGGCGTCGATCTGTGGCAAAGGAGTGTCAGGTACTGGGTAAGTCTTTTGGGGAGTTGCGCCCCATTGCCCAGAACAGAGCACGATGGCGCGACTTATGTCAACCTTCACGGAACGTAGGAAAAAAAAACAATATTCTTTCGTTTTACTATTTTAGCTTATTATTTCGAATCTGTTACAAGTTACAAACAAGACTGCCCGATTTCATATCTTTACGTACTATTTATTAATTTACAAAAGTGCCAACAAATCATTATTATTACAAAGGTAAGAATTAAATTATGAAAAATGGTGCAAGCAAATTGTGCATTCTGGGTAATTTTGATATGTTGTCCGGATCATGTTCGAATTGGGTCGGGGTTCGATGGACGGCAGTGGATACGCGTGTTGGGTGTCGTCTGTGAGAACGGATGTAACTCCTCCCTCCTCAAGAAGAGTGACAGTTAGAGAAACTGTGGTGCTGGGGTTTCTCTTATCTGGAGCGATGGCGTAGTATGTTGCTTGTTGTTGGTTCTTCTTTTGAAATGTAGGTATACGCTGACTGCTAAGGCGATGGCTAACAGGATAATGGGCGTTTGCAGGATGTATTCGTTGGTGGTGCTAGGTGAACCAAAAATGTTGATGAAACTGGAGTCCGGGAATTGAGTTTTTTTCCAAGTTTGGTAAGTAGATGGAGTCCTTTGTGGTTGAGTTGTCGCCAAAAGCGACAGGAAATACGGTAACTTCGTCCCAGAAGATTCTGTTCTGGCTGGTATAGGTGATATCGTTGATTTCCAGGCGGCAATTCTCGTGATGGATCAACAGAGTGCCGGCTATAGATCTGTTCGTGATTCCGCAAGTCGATCTCAACATGGTTTCGGGAATGTTGATGGTGATTATGTAGTTCGGCTCGGGTTGGATTATTTCAGACGTTTCCGTTATGTTTTTGAGCTGGCAGGATGCTGGCGTACCATTTAAGATGTTGGTGATACACCTGGAATTGCTTAGGTCTTTTTGATTACTTGTTTCTTCGCAGTAGTAGAATCCCTCGATTTTAGGGCATTTTTTGTCAAAAAATTGGACACTGTTATGGTTTAGGATCATGTAGGGTTTCGAGGATATTATTTTGGTCCTCTGGATGGGGAGAGGTATGATGTGGAAAAATGGGAGGCTTTCTGTTGACAAAATGGGAATTTGGATGTTGAAAATAATGTTAGAATTATTGTAGTAAGCTTGAAGGTTTAACATCTCGTAGATGTGTTCATCGGATTTTATTTGCACGGATTGATTTTCGAGGGTGCGCGAAATTTCGTTTAGTTCAAGTGGGCTCAAAATTTGTTTTGATATTATATTCAGTTTTGCGAGAATTACGGCCTCTGCGATTCCCGACAGATGGTCATTTAGAATGTCTATGTTATAATGCAGCTGGTTAAGATATTGAATGTGTAGCATGGAATCGTATTTTTTGTTAATTCTGTTCTGTGAATTTTCTAAGTATTTCCTGATTACATCGGTTTGGTTGTTAATATGATTTGTTATTTGATCAAATCGTTCTTTCATAAGGTTGTTCAATTTCGTCTGTTTATTAACTTCAGCTTTAATATTCGATTGATTTAGCAATAGCATTTGGATATCGTTGTTTATACGTAAAGCGTCATTCGCATCCATATTACCTGTGATACCTTTGATGAGTGACCCCAGTCCGTTAATTAAACCCCTTTTTTTTCGAAGTCTAGGTTTCAACGTCTGTAGCTTGTGGGTTAGTCCTCTAATTTTCAGTTTTGTAATTTCGAGTGTGTCCGTTGTGTCATTAGTTCGGTCGAATCGTGAAATTGAGTCAGTTATTTTTTGTATGGCATGTTCGTATTTGTCGAGATTAACTATGTGCACCAGGTTTTCGTAGGATTTAATTGTTCTACTCGTCCCCAGCTGTAGTGGTAGTAGGCCGTGGTTGTTGGTCAAGTCCTGTATTTCTATTTTCTGTCCTTCCGTCATTATGATGAACCTGAAATTGACGTTTTTTCTTAATTTTTGATTTGTGTAACTTTTGGTTTTTTGTGGTAATTACAGTGATTTTGTTATCTTTCTTAACTTTGTGCTTACTGAATCGCGGGGTGATTTTATTTCTCCTACATTCTTTCCGAAAAATTGTTTCATTTGATTCTAACGTTTGGGGTTCTTCACGATTTCTGTTAATTTTTTCTACGTTTTTGCTTACTATCTGCTCTACTCTTTCTTTTATACTTGGATATAATTTCGTCCTAAATTCGTTAAGTTTCTTTAAGTACTCATGTTCATCATTGTAATTTAGATTTTTGTTAAATGTGTGTGTTCTGCCTGAAAACAATTCGTAGGGAGTGAGTCTTGTCGTCGAGTGGATTGCGTTGTTATAAGTTATTACCGATTCGTTTAGTATGTCGTCATGGTCAGTGTTGAGTTTATTCTTTTTCCGTTTCTCTAGGACGATTCTATAAATCTCTGTCAATGTCGAGTGCCATCTTTCTACGTAGGCATTGCTACTAGTTTGTTGGAATGATGTAAAGTGAGTTGATATACCATATTGTGTGCAAAAGTCTTTGAAAATTGAGGCAGTCATTTCGGTGCCCTGGTCGGCTACTAATATTTTGGGGATACCGTGGAGACAAATGAAATGCCTAAGCGCTTTCAGGATGTTCAGACTGTTTTTAGATTCTAAGGTATACGCGGCTGCGAATTTTGAAAAGCGGTCGACAATGGTTAAAATTGGTTTGCCATTGATAGTATACACGTCTATGTAGATACTATCTAATGGTTGCTGTGGGCTTTCGGAAATTTGGAGTGGTGGTTTCTGTGGACTTCTGTCGTACTTCTGAACTTGGCAGGTTTCGCAGTTGTTTATAATTTTAACGACTTTCTCTTTAAGGTAGGGGAAATAATAGCTTCTTTTGAGATGCAGCACCGTTTCGCTTATACCTCGGTGATTGTTATTTATATGGTAATCATTGATAAGTTTTTCTTGCTCGTCAGTGTCGGTTACGTCTTGGAGAACATCCATGCATCGGATTAGCTTGAATGTCTTAGATTGTGAAAAGAATTTGGAATAGATTGTTTGGACAATTTTGAAGATTTCGTCGGCTGTATGAATCGCGTTGAGTTTATTTGGTGCCAGGAATCTTTTAAAAAGTTCTAGTACAGTATTTTCGGTATAGTCTAACATGCGTATGGTTCTTCTTTGCCTGTTTTTAAATGGCATCTGCAAGGAAGTTTTGGGGGTCGTTGTTGATTTTTCGAGAACGATTTGAAGTGTAAATTCATTTAATGGTCTCTCTGATATTGAAATTCCATCATCTAAATTCTCTTCGGCGGAGTGAATGGTTGAGCCGTTTTCCGTGATTACTGAGGTGTTGTTATTTCCTGGGGGTGATTCGTTAGCATTCAGTTCGACGTGTGTATTTGGTTTTGTATCGGGGAGCCGTATTCTACTCAGGGCGTCTGCGTTAGAATTCTGACTTCCCTTTTTATACACGACCTGATAGTCGAATTCCTCAAGTTTTAGCCGCCATCTCACTAATTTAGAGTTTGGGTCCTTGAGGCTCATAAGCCACGTTAGGGGCTTATGGTCGGTCACTATTTGGAACTTACGCCCAAATAGGTAGGGCCTGAAATATTTTACTGCCCAGACTATAGCCAACAGCTCCTTCTCAATTGTGGAATAATTGATTTCGGAGTCTGTAAGAGTCCTACTGGCGTAACAGATGGGCTTGTCATTGCCAATTGTTCCTTGGGACAGGACAGCACCGATCGCAAAGTTACTGGCATCGGTTGTCAGGATGAACGGATTACTGAAATCCGGATATTGTAAAATTGGATCGTTCGTCAACAGGTCTTTGCACATTTCAAATGCTTTTACATATTCCTCGGTGAGCCGTCGAATGTAAAGTAGTTCCGGAGTTTCTCGATAATCCTTCGAGGGTTGAGATTGATGTCGTCGACGATTGGGGTGTATGCTGGATAGTCTGGATAATTCTCGATGATCCTTCGAGGTCAGGTTCTATGTCCAAGCTGGAACACACGATTTTGCACTACCGATAACTAGAACGCGTAGCACAAAAATCCGCACGACTGCGCCACTTATGTCAACCTTCACGGAACGTAGGAAAACAAAACAATATTCTTTCGTTTTACTATTTTAGCTTATTATTTCGAATCTGTTACAAGTTACAAACAAGACTGCCCGATTTCATATCTTTACGTACTATTTATTAATTTACAAAAGTGCCAACAAATCATTATTATTACAAAGGTAAGAATTAAATTATGAAAAATGGTGCAAGCAAATTGTGCATTCTGGGTAATTTTGATATGTTGTCCGGATCATGTTCGAATTGGGTCGGGGTTCGATGGACGGCAGTGGATACGCGTGTTGGGTGTCGTCTGTGAGAACGGATGTAACTCGCGCAGGAGTAGTTGACGCGCTATGCCCCGCTAGAGGTTAAGGCAAAGTAGTAATTTTGGTTTACCTTACCATCCATCTGGAAACGAGCGATCTTACACGACTATGACTTCGTTCTAACCTTCTAGCTGTATCGTCCGCCTCGCAAAACCATTGTTTATTTGATTTCCGAACCTTCACTGTATACTTTAGCGGCAAACAACACACGCGAAAATAAATTGGGTATTCAATTTTGCCTCAATGCGCAAATCGTTTTCGTTCTAACGGTTTTTTCCTGCAGATTGCCGCACACTTCAACGGCACATAGCACACGCAAAAGATAAACTGGGCAATGAATTTTACATCAGTGCACGATTCGAAAAGAAAAATGGTTTGCAAGACTTAATTGCCGAATGAATTTCTATATTTCATAGATTCGGTGGCATACACGTCTACCCTCGGCGACAGACGATGTATCACCCTAGGATACTTGTAGTTATTTTTACAAGAGTCAAAAATTGACTATGATCTTCTGCCAAAAAGCACTTTGTTGCACAAAATTTTTCAGGGCCAGATGCCTATTGCACTCCCATACCGCCCTTATTGGGAAGCCAGCTGTGAAGTGTCACTCGAAGTTGTCTACGGTGGCAATATAATCTATTGGGAGCAGGTCCTGTACTTTCCTGGCTAAATACTCTAGGATGCTGCCATATGGCCATATGGTCTGGTAGTCCAGCTCATAGATTCCCTACATTTACGCGCCACATGGTGTATTTAACTCTATCTGTAGGTCTAGTGAGAGTAGATGTAAGATGATATTCAATGCGTCTGCGGGACATGATTGCAAAGCACCTATGACTCCGATGCACGCAGTTCTCTGGACTTTGTTCAGCAGATTAAAGATGTATTTTTCTATGAAGAGCTGGCCACCATACTGCGGTGTATAGACATAGCACCATGCTTTGCTGTAGTCTCGAGCTTTTGCCGCAGGACCTCTTGTTGGCATAGAGGGCTATTTGGGCTTTCTTGATGCGATATTCGATATTCAGCTTCCAACTAAGTTAAGAGTCAAGGATGACTCCAAGGCATTGAACGTTGGGAGTTAACTTCAGAGTGTATTCATTTAGTTGTGGTAGTCGGAACTCCGGTATTTGGGATTTTGTGTAAAAAGTACTAGCTCGGTTTTACTCGGATTAATACCTAGTCCGCATTCTGCAGTCCAGGCGATAACCGTGTGAAGGGCTCTACTTATGAAGTCGCTCATCACCGATCGTTTGTGTACGGTTGCCAAAACTTGTGTTTATAGAAGATATTGAAAATCTCCCTTGTCATTCTTCGGAGATTGTTCAGATCTTCGTTCCACCCCGGAGGAAGGGCTTTTTTGCTTTGCATTGCATTTTATAGGTCATGTGAGTTTGAAACCCGTGTCCAAGGCCTTTTCAAATGTTTCGACTTTGTACTCCAAGCCCGGTATTGTATCCATGCTCAGGTTGTGTGTCCTCGATAATTTAGAGTTAACAGCCTATCTGAATTTCTTCCAAACTGTTCATGGGGTTTCTGTACGGCTCGCTTAGTTCACTCTTGGAGCTACCGTAAAGAAGATCCATCTGTGGTCCGAGAACGACATCAGATTGGAGATCTTCCAATCTTCAATTCTGAGAGTCTCGTTGTTGTTAGTCGTCAGCGTGATATCGAGGACCTCCTCCCACCACTTAAAGTTATATGTACTCCGAAAGGTGAAGGGCGGCGTACTTCCTCTGTTACACACTGTGGGGTTGTTGTTAATAATGTTGTAATCAAAAAGTGACTCACCTCTCTCGATCGTCACGGAGCTTCGCCACAGAGCGTGCTTAGCATGGGCGTCGGCTCCCACAAGCAGGTGGAGTAGTTCCTCAGTTTGTGTGGGCCATGTAGCCGGAGGAGATATATAGCGCCTTCCCGTTAGTCTCTTCCACTTTTCTCACTATCAGGTTCGCCGTGCTCAGGTCCGTTCACATGAAAGCGTCAATGCCTTGGTCATGATACAGCTCCTGGTCCTGTCTTGGCTAGTGCTGCAATAGAAAAGCTGATAGTTTTTGTTGTCAAGGCCCCTGACTTTCAGGTCCCTGGTCCATGGTTCCTGAACGAGCCCGAGCCCGAGCCCGATGTCGATATCTATCACCCCAAGGAGAACTAGCAGTTTGTCCGACGCCACCTTGGCTCGGCTTAAATTAATCTGCACTACCGACAACATCCGTCACGTCCGTGTCTGTCTCGTCCACCGTACTGGGTGTGCCTTCCTCGTCCTCCTCTATAATCAGCTTCCGCTACCATGTCTTTTGTGTCCAGCACTGGATCAACTGCTTCAGAATGGGAACGAAACACCTTGACTTTGGCATTCCTGATGCCAAAGTGAAGTCTGTGCTCCGACGCTTCGAGAGGCGGCAGGCTTTCCTCGCTGATGAGAAGGAGGAAGGTGCAACTATTTAGATGGGTTTCCTCCTCCATGAGGATCCTCCAGTTATGCATGGAAATGATTGGGTTTTGCAGACGTAGACAGTGTAGTAGCTTTACATTGTTTATGTCTACCTTGGGTAGCCATCGGCCTTTCTGGAATCTCCTTTGCCGGGATGAGCTTTAGCCGTAAGCCCTCCACCGCGTCACCGATCCTGCTGACGCAGCCCCGCAGAAAGTCCAGAGATTCCTTGTCCTCGCACCTGATCACCCGAAAACTTCGAATGATAAGGCTACTATCGAAGCGGGGCTGATACCCAGCTTCACCTGCCATTAGGTACTCCAGTACCATATTCGACAGGAGGGCCTCCACCTTACCGCGAGCTTGCCGTCCTGGGTGAGCTCGTTCCACAGCGCCACTGATAGGTGATCCTTCACCACCTCACTGAAAGGTAACGCTGCTTGGTGGGTGGTTCGGTTCCCGCTTGTTTTTTCTGTTTGGCGGCATGTGCGGTCTCGTCCTAAGACCGATTTCGCTTTGATGCCCCTTGCGGTTCCTGTTGAGATTTCTGCTGCTGTCTTTCTTTCAGGTGTCGTTCGTACTCGTCGACAACTGCCTGGTATCTGAGCCTGTCCTCCGCGTCTCGCTCATGAATCGTACCCGCTTCTTTGCGATCTTGCTCAGAACAAAAGGCGCCCTTTGGTAGCGAGTTTTCATTTGCGTGCTTTCCGACTTGGACGATTTATGGCCGCTATGGCTGGCGACTACTGTATCTCCCGGCGAAGCCGCATCGGACGACGAGGGCTTACCATGGGTAGTATGCTCCACGTGTTTTTTGCTGTCAGTCTTCGGCGGAGCATTTTAACGTATGGGTGTACTATGGCTGGTACTCGCCATATATGTTTCCTCCGCAGCGGGCTTACTACGTTTGGTATGCGCTATGGCTCTCCACGCGTAGATTGAAGTCGATGCTGGCTAGGCTGGTATGCCGGTCTTGGCACAGTCAGCCCTATTGTTGGAGGTCCCCGGCGGGGGAACCAATTTCTCTTCGCTCGACGAGCAACCACTGGACTTCGAGACGGGTTTGGCCAAGGTTTTTTCATAACCTTCACGTACGTGATAGGATATATTAACTTTGTCATGAAGTTGGCAACGCATAGAAGGAAGCATCTCCGACTATATATATTGTTGGTCATATATAAACTATATATATTGTTGGTCAGTACGATGAGGTGGGTTGATTAAGCTTCGTCCGTCTGTCCGGCTGTCTGTCTGCTTCTATACAAACTAGTCTCTCAGTTTTGAAGCTATCAAACTAAAATTATTTCTCTTGCACGCTGTATATATGTCGGAACCAACAGAATCGGAGCACTACGTCATATATCTGCTTACCGATGAAATATCTTGAAGGATCACTGAAAATCTATAAATCAAACATTCGTGGGTTCCAGTGATTTCAGATGATATTTTAAGATTTGAAAAAAAAATATCTGCGGGCAGAATTTCCATCATTTGTTGTACCCTTGCTCTGTTTTACTGGATCTACAATCAATCCTACTTCCGTGAGAAATTTATTTTGGATTGCTAATTTTAACATAGATTTCAACGCTCTTTCCTCTGGATATCTCGCTATCTCCTTTTTGAATTCCTTTCTGTAAGTACTGCGGATTCAGGAGGTAAAATTTACAAACGGAATCGTCACAGACACGTCTTTAAAGAGTCCAAGTTCGAATTTGCGTCAAAAAAATATTCACTGGAAGAATGCAAAAAAGGTAAAAAAGGGTATTTTTTTGTTCGTGGATAGGCGTGTGGGGTGTCATCATATCATATCGGAAGCTACATATAAATTCACTCTGTTTGAATTCAATCGGAACAGTTTAATTATATTGGGAAAAAGTTTAATTCATTTGGGAAGGAGTTTTTTCATTTGGGATAGGAATTTTTTCATTTGGGATAGGGATTTTTTCATTTGGGATACGGATTAACTCAACTGGGAAATACTATACTTACGAATAGGAATTCAAAAAGTAAACAGCCAGATATCCAGAGGAAAGAGCGTTGCAATCTGCGTTAAAATTGACAATTCAAAATAAATTTCGCACGGAATTAGCTACAAACAAATTCTCTCTGTTTGAATTCAATCGGGAAATAGTTTAATTATATTGGGAAAAAGTTTATTTCATTTGGGAAGGAGTTTTTTCATTTGGGATAGGGATTTTTTCATTTGGGATAAGGACTAACTGAATCGGGAAATACTACTATACCAATTCAAGCTAAGTTAGTTTAATATAATAAATTCAGTTGGGAAATCTATGCAAATCTATATATAAAACAAACATTCGTCGATTCCAGTGATTTTGGGGAAGGACAGTCCTCGAGTTGTTGCTTCGCGTTCGCCCGCTGCTTAGATCCAACTTGCCTCAAAACATAACCGGACGGCTAGTTGATCCGCAACCGGCTTTTCGAACCTACACACTCTCAGCTTAGTCCGTCATAAGGAACAGTTTCCAGCAGTCACCGCGTGGTGGTGGTGTAAGCACTTGCCTTTCATGACACCTTAACCAATGAGACTTCTAGCCAAACCGCCAGCTAACGTAGTTTTCCAGATATTGTGCTTTTATTAATGTGAGGTAGGCAAGCTTCAAGAGAAATGTAAATGCCTGTAGCAGTTGAAGGATTAAGAATTCCTGAATATTTTTTTCTGGGAATTCCGTGGGGAATCACGTGGCAGTTCGTTTATACGCCAATTTCCGGACATCCTGTGTATGTATGCCGCGGAAACCATTTCTTCACATTGTTTTTTTTTTTTTGTAATGTTGAAAATGTACGGAAACACTTGTATTAGTGTCAGCACAGACTGTCGAACTCGAACACGAACCTAGTACAAGTGGACCGGTTTTCTTCACATCTATGTGAAGTGTGTGTGTGTGTCAGAGGACATTTGTACCAGGTTCGTGTTCGAGTTCAACAGTCTGTGGTGAAATTTAGAATACTTCGTTTAGTGAAAATGACATCATCGCGTAAAGAACTTGCAATTTGCATCGTAAATATGTTCCACACAGAGCGAGCGACAAGAGACTATTGTGAATCAACCATCTGTTATGTGCGCTCCGCGCGTAAGGTGTCACAACCCTTAGTATCGCTTCGCTCGCTTTGGGTGCAACATATTTGCGATACATCGTTTCAATTTTCCACATCCAACATGTACACAAATAGTATTCTTACTCAGCATGTTGAACTCTGCAACATACTAAAATATCCAGGTCATCGAGGGTGAGCACCTTGAACTCGACAAATAGTAGATTTTCAACATTAAAAAACTATGTGAAAGAATTGTCTCCGCGCCCAACATGTCAGCATGCCGAAGGTGAAGAGTAGTCAATATGCATAATTTGTTACCTTTTTTTTACATATCTACTTATCGCATGATAATTGACCTGGGCCCTATTGCACCAACCACTTATCACTTACATTTAAGCAAATTTTCGAACAGTAAATTGATAAGTGTTTTTTGCTTATCAAATATTATTTGAGTTTCTCTGTTTGGTGCAACAGAAATTTAGCCTAAAATTTGATAAGTTGATAAGTGATAATTGATAAGTGGTTGGTGCAATAGGGCCCTGGTCAGTAGCCAATGGAAAGTTGATGGAATTAACTTATCAGCTAATTGTTGAAATGCATAAATTTTTTTTTAGCTAATGTGGTATTACGCTAAAATAAAATTTAAACTGGAAAAGGTTACCTTATGGTAATTTTTGTTTGTTTGTATAATCTGCGTTCGAAGAGTTTAAAACTCATTTTGCTTAAAAAAAAAACATTGATCGGAAGGGTTCAAAGGACGAAAAAGTTTGGGCTAAATTTAATTTAATTAAATTAATTAAATATGCACATGCCTTACGCCCTTTGACATGGCCTGCCTGAGGCATGTCATTTCAAAGGGGGTAGTTAGTAATTTTTTTTTGGTATATGAAAAACAATATTGTATGCAATATTTGTGACAAGTTTCATATTGATCGTGTGGTATTTAACGATAGTTCAACTCCGTTGTGGCTACTTAAAATTGGGAAAAAATTCCAGAAAAGGAAAATGCTCATTATTCCCTTTGATATAGCATGCCTATAGTCCATGAAATAAAAATTTAGCCAACCTTTTTTTTTATATTTTTTGGACCTTTCCGATCAATATTTTTCGTAGGAAAATGAATTTTAGACTATTCGACCACTGGCCTTAGTTTAACTTTTTCTAGCTCGAGCTAGGATATTTTTATCGTACTATTGTTGGAGAACGATTAAAAAAAAACAGACAAGATCCAGTGAATTCTGGCTTTAATCTTATTTTGAATCTTCGCCTCCAGCCTTAAGCTATTTAAACATGTACATATGTATGACAACCAGAAAGCTGCTTCTAGCAAGCGGTAGATGCGCCCTAAGTAAAAGCTTTTACTTGTGCGCTATCCAGGTCAGGATTGGCCCTCGATAAATTACCAGGTTAAGCGTTAACCTATATAGGGTAGGATTGTTGTTGTACTCCGTGTTATTTCACTAACTTATACGGGTTACGAAAAGCAAAAGAACGCGCCTAATATTGGGATGCGTGGCCAATGAGCACAAGTAAAGAATTAATGGTAGCTCGATAACCCCTCATCTTAGAAAGCTCTACTTACTATTAAAACGTTTAGTTCTTAATGTTTTTATAATCTTACGTGAAAACAAATTTGCGAAAAAGTGGTAGTTTACGAGGGAATCGCAATCAATGTCAAAGAATGTCTTTCAAACCCTTTAAAAGGCGTCAAAATCGCTGATATATCTGAATATAAGCAAATGAAAGTAAGGTTTCATTTTTAACCTCATCGCCAGTTACGCGAACGTGGGAAAAGTACATCTTAGTTGCAGGACCAGTGGAACCCTATGAGCTGAAAACGATGAAAGTGAGCGAAATAGCTTTCCCGGAAAAGTATATCAATGATGAAAAATGTTAGCGAATCCCTTTAAAAGACTACAAGTTGCCGAAAAAGTGGTGTCCGAAATTCTACAACAAGCGACTGCCGATTTACAGCGGTTTCCCATAAAACTTACATATTTTACTCATTCACCACACCCTCCACCCCGAGGACACTGCTTTCGCGGTGACTTTTAGGCTTTTTAATCGGAATCTTTAACATTTTTCATAACGCTTGCTTTTGTACATAGGAAGACTATAGTAGTAAGTATTAAGAGTTAAACGATTTAATACCCTATGGAAAAAAGAAAACGATTTAATAATTTGTGGAGCTTTCTACGATGTTGGGTTGTCGAGTTATTATTGATTCCCTGCTTGTGTACAATGGGCGCGCATTCCAATATTTTTTTTCAATAACCTTTTATAGTAAGCATATCTTTTATTGCGGTCGAAGTGAAAGTCACGCCATATCTAGTATACTATTCAGTTATATGGGTATCGCTAGTGGTGGAAATTTGGTCCATTTATACCCATTGTCCTTCAAAACTACTTTAAATATGTAAGTATTACTTTTGTTTCAAGCTGGGCTAATTTCTGAGCAGTACATTTTGCTCTGAATATAAGTAAATTTGGTTTTGTTTCTTACCCTTAAATGACTAATTTGTGATGAGAAAAATTATTTATAATTCCTAAGAATAGCTAAACTCAGATCCAGAAGCTCGCACTATTCATTTTAAAACGCTTTCTCATCAGTAAGCGCTACAAAATAGTACGGAATAGTGCGTTGCGAATATCTCCCGCGCGATTCCTTAAGATTCACATCGGTGTGGGGAGTACTTAAATTGCAAATTTAACTGGCAATTCAAAGTAGATATTAAGCCTATTACGCAACTTGTCGTGGAATGAAAAATGCCATGAAATCCATACAAATTCGTAACATTTTTCCACCGATGCAAACGGTCGCGAAAATGTGCTGTGCACAACAGACAGATGAAGTTTCTTTGTGTGGAGAATTTTCTTACCACCAGGGGGAGACATATTTTTCACCAAGATAACGGCCGTTGGGCGATCAGCTGTTCACTTGTACAGAGTTCTGGTGCAAAGTGTCATTTCGCGCGATCTGTGTACCAGGCCTTAGTTTGAAAATCCCCTAGCAAAAGCCATATGCCATTATTGTTACTGCGCAAATTACATTTGCCGCTGTTTTCGTTAGCAGTGTCTGAAGCACTAACAAACGTCAAATTGTCACATACTCGTAAACATTGGTTTTTCACACATATCAACAAGAATTGCATTTTTAATTTACCAATGTGCAAAGTGACATGAAAAAGATCAATTAACGTGATAATTTGACAATTTTTTAGAGCCTCAGCGACTGCAAAATTCGGTCATTGCAAAAATAACTTTAATAAGTTCAAATGTATATTAAAGGATTGAAAAATATCTGGATGATTTCTAACCACAACCACATAGTTGGTGACTTTTTGTAATAAATAAATCGATACCAAATTTATAATGTTGACAATATTTATGATAACGCAATCAACATCGAATATAACAGGTCTCGACGACATGGACGGCCACTCTAGTGGCAGTTCAACATCAATCCAAGGTGAGTATCTGTTTTAATTACTGTTGTTGAAATAGACATGTGCACTAACGATCCGTAGTTCTAACGAATGTTGTATGAATTGTAAGTGTCCAATAAATGACAATACTAAATGACAACCAGAAACACTACCAATTATTGTTGCAAGTGTTAGAATTGGAATACTAGCTATCATTCTTTGGAACTTTCGGATTTATCAATATTTGCAGTTACATTTTAATAAAATATAAACTTTATGAATGAATAATATGAGTATGAATATTATGTAAAAAAAAAAATACTAACACGCATTTTATTGTTCGATTATCTCTAAGTTTTGGTAGATTTAGCACCCATTAATCAACAAGTCAATCAAGACACTCATAGAGTTTTTTCCATAAGTGTGTTTTCGTCTCTACCCAAGGCGGTTTATTTACTACCTATATTTTTTATTAGAGTGGTTTATTTACTATTATCCTTGAACTATAATTAGCGTGACGAGGACGGACGGATTCAACTGTCAAATAAAATTTAATCAATGTATTTCAAATGGCATATACTCAACGTGACTTAGGCTGCTTCTACACGCTAGACCAACTACCGGCATTAAACCACACATTAAGGTTCTAATACACGAGACGCGTAAACCCGTCGGGCATGCCAAAACTACGATTCCCGTCCCCTGTAAACAGCAAACGGATTTACGCCAACGTAAAACTTGTTAGCTGACGACACGAGTCCCGATGGGTACTCATCTGCCGTTGATGAGTCATTAAATCCAACAACAAACACATGAAAAAAAGGATGATTTCAGTACTCGCACATATGCTGCGGAATCGTAAACGCACCTCGTGTAAGCAAAACGACCGACGTGTGCATTATTTCCGCGTCAGTAAAATTAACTTCGATACCCGTTTCTGACGTTTCTTCCGCGTAAACCCGTCTTACGTGTAAACACTAATCGCGTTTACGCGACTCGGGTAAAAATCACGCGATCGCATGTACGCGTCCCGTGTATCAGAAGCTTAAGACCGTCTATTAGAGCACGCATCAGACCAGAGCTCGAAGCGTCAATACCCTAAACCTGTGCAGATCTAGTGGTCATACTATAACTACAAATTGGCGACGGCCATATGCATAGCAAGTGTTTATCTATATATGGTTAGTTGGAACAGGAGTTAGCCGATGAGGTTACCATGGGGAAACTTTTGTAGGGAAGTTAGGCGTCATTGGGGGGACCGATAGCTAAGTGTGTAGAGGCGTCAGTCTCATGTCTGACTACGATCGTTACGGGTTCAAGTCCCGTCCACGGCGTTTGTGACCATGGATGTTTGTGTTGTCTTCCCCCTGTGGTGCGCAGTGTAATAATAAACCACAACATTTCCCGGGATGTCGCAGGTAGGCGGCTAAATCAGAGCAGGAGGTGCATGCTGGCAACGTGCATTGTCCGAAATTGGTTTATGCTAACGAAACGTCAGCTGAACCACATGGAATAGCTGACGCGCTGTGCCCCACTAGGGGTTAGGGCGAATGAGTAGGCGTGATTTTATATCGAGTGGAGTCTTTTCCATTTCATTTAAAGTTATCGTATGTTTTAAGTATAATTTCTAGGTAGGGGTTCCTTTGGTCGGATCTACTTTAAAATCTTAATACACGTTTTTAATGCCAATCAACTAGATATTACTACAAAGATTTGATCAAAATTTAGGTCGGTAGCTTCATTCTATCGGAAGTTATCGTCAATTGAAGTGGAGCGGCGGTCCTTTATCGGATCTTGTCCATTTTTAGTACCAACCAACAAGGTACTATAGTATGTACTACAAACATTTGCCGAAACTTCAATTCGCTAGCTTCATTTTTTTTAGGTTATCGCCTGTTTGAAGTAGCGAGGTGGGGGCTCATGGCATCTTGTTGTCGCAGAAAACTCCAGAGTTTTCTCGCCACTTCATCCAACCGACACTACTGACGCGATGTTTGATGTAATCGCAGGCAGCTTTCTTGTTTTAATGTAGATATCGGTTTCTCTGGATCTGAGAAAGGACAGCAAAGATACTCAGTCTTTGGTATGCTGATACTCAGTCCATGATCCTCCAGTATCTTACACCACTTGGTCAGGGCAGCCTGCAAAGCAACGATGTCTTTGCTTCCCAGGACAACATCATCGGCGAAGAGAAGGGATATTTCCAGGTCGTCAGAGATGAGTGTTAATAAATAGAACATGATGATGTTGAAGAGCAAAGGACTCAACACACTGCCTTGGTGAACTCCGACTTTAACCGGAAACTCTTCAGACTCACCAGCTGTGCATCTATTGTAACTTTAGTAGTTGCTCCATCATACATGTCTTGTATCATCTTAACACATGCTTCGGGGACCTTAACTGTTTTCAGCGCCACCCATATCAGATCACGGGGAACTCTGTCGAAGGCTTTTTCCAAATCGATGAACACAAAGTGCAAGCCCGTCCGTGCATCCCGATGTTTTTCCATCGTAACACGCAAGCACTGAATAGCATCGACTGCGGATCGACCCTCCACAAAGCCGCATTGATTGTCATCCAACCGTACAATCTCTTTCAATCGATTGCAGACAACTCGCTCGTAAGTCTTCAATGTGTAAGATGTTAACTTGATTGCCCTATAGTTGTTGAGCTTGCATGAGTCACCTTTGTTCTTATAAAACGGGAGAAGGAAGCTTTTTCTGAAAGGGTCAGGCATCGGTTGCCCTCTTTTAATTTTGTTGAAAAGAACAGTGAGCCATCTAAGCCCGACATGAGTCATCTTCAACCAAAATTCCAAGGGTATTTTGTCCGGTCCGACTGCCTTTCCGCATTTCATCTGCATCATTGCCTTCATCACCTCCTCCACTGAAAAATCAGCGATATCAGTGGTGTTTGGCACAGCTTGAAAAGCTTCTCGCGGAAATTCTTCGTTCAAAAGTTCGTCAAAGTACTCACGCATTCTGCTACAGATTGCAGTATCTTCAACCTGAAGTACTCCTTGTGAGTATTCAACGTACTTTGGCGCCTGAATCTCTCGAGCGTTTCTTCTCCTTTAGGCTGCGACCTTATAAGTCCTGGCATTGTCTTTAGGTTTCTCTTGCAATGACGATCTCTTATCCGCAATCAGATCTTCTAGTTCTTGATAGAACTTCTCGGCTGCAATCGCCTTTACTTGAGCCACCTTTCGCTTTAGTTCCTTTCGGCATTTATCATATTTCTCCGGAAGTTGAACTTTCTCCGCTTCACTTCTTGTCTTGCATGTTGTCCAAGCCTTGAATGCGTTCGATTTGCCCTGCACTGCTTCTTTAGTTTCATTATTCCACCTAACAGCAACCGGTGCTGGGTGACCGCACATTCACCCAAGATCACTTGGCAGTCTTTCATCCAACGTCTCATGAAATTTAGACACAGATGATAGTCTATCTGCGTCGCATGAGCTTGACTGCGATATGTGATCAGGTGCCTTTGGTTCTTAATGAACCATGTGTTGAGGATGACCAGACCGTGTGATCTGCACATAGTCAGGATAGCCTCACCTTCATCATTTCTGGCTGTAGATTGGCTACCCTTCCCACCACGGCAATCCTCGTAATCATAGTTCGATTCTCCCACACGGCCATTCAAAATCCCCTCCGAAAAAAAAACAGCTCGGTATCTGGTATACTTTGAAGCAGTGTGTCAACGTCACTCCAAAATGCATCTTTTTCATTTTGCTGCAAACTAATTTGGGGAGCGTAGGCACTTATGACGTTCCACACTCCTCCGCGGATAACCAATTTGATACTCATCGCTTATCTTCGAGATACTCACAATGCTGCCATGTAAAGCCGATGACAGAATAACGCCAACGCCGTTCCTATCATTCGAGTTTCGATAATACGAGTAGTATTGTTCAATTTGTACGTTTTGGAATTCGTCAGAAAATGAGCTCGGTCGACTTGGTCATTTCGCCACTTGGTCTCCTGCACGTACATAATGTCTATCCTTTTCCGTTCCGAGTCTTCTTGTGTTGGGTGCCAGGCCACCGTGGTATTGCTAGACAAGGATCAGGATCATCCAGTCGTTTTCATGGACCTGGGCCTTACTGTGGCTTTGGGCTGGCTTCGGCTGCGGATCACACATCACAGATTGGTTTGCGCTATTGCGTCATCAGTACTGGAATAACCTTCCGGGCTACGTCTATCAAAGGAGCCTATATTGCCCTTCATTCACAAGGGTATTACTCAAATGAGTCGAACCCACCTAAGACTCTTAGTGGGGTACTTATCTGGCCATCACCTGGTCAGATATCACCTGAACAAGATGGGTCTGTCCAGCGAGACTGAATGCTGTCTCCGTCTGAAGGACGTGGAAACGACTAAACACATTGTGCAAATGACCCGCCATCGCGCGTTTTAGGATGTCATTCCTCGGGCAGGCTACTATCAGCACTGCAGACTTCAGGTTGATTCCTGCTAAAGACTTACTGCCCTTCATTAGAAAGGTGGACGATCTTTTGGATTAATGGGCTACGGCACAATAGGTTTTTTATGGTCGCAGTGCCTTCCTGCTGGGACAGTAGCTCGTATATTTTATCTTATCTTATCTTATCCTTTTCCGTTTCATGACGTCCTCGAGTTCTTCGCTCTTTCCCATCATGGATCCGACATTCCAACTTGTAACTGCCCTTCATTAGAAAGGTGGACGATCTTTTGGATTAATGGGCTACGGCACAATAGATTTTTTATGGTCGCAGTGCCTTCCTGCTGGGACAGTAGCTCGTATATTTTATCTTATCTTATCTTATCCTTTTCCGTTTCATGACGTCCTCGAGTCCTTCGCTCTTTCCCATCATGGATCCGACATTCCAACTTGTAACCCTCTACAGTGTGCATGGACTGCCTCATAGCGCTTGCCCCCGGAAACCGTCGAGCTCTGGCACGAACAATGTTCGCCCTGGGATCACTCAACTGCGCATCAGAAGTAGTGCCCAGCGGGGTAGTGCTTCTAGCGTGTTCTACCATAAGGCCTTACATCCATTCTTTTACACCTATCTGGAAGAAGGTAGAGTTGGGTGGCACTAGTGTGTGGAAAATAAATTTATATGGACTTTCCTTTTACATCCGGCGGTGGTCTCTAGACCCGGAAATCCACTCACACACTGACCTATGGGAGGTCCTAAAGATGTTGAATAGTGCCGCAGGCTCATCTGGAGGTGTTGTTGTTCCCTGCACGTGATCTGTCCAATTAGTCGCCTCGTACGATCAAGATAGGACTCACCTAGGGGTGCATATTCTAAACCCGTCACTCCACGGGTCCTCCAAGACAAGGTCTCTTTTCCAAAATCGGATTCACCCAAGAGAACCTCCTTTTCTACCTATCCTAAGCCTCAACATATACGGTCAAGAACGGATAAATGCAAAACGCTTATGTGCAAAAACCGCATTAGTGCAAAATATATAAAAGCCCGGTAATTTTTCACCTATTTTTCATATAATATTGCAACGGATAAGTGCAATGGTTTCTTACATGCGCAAATGGGTCAGTAAAATTAAGTCAATTCTTGGGCCTTAGAGAAAATAGTTATCAAAGATCTGGAAATAATTTTAATGCCTTTTTTATGATCATGCATAGTCAAGCTTGACTTCCTGCTCGAAGCAGAAATTCAGCAGTATAGTCTAAACCGATAGTCACAAAATGACAATTTTTGAGGCTTACGAGGAAAATCGCACTTTATACATTTTCCAACTCACAAATCATTGAAACGGGTGCTCCAAATGAAAAACTGGTTAAAATAAAGATGAAGATAATTCTACTTTAAGTCTAAAGTGATCAATATTTTTTCAATTCGGCCCATTTTTAGTGTGGCTGTGAGCGAAAATGTAAAAATACCTGTTAAGCGATTTCAGCCTTAATAGCCTAATATCATGGTAAGTATAACAGCTCAAAGTTCTGTTTAGTCTTAAATAATAAATAATTTACTCCAGTTTAAAAAGGCTAAACTACATTTTTTAAGAGACTAATTTAGGAGATATTTTGAAAAAAAAACCGTGATTTTTTCTTGATGGCTGCGTTTCTAGCAGCATTGTAAGGTTTGCAAAATCGCCGACCTTACTTTAATGAAAACCAAGTGACTCATAAACTACACCAGGTAAAATTTTGGGGTAAACACTGAATCGCAGTTAATTTCCTACTTTAAAGAAGAAAAATAACCCGCGGAAATCAGATAAATTGATTGAATACTAGATGTAGCTCCGAAAAATAAAATCAAAATGTGTGCACAATTGAGATCTTGCTGTTTTATCTTACTTTTCTCGAGTTTTCACCTGGATATGATATTAATTTTACTAAAAAGAAAAAATCCCTGTTTTGTTGTAAAAAAATTGTGATAACTTTATGTAATCTTAATTAAGTTTATTGAAAAAAAACCCACAACAACAAAGCTACTATATATTTAGTAAGAAAGAAATCTAACCTCCGATGTATGGGGTAGTGATATTGGTCACATGACTATTCTGAAACAAATTCTTGGCATGCAGATTTGCCTAAAATCAGATTGGATGACCACGGAGTTATGCTTTGGTAATAAATTCAAAGCTCTCATACCATATCGCTCGGAATGAGAAAATGGCAATCTTTGCGCAGACCCCAGGTGTATCATGTGGACACCGATGGGCCTAAAGCTGAACAGGGAGTTGGTGCGGGCGTCTTTGAACCCCAACATGGCCTAGAGTTTTTCAAGCCGAGATCCATGCTATTTAGGTCTGCACTAGGGTAATTCTGGAAAACAATAGCGAGGCAGCTATTAAGGCTCTCTCTTCACATAGGTTCTCTTCAGATTGGTGGAAGAGTGTCATGAACTTCTCCGATGTCTGGCGATGACCAAATATTTTTGTATTGGGTGCCAGGCCACTGTGGCATTAGGGAAAATGAAGCACCGGACGAATTTGCAAGGCATGTCTCACCATCAAATTTTCTCGGCCGAAACCCTTTTGTTGCCTGGGCTTAGTTTCCGATAGGGCAATCATAACGGATTGGTCTAAAAAGATACGATGGCAGTACTAGGGCAACCATACGGGACTGCAGCAATCTAAGGAGTTGATGAGACCCTTCAACTACGTAGATACCACCCGCATGAGTAAAGCCGACCTTAGGCTACTTCTGGGCTACCTATCGGGCCAGAGAGAGATTTAATCTAAACCACATGGGTTTGTCTAACGAGACGGAGTGTCGTCTTTGTTTGGAGGTCGTTGAGACCACATGTTGCATTTTATATGTATGCCCGACAATTGCGCGGGTGAAGTATACTTTCCGCGGTCAGTTCACCACGTGCGCTTCCGTTATCAGCATAACTCCTAGAAAAAACATACTAGCCTTCGTACGAGTGGTGGAAGGTCTTTTGCTTGAATGATGAAAAATAGGCTACGGCACAACAGACCTCCTTTGGTCGCAGTGACCGCATTTAGGGTGAGTAGCCAATATCTTTGAACAATTAATCTTATTTCTACGGGCTATTTTTAATTTTTAGGATGACATATTAGCTGCGATTCAATATTTACTGCAATGTTCTATCTGATATAATATTTGAGTTATTGCTGTTTATTACTGTAATATTGGGTTCACACAAGCCAGATTGAGCTGAAATCTGAAATGAACATGAACTATGGTCGGTTATTTTGCGAAGACTAAATTGCATGTGTCCTGTTGTATGAATTAAGGTAGTTTCGAATTTTTGATATGTTGCATGAGTTGGCACATTGCTGAAAAATTCAAGTTTTCTAATTCCCCCATCACCGCGAAGGCCGCCATCTTGAAAAAATTGCTTAATTGCTTAGCTTGTCCAGTTTTTTTTTAATATCTGCTAAATTAGTCTGTTAAAAAATTTAGTAAAGCATTTTTAAACTATAGTAAATTATCTAAAATACAATTTGAAATTAAAACAAAACTTCTGACTGTTATACTTACCGAAATACAGCTATTAAAGTTGAAATCGCTAAACAGACATTTTTGCATTTTTGATTACAATCACAATAAAAATGGACCAAATATTGCCCACGATAGACTTGAAATTTTCAACTTTTATATAATCAATTTTTCACTTCGATTATCCGTTTGAAAATTCAGTGAGTTTGAAAATTGATAAAATATGGTTCTTCTAAGCCTCAAAAATTATCGTTTTGTGACTATCGATTTCGCCTATACTGCTGAATCGAAATTTGACTTTGAGCAGTGCATTGCACGCAGAATTCAACACTCTTTAGATTACATCTACATCATTACTATTAAATTTTCTGATGCGAGGCACAGAATTTAAAAGGAAAATAATAAAAAAAAAGATTCAAGTTTCTCGGATTTTCACCTGCCAAAATTTAAGCTCGGCTTATGCAACTATGCAAACACAGTTTGCATGTACTTGTATTCAGAATCTATAGAAAGAATTGCAATTATTTCCAGATATTTCCCAATTATTTCCTATGAGACCCCCAAATTGATTTAATTTTACTGGCCTATCTTTGCAACGGATAAGTGAAAAAAATTAAGTACAATCAATTTCACTGCAGAGGCGATTGCACTTATCCGTTCTCCACTGTAAGTATTTTCAAGAAAATAAATATCCTCTGCTTTCATTTTCAATATTCAAATCTTTAGTGTGCGCACAGGACACTTCACTTACTTCAACACAAACTGAACAACGAACGCGCCAATGGACGACTCCTGAAGCGTGTAGCCGCGTGTCTCATAGCCGCTTGTTAGCGCACGTATCGCGAGCGCGCATGGCCCCGCGTTTACGCTTCCAATGGATGACCGCCCTAAGGGATAGAAGTCGTCAGTATTGCACAAACATGAACGCTCGCTTCACTCACTCTGGGTACAAGGACCGCAACTGACACAATTCTCGATTTGGCATGAAATTGTTAAATAATCGTTAAGTTAGCTATCATCATGTGCATATCTTTAGGCAAACCTAGACAAAACCCCCATTTATCCTAGACAACTTGCTCTGAAAATTTTCTCTATTCCGATAGAGAGATTCTGTCTAATCAGATAGAGAGAATTCTCTTTATTGCTACAAATCAGGAATCTTCCCAATTAGAAACTCCCATCACTAGTTTAATGTGTTTTTGGAATATTCCTGTTTCGAAACAGTAAGAAAACCCTACATTGTGTGTCATTCCATCTAGCAAATTTGTGTCTAACAAATAAATGCCAAACTGGGTTGCCGCCATAACACGCAGAGCGAGTGAAGTGAAAATTCATGTTTTTACGTTCCTGGGGGATGTGATGCCTCAAGCACAGAGCGGTCGGAGCCTCGACAAGCGACTATTGCACACAGCGAGGAACGAAGCAAGCGTTCATATTTTTGCGATACCGAGTATTGTGACTCCAAAAGAAACTGTAAATGAAACTGTAATTATTCAAGTACAAATCCTGCAAGCACATGCACACACAAGACACTATTGTGAGTTAACTCGCTCAGAGTACAACGACAGTTACCCAGGTTAGCATTTATTCCTACCAACGAACCCTTAAGTTATCCTATACAAATCAACATAGCCGGAAAAAGCCTATGCACGAACCTACATGGGGTTTTCTTTAGATACAAACCCGCTAGGTGGCAGGACACACTATGATAGATAATTCTTATTGTTACGAATCAGTATTGTTCCGTGTTTTTTGAAAAAACAGGTGAATTATTGGATTAGATCCACTTGACATTTTCTTAATTAGTCGAAAAAGAACGGCTTTGAAAATATTTGGTAAATGCATTTTAATTGTTTGAATGTTAATACTAAAGTCTCTTATTGACTTAGTCGGCTATTATACTATAAAAGTTATTTTACAAATATCTTTTATAAAAGATATTTTGAAAGAACTTTTATTGCGACATGAACATTGCTTGTTTCAAGTACTTTTCTTCCAAGCCTCCACATCTTCCCCCTTAGGCGGCTACTATCATTCATAAAAGTTCTTTTAAAATATTGTTCATAAAAGATATTTGTAAAAGAACTGTTATAGTGTAATAACCGCCTTATTATGGTGTGAAGCTCCAACAGTTCGATTTCGAAATAGTCTATCGAAAAGGAAGAAACAGAATGGAAACGTGTTGTGGATAAAAAAGAAAGGGGTGCCATTCTTCAACGTTGTCATGACGATGCGTCGGCGGAATACATGGGAGAGAAGCGAACTCAAGATAGATTTGCACAAAGCTATTCTTCGTCAAAAATGACGGCTGATATACGGCGGTACGTACGAAGCTGCAAAGTCTACCAAAACATAAAAGTGGATTGTCAGCTTCCCACCAGAAAGAGCAGAGGAAGCCACTTCCACGGACAACTCGGGGGCATAAATTCATATTGACAATATTGGACCACTTTAAAAAGTATCCTTTAGTGTACCCTTTGCGATCAGCCACGGGATTTGAGATCACGCGTGTGTTAGAGGAGCATGTTTTCTTAATATATGGAGTTCCGAGATGGATAGTCAGTGGCAATGGCGCACAATTTCGTAGCAAACCGTATAAAACGCTGCTGGATAATATGGTTGTCAGGCAAAATTTACCGCACTGTACCATCCTCAAGCCAATCCTGCCGAACGCGTAAACCAAAATACTATACGCATGTTGTGGTCGATGTCATGGATAACCATCGTTTATGGGACAAGGATTTAGCCAAAAATTGGATGTGCCCTCCGAACCTATTCTCATGAGGTGGCAGGAGCAAGTCCTTACTTCATAAATTTCGAAAGGGAGATGGTTACGCGCTGGGACGCACAGACATAGACCCAACGGCTAGAGCGACAAAGATTGCCGAAATGAGACGCGAAATCGCGGAAAGGATGGTCAAAGCGGGGCAACAAAGTAAATGTCATTACGATTCGCGCAGACGTATTATTCCGATTCAGGTGGGAGACTTATTATGGCGAAAGGATAACGCTGTCTTAGATGCGTCCAAATATAACAGTGCTAAGTTGGGCCGGAATATGTTGGCCCATTTGTTATAGAATAACAGGTTTCTAAATGGACTTATCGGTTATCAGACGAAAAAGGAAAGAACGCCGGAATCATTCAGACGATTTGAAGCCATACGTCCCGTAAAATGAGTTATGTTGTTCATCTAAATGTTTATCGTGTCGTTTTACATGAAAATAGATATAAATAATATGTCTGGTGGTGGTTTGCGTCATAAGAAGTGTTGAAGTTATTTGTTTTATTTCAGATTCCCATTCCGTGAAATCATAAATGCAGTTAATAATTAGATTATTATATCATATGTTTACTGAACGAGAGAAAATAGGAGACTTGACTATGTAGACATTTGTATTTTTCATTTTTTATTATAAATCTAAGGTTACTACGTTAAAACAAAAAACATTTGAACCAATGTATTTCAACAAGAAGATTGGTTGGAGGGAGAGTGAAGCATTTCAGAATTGTACCGAATAAGTTAGTGGTTTTATCTAATGTTGGAAAACCTACTTAAGGTGGGGAAGGAGATGTCACGGCCGAGTATTGCCCCCGCCCGGAGAACTCTGGGATAGGTTGGGTGGCGTTAGGGTAGGAGGGGTGGCGTGAAGATAGGGCGGCACTAGACCATCGTTTAATGGGTACACCACAAGATGCTTACCGGCATTGACTTGCTTCCTTCGGACTAAGACGCAAGTCGCTAAATCGGTTCGTTCGACAGAAAATCCTCTTGTATTGATTCGCCAGGCTTAATGTACGGTGGGTCTTTGTCTCGACCGTTTTGAAGTAAGGCGTGGAACTTGTGGCGGTGTAAAATGCGTCGCCTACGAGTCGCGAATGCCAAACTGAAACCAATAGGACCAGGGACGACTCCGCGAAAAAAGAGCACTGCGAGAACTTGCAGCTTGAAATGCACGTCTCGTACACGGCTGCTATTCATATTGTACGTATGCGAAATGGCAACAATTGAAAACAATCCGCCAAAAGACTCGAACTCCGACCAACCGTGAAAAACACCACGCAAGACGAAGACACACATGAAGGTAAACAAACAAACGCGACTGTGACAAATGTCAATATCACCGTGCGTTTTGTTTGATTTTTCTTGTGTGATCATGAAGTGTAAAGTCGAGTTTAGCTGGTAAGACATTTTGAATATATATATATTTAAAGTAGTTAACAAAGTGTTCCCAACAATTGTGCCTAATTTCAAAACTACACGATTTTGATTCTTTATCAAGCTTTTTCGGACATCTCAGCCTGGACAAATATACAATAGAAATAAAAAGAAAATATTTTGTTTGTTTGAAATTCCCACTTTTACAGCTACCGTATTCCATTCAGTATCCGCCGCCATTCTATCTTTATAACCACGTTAGCTCTTTGTCGTTTTTCCGCAGGATAATGCGGGCAAAATCAAACGAGTTTGATTTTTAAACGACATCATCGCATCGCACGCTTTTACCACAATATCGTGCTTACGTTGGACATGCACATTTGCCAACATTGGTTTGATTTTAAAATTTGCCCGTATTCAACGCACCGCAACGCACGCCCCACATTGCGCGTATTTACGCTGGACGTGGTGTTAATGCGGGTTGCGTTGACAATTGTCATTCGGTGTAAAATGGCTGCAGTCTTAGCACGAAAGATTTTATTGATAAAAAATAGTTAATTAATATTGACAAATAGAAAAAACAAAGGTGATCGATTTAAAACAAGTGTTATATACAGAAATACTTGTGCGAAATACATTTTCGGTCGGTACCACACCAGCTTGATGCCGTCAAGGGATCTATGGTGTGTTAACACCCTTATGACCACCGACTCCATTGTCATCTACACGGATGGCTCTAGGACCGACGGAGGAGTCGGTGCTGGCATCTATTCGGAAGGATTGGGAATTAACTTGTCAATCCGTCTTCCCGACTTCTGCAGCGTCCTACAGGCGGAGGTTTCTGCAATCCTGGAAGCTCTGCACTGGTTGAGAAATCATGTTGTGACCACGAGGGACGTCACTATTTACACGGATAGCCAGGCTGCAATTCGATCACTTGAATCCGTCCTGACTACATCGAAAACCATCGCGAACTGTCGTCTAAGTGATGGGTGGTTATTTCAACATAACGCTCTGTTGGATACCGAGCCATTGTGGCCCCGCAGGTAACTGCGTGGCGGATGAGCTGGCTCGAGTGGGGACAACCGGAGCTATTGACGGGGATCGCGCTAGCCTCAAAATGCCAGCCTCATCGTGCAAACTTGCTATCAAAGCCACTGCGGTTGACAGGGCGAACATGAGATGGTCAAAGGGCGTTACGTGCCAAACAACGAAGTCGATTTGGCCGAAACTCGACCCTAGTCGCTCCGCCACACTGCTTTCACTGAACAGAAATCACATTGGCAGAGTTGTGGGGGTTATTACGGGGCACTGTCCTATAGGAGAGCTTGCCTGGAGGCTTCGCATTCCTCACAATGACTACTGCAGGAGCTGTGATGACGTGGATGAGGAGGAGAGTGTTCTCCATCTCCTCTGTCACTGTCCGGCCCTGGCTGAGAGGCGGAGGAGGTTCCTGGGTTCCCGCTTTTTTTGGGAACTGGAGGACCTTAAGGAAACGAGTGCAATACAGCTCAATCGTTACATTGCCAGCACAGGCTGGTTTTAATTCCTGGGTTTTTCATTAGGTGTATCTAGTGGTATCACAACGGACCCAGTGGCGGTCTATGTGTGCTGTGCGTTAGCATGGCAGCCCCTTTACCTAACCTAACCTAACCTATTGGCATGTTTGCAAATATACAATAATATTTGTAGATGAGATAGGTGTATCTTTTGTCAGATTGTTACCATTTTGGGTACTAACTAGGTATCAATCAGAATATGTGGTCAAATTTTTCTGTCGCTAACTTAATTATAGTTATCGTGCCCTTATTCCTTGCAAGGAAATCAATATAATAAAATAAATAACTGGCGCAACAGTTCAATTTGAACCATGGCCTCGAGATGAGTTAGCATCATCTCATTTTCTAGATCATGACGGTGTGTCTTATGCAGAGGTATATGATCAGCAACACGCTCAACCGAGTTATTTACCCCATAAATGGGCACTCATTTAACAGCTGAGTGGGCTCATAGTCCGACACGTAACCCCCTTTTTCATCGAAAACTACCGCATTCAGTAGGAATCGAACTGGGGTCCAGTGCGTAGAAGGCGAACGTGCTAACCGTTGCGCTATCCGGGCTACTGGAAATCAATATACCCTATACTACTTTATGGTCTAAAGTAAATGTTCCATTGTATAATCAATGGTATACAATTTTGTAGGACATTTTATGTACAATACTTTGGTTCGGCTTTGGGACATTTTTGTGTATAATCCTAAGTTTTCAAAATAATCAAGGAAAACTGAAAAAAGGGACATTTGACCCCCTTTCTCTAACACTTCCGGACCCCATATCATCGGAGACTTTTGAGCATATAGTATATTTAGTAGATTGTCCCCAAAAATTGTGAAAATTTAAAATTATACTATTTTGTTCCAAATCAGGCTTTTTCGGACTTCCTTGCTTGAACTGGTATTATAGAAATAAAAAAATCATTGTTTTATTTTTCAACTACCGCATTCCATTAAATACTCGTACCCGCCACGATTCTATCTTTATAACTACGATTGCTCTTATTTCAAAGCACACTCCGCTTTTGGACTGTCGAAATCAGAACCTCCATCACCGTTTTTCCACACGATAATGCGGGCAAAATCAAACAACAACATTTATCGCAATATCGTACTTACATTGGACATGCACATTTGCGAACATACGAGTAGGTTTGATTTTGAAATTTGCCTGCCTTCAACGCAACGTACGCACCACATTGCCCGTATTTAAGCTGGACGTGGTGTTAATAGTTAAAAAAAGAATTGTAAAAATTACATATTAGAAGAAGTGATCATCGCTTCGTACACTGAATAAAGAAAAAAGTGTAGTGTACGAGCGAGTCTTACTCTGAGAGCAAGGCCGTCCGCACACGGGTCGTCTCGTACTCGTCTCGTAATCGGCTCGTCTGCGATTCGAACTCCACTTACAAAGCAAATGTATGGAGATCCGCACACGGGTCGTACATTGGTCGGCACGTAAGCGAATCGATGTACTCGTCTGTGCGTTTCGAATCATGCGAACTGCTTGGAACGAGAAAAGTCGTCGACGTCGGACACCAGAAAAAAATATATGGACGCATATGTTCAATTGAAAAATATAGTATGTATGTTGAAAGAAATTGTGGCGTACTCGTATATGGGTGTCAGGTGATTCGAGGCGAAAGCAGTGCTAGTCAAATCATTTTAATCCTTTGGTGAGGTGAAAAGGACTTTTAGGGCATGCAGCGGGATATGGGCGATATGAGTTTTCGCGTGATTCGGGGTGAAAGGAGGAGTGCACAGGAGTATCAGCGAAAGCATTTTAACACTTTGATATGACGAAATGGACCTTTCTGAACATGGAAGTGGAGCACATGAGCAAAATGGTTGTCGCCTGAGTCAATGTGAAAGGAGGAATACAGACAAGTGCTGGTTAAAACATTTCAACCTTTTGGCGTGGTGAAATGGACATTTTTAGGGTTTTGTATTAAAAACAAAACCCTTACGAAATCGGTCAAATGTCTGTCTGTCCGTCTGTCCGTCTGTCCGTCTGTCCGTCTGTCCGTCTGTCCGTCTGTCCGTCTGTCTGTCTGTCCGTCTGTCCATGAAATATCTCACGAACGGCTGAAGCTACATACATGAAATTTTGTGGGAATATGTAGAATTATTACAATTCGCCGGAGAAAGCGATTCGTTGTAATAGGCTGACTTTAAGGGGTGGTCCCCATAGAGGGGAAATGAAGTTCAACATTTTTTTTTCATCTGGTATAGGCAAGTGGGGTATCATGAGAAAGTACGAGTACATTCCACTTTTGGTATTTTCATCAAATTCGAAAAGAGGGGAAAAGAGGTAGAGGGGAAAATATTTGATCCAAGTTTGTCCCCCCCCCCCCTTGCATTTCGATACCGTTTTACTTAAAATTATGAAAATTTACAGGAAGGTTGGTTTCGAAAAGCATATAAAATGGAAAATAGTGGAACTTGTATATCTTCTCAGAAAAGGTCAATAATAGTTTATTTGTATAGTTACAGTTAGCCTTAAACACGTTCGAGGTCAAAAGTACTGATGGCCAACGTTAACCGACACCTGAGGCAATAATATGTTCTAAGTTTCGTTACAATCACGTAATATGAATTAGCATGTAGAATGTAAGTGGGTAAGACATTTTAATAACGTTTTTTTTATCCATCTGAGTGGTATCAAGAAGAGCAAGGAGGCGATATTTATATACCAAAATAAGCGCTTGCTACAAAACCCTCGGATTGCGGGCGTAGCCTATATTCCGGTTTCATTGTACATGAAGCGGGTTATGGGCGATATGGGTGTCGCGTGATTCCTGGTGAAGGGAGAAGTGCACAATAGTGCTAGTGAAAGAATTTTAACCCTTTGGTGTGGCGAAAAGGCCCTTTTAAGGCATGAAGCGGGATATGGGCAATATGTTTGCCTCGTGATTGCATGTGAAAAGAGAAGTATATAGGAGTGCTGGTGAAAGCATTTTAACCCTTTGGTGATGCGAAAAGGACCCTTTTATACATGAAGCGGAGCATGTGCAATATGGTTTTCGCGTGATCCGAGGCGAAAGGAGAAGTGCACAGGAGTGCCGGTGAAAGCATTTTAATTCTTTGGTGAGGCGAAAAGGACCTTTGGGCGTTATGGGTGTCGCGTGATTCGGGGTGAAAGGAGTGCCGGTGAAAGCATTTTAACACTTTCGTATGACGAAATGGACCTTTTTGTACATGAAGCGGAACATGAGCAATGTGGTTGTCGCTGGTTAAAGCATTTGAACCCTTCGACGTGTCGAAATGGACATTTTTGTACATGCAGTGTGATAAGGGCGATAGGCGATAGGTGTCGCGATATTCGAGGTGAAAGGAGAAGTGCACAGGAGTGCTGATGAAAGCATTGTATGTAACCCTTCGGTGTGGCGAAATTGACCTTTTCAGGCATGAAGCGGGATATGTGCGTGATTCAATGGAATGTGGTTGGTGGTCTTCTTAAAACTTTCGTGTTGATATCAGATATCAAAGCGATATTGAGGCTATACCAAAGCGATATCAAATCGATATTGAAGTGTCGTAAAAGCGATATCGCACCGATATTGAAGCGATCTCGAAGCGAAAAATGAGAAAACGTCTAACTCTAAATAGGGGCAAACAATTACCATTTTTCCCGGTTAATTTGTGCTATTCGGTTTTATTCGAATTTAAATTTCTGAATTAAACAACGATTGTATAACTCATAAATTCAGATATCCAATATACGAAATCCTGAACGCAACCAATTTCTTCTTTTTAACACATATATACATGATCCAATATCTTTGTGATAGTTGTTGTTTCGCCTCCACTTCGATCCACGAAAATTGAAAGTTTCAAGGTTTCTTTTTGGACCTATATATTTCGGGCTACGTGCCCATCATCAGGGTCAATGTTCTACAAAAATCACGATTGAGGCTTTAGTAATAATTATACATAAATAATTTAGAAAACAATAGTAATTCTGTTTACCTAAAATTGAAGAGCAATTAACAAACAAAGACTTCGTGCTTTACAAAACGATCAGTCAAAACAAAAACAAAAATATCACAGGTGTCAAATGGTCCTAAATGTAAGCATATTGTAGAATATAAGTAATGTCAGATATTAAACATATAAGCACAGAATTATTGCTACAGTATTATTAGAAAAAATTACTTAAAATTCATCTTAATTAGATTAAAATAGGTATTAGTATAGTCTTTTTTGTCGGTTTTATCGTTACAAACTATGTTTTCATGTCGAATAATTTGATTTACATCGTGGACTTGTAGTTTAGTTTTATTTTGTTGGTTAACTAATATTTCCGTATCGTCAAAGTTAAATGTATGTTTATTTATAATTGAATGCTTTGCTAAGGCTGATAGGTTATTATTTAATGATTTTTTCGTGTCGTTTTTATGTTGCATAATACGCGTGCCCAATTTTTGTACTGTTTCTCCAATATATGTACGGTCGCAATCTGAGCAGTCGACTTTATAGACGACACCCGATCTTTCTTCTTTTGATATTGGATTTTTAAGTTTTGTAAACATATTCACATTTTTGTTGTGAGGACGCATGGATACATTTAACTCAGGGACAAAATATTTACAAGAACGAGAAATTGCTTCGCTTAATCGAGGTACATATGCTAATGATGAGAAATGACGGGAAGCCTGCGTGTTTGGCGTTTCTCTTGAACTACCATCAGTACCATCATCCAATATCAAAGGAAGAAAGATCGTCGGTGTCGTCTATAAAATCGACTGCTCAGATTGCGACCGTACATATATTGGAGAAACAGTACAAAAATTGGGCACGCGTATTATGCAACATAAAAACGACACGAAAAAATCATTAAATAATAACCTATCAGCCTTAGCAAAGCATTCAATTATAAATAAACATACATTTAACTTTGACGATACGGAAATATTATTTAACCAACAAAATAAAACTAAACTACAAGTCCACGAAGTAAATCAAATTATTCGACATGAAAACATAGTTTGTAACGATAAAACCGACAAAAAAGACTATACTAATACCTATTTTAATCTAATTAAGATGAATTTTAAGTAATTTTTTCTAATAATACTGTAGCAATAATTCTGTGCTTATATGTTTAATATCTGACATTACTTATATTCTACAATAGGCTTACATTTAGGACCATTTGACACCTGTGATATTTTTGTTTTTGTTTTGACTGATCGTTTTGTAAAGCACGAAGTCTTTGTTTGTTAATTGCTCTTCAATTTTAGGTAAACAGAATTACTATTGTTTTCTAAATTATTTATGTATAATTATTACTAAAGCCTCAATCGTGATTTTTGTAGAACATTGACCCTGATGATGGGCACGTAGCCCGAAATATATAGGTCCAAAAAGAAACCTTGAGACTTTCAATTTTCGTGGATCGAAGTGGAGGCGAAACAACAACTATCACAAAGAAAATTCATCGATCCCGGCAACAACAAAAACTAGTTGTATATTTTTTATCAACCTTAATCATATAATGATCCATTATTTTCCCAATAATGGGACAGTTTCCGTGCCATTTTTTCTAAATTTTCCTTGAAAACACACACGTTGTCACGCAAAAACTTTTTTTTTTATAAATCATCACCGTATACGAGATATTCGCGTGTCTTCATGCACTATTTCGTTTTCAAAACGAAAGTGTGCTTATGCACTATTTCGTGTGGACAATTTCGGCATGCACTATATATCGGTGCCCCGCGTGATTCAATGCTTAGCTTAGCGGTCATTCAGCGATTTGCTCGTCGTAATCTGAACACCTATGACGATATACATTGCGTAGCATAACCATAGCCGCATCATATATTCCGGAAATTTTAGTATTTTATGAGATATTTTGATGAAACTAATTACAACATATTAAAGTGATATAATTTAACTTCTATTTTGCCACAGTACCGTTATCCGTTGAATTGTATGAATACTTAGTTTTCGGCTTTGACCTCTGTAACTATTAATCCTAGCAAAAAACTTTGTGAGACGAAATTGAAGATTACAAAAATATACGTAAAAAAATTCTGATCAACTTTTTTCTATCTTAAATAGTTTTCGAGATAATCTCATTCAATTCATTCATTCGAACGAAATTGAAAAAAAAAACCTATCAAGCAGAGCCTGCACAAGAGCATTGCATTGCAATCCTCACGACAGTATCGCTTCGCTTGTTGAGGATGCAGCATGCACCCGATGCAGCTGTCTCTTGTGTGGGCTTTACTCAATTGCCCTAACCCCTTGTGGGGCAAAGCGCGTCAACTGTTCCATGTGGCCCAGTTGGCGTTTCGTTGGCATAAACTGGTTTCGGAGAATGCAGTTGCCAGCATGCACCTCCTGCACATCCATGGCCACGAACGTCGTCTTGGACGGGATTCGAACCCGAAACGCTGGTAGTCAAACATGAAACTGATGCCTCAACACACTGCGCTACCGGTCGCCCCGGTCGCAATAATCTCAAACAGAGACCGCTGCACCGGGCGCGCCTGCACCATGTGCGTCCTTCACCGTACGTATGCTGCTTCCTCAACAAGCGAAGCGATACTGTCGCGAGGATTGCAATGCTGAGAGTATGAATCACCTCTCTCTCGAGTGTACCTATATACGAGCCATTGACGTGATGCGCAGAAAAATACGAAAATGAAACGCGGGAATGCCATATCTTGTCTTCCTTGTATCATGAACAGCACCCATGCTTAATACCGAAAAGCGTCGCAGACGCGACGAATCGCAATCGACCCGCGTGGGGTGCAGGGCGTCGCTCGTCGTGTGGGAATATAGACGAACAGAATTCGAATCGTAGACGTACCGAATAACAGACGACCCATCTGCGGAATCACTAATAAATAGAGTGGGTCGATTCTCGAGAATATAGGAAAGCAACATTTTTGATGAGAGGGACACAAGAAAAAGCTAACAAGTGGCATAAACAATAAGGACAGAAAAGGAAAGCGAACTCAGTTTGACACAAAACTGAAAATTTTAGCTTGCAATAAAATACGTTACAATAAACTACAGTAATAAAAATACCTACAGTAAACCATCGGCATTTGAGCTTTAAAAAAATCTTTTACGGATTATTTAATGTTTGTTTCCTGCTGCTGTATGAATCGTTGGAGTAGAATGAGCTGGGTTGGTGTGCTCTCAGTCTGTTTTTCAAGCCATGACGTTAGTGTATCTAATGCCATAAATATTTCGGAATGTATCGGTCCTACCTTTACAATGTCGTATTCGTTCTCGTCCCCATCAAATTCTTCTGTTTTTGTGTACTCTTAAAATGAAAAAAGTACGCCCATATAAACAAACGAAATGCCTTTTGCATAATATCATTTTTAGTGAAAGTGTTTACCCCATAAATCTTTGCAAGTCATGCCCCACTTTCAATTTTTTCTAAGCTTTTTAAAATTGTCAACTTCGTTTCAATGTTTAAAAAAGTTTGTTTCTTCTTTGAGCTCGACGCCATCACGGGGAGCAGTGATGTGTTACAAAAAACTAAAAACATTCAAACAGACACACAGAAAGAATGATTGGTAGCTCAGTGCGTAAAGGCGTCAGTCTCATGTCTGACTACCGGGCGTTTCGAGTTCGAATCCCGTCCACGACGACGTTGATGGTCATGAATGTTTGTGTTGTCTTCCCCCTCTGGTGCGGGGCACAGCATCTCCCGACGTGTCGCAGGTAGGCGGCTAAATGGCGGAGTAGGGGGTGCATGCTGGCAACTGCATTCTCCAAAACTGGTTTATGCCAACGAAACATCAACCAGGCCACATGGAATAGTTGACGCGTTATCCTCCACAAGGGGTTAGGGCAATTGAGTACATAAACGCTGGTCGCTGACTCAAGTTATATGGAAATTATGCGCTTTTTGGTTCCATGTTTTCAGAGCTCAGTTCCAATTTTCGCACTAAAACCTATCAGTAATACAGCAACTCCAGATTTGTGTGAAGTGTGTGTCTTGAGCCATTCAGAGGACACTTGTACCATGTTCGAGTTTGAGTTCTTGTTCGATAGTGTGTGGTGACCCTAACGTTAGTAGAAGCGTGCACGTTAACCTGACATTGAAAACAATTTTCTTATGCAAATCACACACATGTTTTCTTGGATGGGTTTTTTAAGTATATCAACTGCGGTCTGAGTCGTTTATTGATAACAAACATGACTTCAATCAATCATCGGGAGATGGCTTGCCGCTTTGAAAAATTGATTGCGATTTCATGTTCTTTTAGTAACCAAACCATTTAATCTTCTGAACGCACTTTGTAGGTTTTTTTCATGTTCTGAATGCAATTTATTGGGGCGACCGGTAGCGCAGTGTGTTGAGACATCAGTCTCATGTTTGACTACCGGCGTTTCGGGTTCGAATCCCGTTCACGACGACGTTCGTGGCCATGGAAGTCCAGGAAGTGCATGCTGGCAACTGCATTCTCCGAAACCAGTTTATGCCGTCGAAACGTCAACTGGGCCACATGGAACAGTTGACGCGCTATACCCCACAAGGGGTTAGGGCAATTGAGAGAGAATGCAATTGTAGCGTATTCACCATTCTTATTCATTTCTCACGTTCGGAGAAAAAAAAATATGTTTGTTAATAATATACCAAAATAATTAAAGTGGTTTAAAATGAGCATTAAAATATAACTGCAAACTATTGCCTTGAATTACTATAATATATATAATTGCATATATATAAATATTACATTGTGTGGAATTAAAAATTATACTATGTCGAACTCATTAAAATTATTGATAACAAGCAAACGGAACCGGAGATGATTTGTACATTAGAGAGAAACCACCAAAACTAGGAAAAAGCTCATGCCGTAAGTCTTAACTAAGAATGTCGAAATTATCTTGTTAGTTTCGTGTTATTCGATAATTCTTTTCAATGTTTGCTTAATAATCGACATTTACTACGCTTGTATGTAATTTTTTCTATGCCTTCAGTAGTCGTTTCTGTGTTTGTGTCGTAGTTTTTATTGAATAAAATCTGATCTGAAATGCCTTCTATAATATAAACCAATCTTAACTCATTATATATGTTTTATTTGTTAATTTTTGTTTCTTAAAAATTGGAAAATTCATGTTCCACGATTGACTATATCTAAACCATTTCCTTTTAATGTCCACATTTTTCAGATAAGTCGGTGTCATTTGAAAAATCTGTTTCATTCAGTGACGACATACAAGGTGTACCAAAATCGCATAGTCCACAACATGCCGGTAAATCAATTTCGCTAAAAATCACCGCCGTTTAAATCCATTCTGCCTATATATTTTGTTAAGAACATTAATTTGATATTTTTTTATCTAATCATGCATGTTTTCAATTATTTTTGCGTAAATATTGCTATTTTGGTTTGATTGTACTTTTTTCGCATGAATATAAATAATAAAATACATTACATTAATACTTATAATGTGACAATTAGAGGTTGGATTAGAATTTTTGTAAATTGATTGAAAGTGAACCATAAATAAAAAAAGGCATACGAATGCAACAAAATTTATTTACAATATTTCAGTTACGTATGAAATATAAAATCAGAAAAGAATAAAGGCATTCATAATTTTTTAAGTATACATCCGTATATAAATCCGCAATAGCCAACTATACTCACTCTCTAGCAATATATTTTATTTTATAATATAATTACGTTATCTATATAAGCAATATGTAATAAAGCATATTGATACAGAGTGAATATAATTATTTATGTTATACATTGCAAATCTTTAGTTTCTAACAAATTATTTTTTTATTATGAAGTTGAATAAAACAGAAACACATGAGGTTGGATTTATGCCCAATCGATTGGATTAGAACCATACATTTTTCATTCATTTGTAGATGGAACCATAATCCTTTTTTATTTGATAACACAAAATAATGAATTAAATTCTAATTAACCGTCCACGTCTCAAGATCATTATATGTAAAATATAATATCATAGTTAGCACAAAAGATCCATTAAATGTTAACAGCATCTTGAGGAAGACCAAGTGGAAAGACGAGTTTCAATATCTTACATGATCATTATGGTTCGGGCTAATCCCACACTGCTTCTCATGATCCGGGGCCCGGGGTTTTGACGGCTGGTTAAATTGGAGTTTTCTTTCCTCATGAGCCTTGTTAAAGCAAAACGTTCGATGGTACAATCCTCATGGACCATATATATGCGTGTAGAAGCTTTCTTTCGTTATGAGTCATAGCTAAACAAGTGTTTGATTGTTTGAACGAAGAAGCCAAGTGAAGATCGCTTTCCCTGCACACCAGTATGTGCGCCGAAAATATTGAGAGGGTAACGCCCCTCCAATATTTAGATTGAAGGGGCTAAAAGTTATAAATTTAATCGGTAGATTTTTACTAGGATTACTACTACTTTGCCTTAACCCTTAGTGGGGCATAGCTCATTAACTACTCCTGCACACCTTCGTACCCGGTTCTGGGCAATGGGACGCAACTTCCCATATGACTTACCCATAGCGACTCACACTCTTCCACCACAGATTGCTGCCAAGACTTTCTAGGACACTCATTTCGTCGGCCTTCATTGGGAATGGGGTCCCATTTCATGGTATGTATATCCAGCAATGCATTTATCGCCTTGCTGCAATCTGTGACCTATCCATCTATCCACTGTCATGTTCGCCTGCGTTTGCGTATCAATTCTTCGATTGGCATCTAACCCGTATGCCGACTTCAGCTCTTCATTTGAAATTGTTTGGGGCCAGAAAATTTTTAAAATTCGGCGAAGACATGTGTTAACGAAAACTTGCAGCTTTCACGGCTGCTACTGAAGTTCCCAGTCGCCTTTCGCCGCCAATTTTATGTTGAATTCTCGACCACTCATATTCATATATTTCCACGCGAAACCAAGTGACTGAGCTACTCGGAGACTAGCATATCGAGTCTCCTAGTCTCCGGTAGCAGTTGCCGAGTATCCGCGGCTGGAGTATCCCCGTATGAGAGCCACCGTCCGATCAAACATGGCAGCTCAGAGATTTGAGTATCCCCGTGTGAATAGTGCCTTCCGGAAACTTTCCACGCGCTGCACAGACAGTATGGTCTTAATACTGAGATAACTACATTATAACATTTAGACAGCATGCCGAATGCGCATTTACCCCGGTTGATACGACGAGCGATGTTCTGCTCCGTACCACAACATTTTCGGCAACAATGCTACGTAGCCTGCAACTGCAGGGGTCTTTAATCGATTACTTTTCACTAGGCACTGACACCTAATAAAAATCGACTGACTGATTTCGCGTCTTCAATCTTGTCTGATTGCAATTTCAATTTTTCTTATAGAAAGTCATTTAAATGCAATTTGTTTTGTAAATTACTCGAAACGATTTCGTTTACTTACCAGCCCAGCCCATTTCTCTTGATCATGGTAAAAACATGCAGATCGTTCGTTGATTTCATACTTATTACTTATAAAAATTCAATTAGTTGTGCTAAAAAAACATAATAAAATAACATTTTCATATTCTTAATCTTTTTTGACGTGCTCGGTAACCGTAACGTCTGCTTCATTTAGAGAAACAGAGGCTTCATCCTTGGCGCGTTAATAGAAAAAAAAACTACTTATGGATATTAATAGAACTCCACAGCGTTCCATACTCGTCAGTAAAATACGGCTCGAATAGCAAATGTATGCTAGCATCTGCACCAAATTTTATGTAATGTAGAAACGTCAACAACGCATAGCTATATATATATTGACATGCTCATGACCCTGCGGGGTCAAGCCCATTAACAATATTCTTAATGTGTTGGTAGTAAGTTGTATGGCCTCCAGTTTGATTCTCGGGTTAAAATTGTAGGTTTTATTGTACCATTAAACCAATATATTTCGGGACAAGCCCATTATAAGGGCTTACTACATGGAAAAAATTTTTTTTTTTTAATAAGTAATATATAAATATATATTAAATAAATTTTGATATATGTATCTTAGATTTTAGAAATTATCGAAAATTTAGTGCACAAACAATAAAAACAAACGCAAAAAATTAAATGTAATGTCAAATTGTTTCGCTTAGGCCTAATACATATGCAGTAAATGCGTATTGTTTAATATACTCTGTGGTGGGTGCATTCTTACTAGCACTTACAACATTATCAGCAGATAGTAAAGCATAACTTAATCCATCCGGACCATTTTTGCTGTTTATGACTTCTTCGATCTTTAATCATTTTATCTATTATATTGGGTGGATAATTATTCTTCCAAAGTACCTTTTTTATACGCTGAATGCTTTCGTCCCAGAATTTTCTATAGCTAATTCTGAACACCTTAAGGATGAATGTTTTAGCTACGTGTCTTTTCATTTTGGAGGATGTCTAGAATAGTAATTCACAAGCCTGTTAGATGTCATGGGCTTGTGGAACCAATTGGTGATTAGAGCGCGATGTAAGGCGAGGTCCAAATAATCCAATTTTCCTCCCTTTTCCATTTTATACGTGAACTTTATATTTGATGATGGCCACACACTGTCGAACACGAATATGGTACAACCCAATATGGGTTATAATCATGTGTTGTTAATTGAATATCAAATTGTGTTTAAAATCATTCCTCTTGCACTTGTAACCCTAAATACAACCCTGCACTCATATTCTCACACAATGAATTGTCACTCTCATCATTATATTTTAGTCTTAATAAAGAACTCATTCCAACAGATTATGGGCTGCCTGACACGCGCGCGAAAAGTACAGTTTTTTTGTAGTTCGCTGTAAAGTAATTTAAAAATGCAAAATTGGGGATTGTCTGGTTCGGGAAATTTTCCAATAGAACGTTTACGTGGCCGTGAAAACTTTGAGGTTTGGAAATTGCAGGCGAGTTCCTGTCTCATCATCAAAGGCATCTGGAGTGTCGTCGAAAAAGGTGCCACAACTGAAAAAGATGCTGTACACGACCAGCGTGCGTTAGCTGAGATTACTTTAATGGTGGAACCCTTCAACTACAGCCATATAGCTGCTGCAACTAATGCAAAGGAAGCGTGGGAAGGCCTATGAGGACACCAGATTAACTCGGAAAGTAGAATTACTGAAGCAATTGGTGAACATCAAACTTAAAGATTATTCGACGGTACAGGAGTACATCAACCATTTGGTGATGACTGCCATTAAAGTCAATACGTCTGGCTTAAAAGTGGACGATGAGCTGATAGCTTCTTTAATGCTCGCTGGACTTCCTGATGACTACAAGCCTTTGGTCATGGCGGTGGAAAATTCCAAGGAGAAGTTAACAGTGGATATGGTAAAGAATTTATTGCTTCAAGATGCGAAATTCGACAACAAGAAAAACGGGCATGAAACGGCCTTATACAGCAATAAATACAATAAGAAAAAAACGATTAAATGCCATTCGTGTAGCGGAATCGGACACATTGCGAGAAATTGTCCAAAAAGCAAAAACAAAAAAGCTCAAAACACCAACACACAGTCAAACTCCAAAAAGTCAAAGAGCGTAGTTCTATTCGCGAAAAAAGTAGAAGAAAGTGTTGAAGCCAGAGAAGTGTGCGCAAAAGCTGCGAAAAGTAACACAAGGCAAATCGCTGACAACTGGTATGTTGATTCAGCAGCAACATGTCATATGACAAACAATAGGAGCAATCTACACTCGATACGTCCAGTCAATAACAAGACAATAATTGCAGCGAATAAAACTGAAATGGCTGTTGAATGTGTTGGAAAAAGTGACTTAGTTTTATTTGGCGAGAGAGGAAATCAAAATGCAACAGTTCAGAACGTTGAATTCATACCAGATTTATGTGCGAACCTCCTCTCCGTACGTCAAGTGGCAAAAACCGGAAAAAAAGTCGTGTTCAAAGGTGATACGTGAAACATTTACGACGTGAACAATGAATTAGTGGCAACCGCAATTGCCGAAAATGACTTATACAAGTTACAATGCGAAATAAAAAAGCAAAAGGCTTTCATCGCAAAAGGTGATTTTGAACTTTGGCATCGTAGAATGAGCCATGTGTGCGATAAAAGCCTCGACAAAATAAAAAAGTTCGCGGTTGATATTGAAATTGGTAAGCAAAAAGACTCCAACTGTATAACGTGCATTAAAGCGAAACAAACGCGAAATGTAAACAGAGAAAGCGGAACGCGCGCGACCAGTTTGCTAGAAATAGTGCACTCTGATGTTCTTGGACCATTAAAAACAAAATCTTTTTCCGGTGCCAGATTGTTATTATCGTTTGTCGATGACTATTCAAGAATGGTGTTTGTGTACCCAATTAAGAATAAATCCGATGTGTTCGACAAATTTAAAGACTTTAAAAATAAAGTCGAAAACCAGTGCTCATCCACTATAAAGATATTGCGTACCGAGAATGGCAAGGAATATGTCAACAGAAACTTCGAAAACTTTCTGCGTGATAATGGTATCGTTCACCAAAAAACGTCTCCGTATACTCCTGAACAGAATAGTGTGGCGGAGAGGATTAGCCGCACACTGGTAGAGCGTGTCCGATGTATGCTGATAGACAGTAAATTGAATGAGCACTTCTGGGCTGAAGCAGCTATGACGGCGGCGTACCTCACCAACCGTGTACCTTGCAGAGGAAGCGACATTTGTCCTGAAGAGATTTACACTGGCAAAAGGCCGAATTTAAAAATTCTGCGCGTTTTTGGTTGCACTGCAATGGTACATATATCCAAGTAGAAAAGACACAAGCTAGCTGAAAAGTCCACCGAATGTATCATGATTGGTTATAGTACCGAAAGCAAAGCCTATCGATTGTTCAACCCCCAAAACACTGGAATCATCATAAGTAGGGACGTTGTGTTCCTTGAAAGCAAATCTAAAAATGTAGAGACTGTCACTAATAATCTCTATTTCCCAGATTTATTTGCTACTAATGACGATGTCAATTCAGGGGAGGAAGTACGAGCATGCTCAGGAGAATTGACGTCTGCAGGAACTATTTTAGAGGACACCGATGACAACGAAGAGTTTCAAGATACCGTAGAGCTGCTTTCATCAAGTTCTGCGGCTGAGGTCGATGCAGAAGATTCTGTTGTGGAACGCTTATCCGATACCGACTCTGATGTTGAAATCCGCCAATCTGAGCGACTTGCTACCAAGCAGATAACGTCATATAATTTCTGCCCTATGCAATTTATCGGCAATGATCCTGAAACGTTTGAAGAAGCAACGATGTCAGCGAATAAACACGAATGGGATGCCGCAATGAAGAGTGAAATCGATAGTCTGAACGTAAACAAAACGTGGACATTAGCTCATTTACCAACCGGCAAAAGAGCAATCAAGTCAAAATGGGTCTACAAGACGAAGTACGACGCGGATGGATACGCAGAAAGGCGAGGCTGGTTGCTAAAGGCTACTCGCAACTGGAAGGCATCGATTATTCCGAAACATTTGCACCCGTAGTAAGATATGAGTCCATAAGGTTCTTACTGGCGTTGGCAGTCAAATACGACATGGAAATCCATCAAATGGATGCTGTATGCGCATACTTGAATGGTACGTTGAAGGAAGAGGTTTATATGGAGCAACCCAAGGGTTTCAACGATGGTTCCGGAAGAATGTGCAAGTTACAGAAGTCCATATACGGTCTTAAATAATCTGGCCGTGTTTGGAATGAAACGCTAAACGATGAGCTGCTCAAATTGAACCTAACAAGAAGCGAGGTGGACCAATGCATTTATTACAAGTGTTCTGCTACTGCAATGCTGTTCATTGCGATTTACGTGGATGATGTTCTGATATTGTCCAATGACATGAGCGAGATAAATGAAATAGAGCAGAAGCTGGCAACAAGATTCGAAATGAAAGACGTGGGCATAGCATCGGTCATACTAGGCATCCGAATTTTTCGTAATGAAGGCAAAATAAAAGTTGACCAATCACAGTACGTGTCTGCTGTACTACAATAGAACGATTTGGAATGGCTGACTGCAATCCGGTTGCAACACCCATTGACTGTAACCAGAAGCTTTCAGCAGATATGTCACCGAAAGATGAGGCTGAGAGGCAACGCATGTCTAGCGTGCCGTATATGCAAGCCATTGGCTGTCTACTTTTTGCAGCTCAAATAACCAGACCGGACATATGTTATGCCGTCAACGTTTTAAGTCGATTCTGCACAAACCCAGGGAAGGCGCATTGGGAAGCAGTTAAACGTGTCATGCGATATTTAAAGGGGACTCTCGATAAGGTTCTGATCTACACGAAGGATGCTACCGACGTCATCACTGGATACTGCGACGCTGACTGGGCCGGCGATGTAGAAGACCGACGCTCTACAACCGGTTATGTATTCATTTTTCAGTCTGGCGCTATATCGTGGTCAACAAAAAGACAAAAGACAATCGCTTTGTCGTCAACAGAAGCTGAGTTTATGTCCGTAGTTGCTGCGATCCAAGAGTCGATATGGTTAAAGCGTTTGGAGAAGGAACTGATTCCATCAGAGGCGACTACAACAACCCTGTTTTGCGATAATAAAGGTGCGATACAAATCTCGACGAACAACTCATACTCCTCTCGTACGAAACACGTTGATATCAACGCAAAGTTTATCCGTCAGAAGATCGAAGACAAGGAAATAGAACTGAAGTATCTACCAACAAACGAAATGGTCGCTGATATGTTTACCAAGGGCGTTACTGCTGAGAAATTGCTTGCGTTTATGGATAAATTTGGTCTTCGCTAAAATGAATTACATCGTCCCATTTGAAATTAGTATATTTTCGATATTTTTATAAATGTGCAGGGTACATGAGAAATTTTTCCATATTTTTAAACAATTATGTCATTCAGGGAAGGTGTTGTTAATTGAATATCAAATTGTGTTTAAAATCATTCCTCTTGCACTTGTAACCCTAAATACAACTCTGCACTCATATTCTCACACAATGAATTGTCACTCTCATCATTATATTTTAGTCTTAATAAAGAACTCATTCCAACATCATGTAACGCATCCAAAACCTTTTGTATTTTGTCTTCGAAGATTGCTGTTATATGACCGTCCACATATAATTGCCAGAATAATGTGTAATGGACGGTTTGGTGGTCATCCGAAGATGCCCGTGGGGACGGAGCCTAAGGTAGCATAATTGACCGTGAAGGTCGGGCTGTGCCATCTGGCGTAGAAAAACACTCCTCAACGAGCTAAGCAGCGGCCTATGCTTGCTGTAGCTCAGTTCGGGAGACGTGGGCGGGGTTTTCGCCGCTCGTTGCCCCTGTCCTTTACGTATTAACAAAAATTCATAGGCCTGGGCCTATAAAAAAGGAGAAGATAAGGACGGAATGGTTGGCGGCGGGCGCAGGTTTCCTCGCGTTCCAGGCGTGATGAGACCCTCTGCCTCTGGTTTCGTACCACCGATAGATCTGCCGGCGGAAGCGGCACTACCAGACCATAATATGGTTCACTACAGGACAGCTTCTACTTCGAGGCCTGCCAAGAAGAAGAAGCTGAGGACAGAGTGTTCTGCTAGAAATAGAAAAAAAAAACGAAAGCGAGCTGGGCACCGGAGTCAGCCGATAACAATTGTAGAGAAAAGAAAAAAAATACTGTGTCTCCCATCACCCAGATGATCAACAGGTTACAGAGAATTCTGAGGCCAGCATAGGCGCAACACTGCATTCCTTGCCTTAATTCACTCATAAAATCTGTAAGTTTCTGAGCGCTAGGATAATGGAAAAATGCAATACTGGCAATCAAAATTTTAAACTAACGTGAAAGGACAATCCTGGCAAACATAAAGGTAACCAAGGCTCCTTCGCGCTTCTTCCGGTCACCGAAGATGCTCCAAATGCCGGCAATTTAAAGCATTTATGCAGGCCTTGGGTACGTGGCTAAACCACAAAAGACAAACAGAACACCAGGATTGCCTTGTTAAACTGACTCTAAAAGGATAATCTACTCTATAGGAAAGATGGGGGTGCTACAGAGGAAAGCACAGCTATTTGAAGGGAAAATACGTGAAGTAAAGTGGCTAAGGCTCAGAGCAAGTAGCCTTAATGTGCTTGTGGGGATGCAAATCGGTGGAAGCACTAAAAAGAACCCGATGGGATCTTTTTAGTCCTGTTCTGTACCAGAAACAGGCCCCACGTTGGGCGCCAAATATGTAATGGATGGTTTGGTGGGCATCCGAAGATGCCCGTGGGGACAGAGCCTAAGGTAGCATAATTGGCCGTGAAGGTCGGGCTGTGCCATCTGGCGAAGAAAAAGGCTCCTCAACAAGCGAAGCAGCGGCCTATGATTGTTGTAGCTCAGTTCGGGAGACGTGGGCGGGGTTTTCGCCGCTCGTTGCCCCTGTCCTTTACGTATTAACAAAAATTCATAGGCCTGGGGAAAACAACACAAGCAGGAAAGGTAAAAATGGGGCATAATAAAAAGGAGGCGATAAGGATGGAATGGTTGGCGGACGGCGCAGATTTCCTCGCGTTCGCATCAGGGTTCAGGAGTAATGGGACCCTCTGCCTCTGGTTACGTACCACCGACATATCCTTACTCATCAGGTGCTGCCATAGATCTGCCGGGGAAACCTGCACTTCCAGACCATAATATGGTTCACTACAGGTGGCTCATTACAAATGGTAAGAAGTCAAGTTCTAGCAACATATCGTTAATTAAGTCATATAGACTAATCATTCCAAGACAGTCTCTATATGGTGAGCTGGAAATAATTTTCCTTCCGATGAAAGTTAAACCAGCATGTCGAAAATACTCCTTCGAACTGCATATAAAAGGTGTCACTCATTAAAATTGGGGTATATGGTTTGGCAAAAGATATGTTTGATTACTTTTAAAATCGGTAAAGATACTTTTCATCATCATCATCGTGGCGCGACAGCCCGACGTCGGGCCTTGGCCGCCTGGATCGTTGTCCTTCAATTATCTCGGTCACGTGACCGCGTCCTCCAATTTCGGAAGGCCAGTAGCTGCGCGGCGTCCACACCTGCTGAGCTCTCCCAACGAGAACCGTAGAACCTTACGTTCAAATGTATCTAGCATGTTTCCGGGGGCTTGAGTTAGGGTCCATGTTTCGCAGCCATAGCATAGCACTGGTCGTATAATGGTTTTGTACACGCGGAGCCTCGTGTTTCTGTGCACATGCTTCGATTTCATTATGGGGAAAACCGAGAAAAAAGTCTTATTAGCTAACTGTATCCGTCGCTTGATTTCTGCAGTTTCGTTGGCATCCCTTGACAAGTTGCAACCCAGGTAAATGAAGTTGTTCACGAACTCGATGTTGAGGTCCCCCACATTGATGCTCGGTTTTGCAGGTGTCCTTGCCGTTGATTGCATCTTTATTTCAGTTTTACCCTTGTTGATACGTAGTCCAATTTCCTTTGCAGCGGTATCGAGCGTATGCAGAAGTTCCTCTGCGTCGGCCAATCTTCGGGACATGATGTTGATGTCGTCGGCGTACGCTGTTAATTGTGTCGACTTGATGAGAAGCGTCTTGCTGGTGTCCATATTCATAGCCCGAATAGCGTATTCCAGTGCTAGATTAAAGAGCGTCGGTGCCAGTCCATCGCCCTGTTTCACACAAGTGCGTGTTTCAAATAGATCAGTAAGTCTATTCTGGATCTTGACTTGTGAGACGGAGTTGGTCATCGTCATCTTTGTTAGTCGCACTAATTTGGCCGATATACCAAATTGCAACATGATGTTGTACAGTACTCCACGATCGATACTGTCGTATGCCTGCTTGAAGTCGACAAAGATTTGGTATACGTTTACATTGTATTCCCAGCACTTCTGGAGTATCAGTTTGACCGTAAAGAGCTGATCGGTTGTGGAGCGACCAGGTCTGAAACCGCTTTGATATTCGCCAATGATTCGTTCTTCGTACGGTTTTATACTATTTTCCAGAATTTTCGTTAAAATTTTATAGGACGTGCAAACTAGTGAAATGCCCCTGTAATTCTCACACCGCAGTTTATCTCCCCTTTTGTGAATTGGACAGATGGTACTTCTGCGCCAATCGTCTGGGATCACCTCGTCCTACCATACTCGAAGGAGTAATTGATGTATGACATTAGCTAGACCCGTTCCACCGAATTTTAGCAGTTCAGCTGGAATCTCGTCAGCGTCCGGCGCTTTATTTCGTTTTAGTGACCGCAACGCGAGATCAACTTCCTCTACTGTCGGAGGTTGTATGGGTGCGCCTAGATCAACAATATGGTCGAGAGCTTCTTGTGTGGGGATGTTAGATGGTATGCTCAGAAGCTCTTCAAAATAAGAGGCCCATCGCTTGTTAATGCCATCGGTGTCGCTGATGATGTTTCCATCCTTGTCCTTACAAAGGCTAGTCCTGGGTTGGTAGCCGTTCTTAATTGTATTTACTAGTTTGTACGCTTGTCTGGTGTTCCTATTAGCTAAGTTTTCGTTTATATTCAGCAACTGCTCGTCAAAGTATTTACGTTTCTTACATCTAATTATTCTATTCGATATTCGCCGTAGCTCGTCATATTTTTCTCTTCTAGCTCTGGTTCCTTGTTGAATCCATTGTCTGTAGGCCTCATTTCTCGCGTCAAGTGAATTTTTGCATTCTTCGTCGAACCAGTCATTTCGCGCTCGACGGGCTTTATATCCCACGACCTTCTCTGCGACATCTCTGATGATACCCTTGAATTCTTCCAAGAACCCATGGACGCCTGTGTTGCTGATGTTGTGTAGCATAGGCGGTAGTCTTTCCTCAAGGGCGGCAGCATACGCCCCCGCCGTAGCATCGCTCAGAAGCTTATCAACCGCAAAGATTTTGGGAGGGCTGATTCTCGATTGGTGCACTGAGGAAATTCTACATCTGTAGGTCGTCTTCACCAGGTGATGATCTGAGTCGCAGTTTGTTCCTCGATAGGAGCGGACATCCATCACACTAGACGCCCATCTTTTACAAATGAGGACATGATCAATTTGGTTGACGGTGTGTGCGTCTGGAGATTTCGGGAAACACGTAGAGCTGATAAGTCGCTGGCCGTTGTCGTTACATTCTTCGTGGAGACTGTGGCCTCCAGTGGTCCCCCGGTTCCAACTTTCATTCCCGACTTTTGCGTTAAAGTCTCCCAGCAGCAATTTGTCGTCCTTTGTTGGAAGTGAGTCGAAAAGAGTCTCAAGGAGGGCGTAGAACTCGTCCTTTACTGCGTCTTCTTTAACTTCAGTGGAGGCATGCACATTGATGAGCCAGAGATTGAAGAATCGAGTCTTGATGCGAATCGCACATAGCCATTCATTTATGGGTTTCAAGTCAGTAATGTGCGCCTTGAGGTGATTGTTTACTATAAATGGTACTCCAAACTCCTTGCGGCCCGATGGTTTGCCACTTGTAAAAATTGTGTGCGATTTCTTGTCATTGATCTCGCTGCCAAGCCAATTTGTTTCCTGGACTGCAGTTATGCTCAGTTTGTACTTTTCGACCTGTTGAAGGAGGGCCTTTTCGGCCCCCGGTTTGTTCAGGGAGAGTACATTTCAGGATCCGAACGAATAATCCGTTAGTCGTTTGCGTGGTCGTCGTTGTTTATCCGTCCAATCCGAGGCTTTTGTTCCAAGTTTCTTGAAATGGAGTAGTTTTTGCAAGGACGAGTTGTCAGCACGTCGGTTAACCCCATTTAGGGGATGGCCTCGGAAGATAGCTACTTCAGATGGTTTAATAAACGTGCTGGAGTTCACACAACTATGTTGCAGGTCCAACTACGCAAGTCGTTCCATTCTAATAAACCTGAGACGCTTAGGTGTTGGTCAGCCTTTCAGGCAAAGATACATTTAGAAATAAAATATTTTTTTCTAACAAAAACCTACTTTTGGACCGGTCGTCCCTATGGTAGCTATATGACGTAATGGTCCGATTTCGTTGGTTCCGACGTATACAAAGCGTGCAATAAAAAGAAGGCTTTGTACAAAATTTCAGCTCGATAGCTTTAAAAATAAAGGACTAGTTTGAATCAGACAGACGGCCAAAGCTTAATCGACTCATCTCGTCATACCTATTTTCCATATAATATTGCCTCTGCTCTAAAACGCATAAGTGTGAAACACGCTTGAGCGAAATGGAAATATATGGTAGGCCCATCATAAACACAAACAAATTGCAACGGATGAGTGCAATGGTTTTCCGCATGCGCATATAGGTCAGTAGAATTTAGTCAATTCTTGGGCCTTAAAGGAAATAATTTTAATCCTTTTGTGAGAGTTCTATTAGTACCCACATTCGGTTTTTGACCACACCGAGATTTGAACTCCGAGCTCTAGACTAGTATCATAGAACGGTGACCGAGCGCGATTCAAAATCCGAAAAATTTGAACACTTTTTTAATATTTTACTTATAACTTCGAACCGTTGCCTCACTTCGAAAATTTTATTGGACATAAATTAAAGAGCCTTGAATTCTGCGTCCAATGCACTACTCAAAGTCAAATTTTGGTTTGATAGTATAGTCCAAATCGATAGTCACCAAATAAACTTTTTTGATTCTTTGGGGAAAAATCACATTTTATCAACTTTCGAGTTCACATTTTTGAAAAGGATGCTCCAAATTTAAACTGATGAAATAAAAGATGAAAATAATTATATTTTAAGTTTCGGATGATCAATATTTTTCAATTCGGCGCATTTTTAGTGTGGCTGTAAAAAATGCAAAAATATCTGTTTAGCGATTTTGGTCCTAATAGCTTAATATCTTGGTAAATACATCAGCTAGAAGTTTCGTTTTAGTCTTAAACTATAAATAATTTATTCTAGTTTCAAAAAGCTTTACTAAATTTTTTACATATTAATTTAGGAGATATTTTGAAGGAAAAAGCCGACAATCCTAACAAATAAATAATTTTTCCATGATGGCAGCGTCCGCAGTAGCATTTTAAGCTTTGCAAAATCGCCGACCTTACTTTAATTGAAATGTAGTAATTCAGAAACTACACGAGGTAGAACTTTGCAATAAACACTGAGTGGTAGCTAATTTTCTTACTTCAAAACGAAAAATAGCCCGTGGAAATCAGATAAATTGTTCACTAGATGTAGCTCCGAAAAATAAAATCAAAATGTATGCACAATTAAAATTTTGCTGTTTTATTCGACTTTCATCGATTTTTCACGTAGATATCATCTCCCAAAAATAACCCTGTTGTAAAAAAATCCCCGCCAAGAAAAACTCTTCAGCCGCAAAAAGGATTGATATGAACACAATACCGCCAAATTACTCGTAGCTTCGCGCCTCGCTCTAGGGTATGCATATTGAACCCTGATTTAATTAGTTAATTTCTTTCAACGCTGATTGGCGGGGAGCTTCGTAGCCTAAAGCGTAATCCACACGCAATGACTTATCCATCATTTTGTCGCAACAATATCATTGTCATTATTATTGCCATTTTATCATAAATCCCTTCGGCGATGAGTTGATGCGTCCAACAAGAAGCACATATATGTATGTAGTTCCATTCGCGCGAATTTAACGTTTTCACTAGTAAATTTGAGCGATGATTTCAGTTCCGACCAACAGAAAAATTTTAATTAGTCCTCTGTGCCAGGTAGGGTGGAATGGTGTGGAATGTACATATACCTATATATCATGAAAAATCCAACTTTTCGTTCAATTTGAATAGAGTGTGTCATGCTTATTGCACATGAAATGCGTGCAATGAATGGACTTAGCCTTGCCGAAGTGTGTCTTGCATACCCCACCCGGTACACAGAGGGATAAATTAATTTTCCTTTCAGTCGGGATTAAAATCATCGCTCGAATTTACTAGCGAAAACTTAAAATTGGCGCGAAAGAAACCGTATGTGTCTGTTGTTCAACTCGTCGAATCAGTGACAATGATAAAGACAACGATGTCGTTGCGGTAAAATGATGGATAAGTAGTTGCGCGCTTAAAGCTTTTATGCCAAGTACTGTTGTCTTCTCGCCCAAATCTCGTTATAAAGCTCCCACCTTATAAAAGACTAAAAATGCACTTCAGTCCAGAAGTGATTAATAGACTATTTTCTACTCCGTTCTTCTTCAGATTGTCCAATTTATTTTGTTCGATGGAAGCTCCCCGCCAAACAGCGTTGAAAGAAATTAACTACAATACTTCAATCAGGGTTCAATATGCATACCCTAGAGCGAGGCGCGAAGCTACGAGTACTTTGGCGGTATTGTGTTCATATCAATCCTTTTTGCGGCTGAAGAGTTTTTCTTGGCGGGGATTTTTTTACAACAGGGTTGTTTTTGGGAGATATCACGTCTTTTTGCATAGTAGTAGTAATCCAGATGGCGCAACGGTAAGCACGTTCGCCTTCTATACACTGGACTCCGGTTCGATCCGATTCCTACTGAATGCGGTAGTCTTCGATAGGAAAAGGGGATTTACGTCTCGGACTATGAGTACCCGTTTGGGGTTAATAACTTGGTTGAGCATATGTATGAAAGTGTTTTACTTTCGTATAGGTTTTTATTTTTATACCCTTCACGAATGTGATAGAGTATATTAACTTTGTCATGAAGTTTGCAACGCATAGAAGGAAGCATCTCCGACCATATAAACTATATATATATTCTTGGTCAGTATGATGAGATGAGTCGATTGAGCTTTGTCCGTCTGTCCGTCTGTCTGTCTGTCCATCTGTTTCTATGCAAACTAGTCCTTCAGTTTTAAAGCTATCGAGCTGAAATTTTGTGCAACACCTTCTTTCTATTGCACGCTGTATATATGTCGGAACCAACGGAATCGGACCACTCCGTCATATAGCTGTCATAGGAACGACCGGTCCAAAAATTCGTCTTTGTGAGAAAATCTTTTTTATTTCTAAAGATATCGTTCTCAAATTCAACCCTCATTAGTAGTATCTTTAGTTAAATTACATACCTAAATTTTGTTGAAATATGACCACTATGTCATATAGCTGTCATAGAAACGACCGGTCTAAAAATTCGTCTTTGTGAGAAAAACTTTTTTATTTCTGAAGATATCATCTTCAAATCTCTTACTCATCAGTAGTATTTTTAGTCAAATCACATTTCTGAATTTGGTTGAAATTGGACCACTACGTCATATAGCTGCCATGGGAGCGACCGTTCCAAAAGCAAATTTTTATCAGCAAAACTTTTTTATTTCTGAAGATATCTTTATGAAATTTCATGTTACTCAATCATATTGCGAAGCCACGTTCCTAAATTTGGTTGAAATCGGCCCACTATTTCATATAACTCTTATAGGAACAGTGAAATCGGAACAAGTTTTACTACTAATTTGAAAGTGGGAAATGTACCAGAAAACGCAACGAAGGTATGATACCTTCGGCAAGCTAGCCTTCGGCTAGCTTGTTTTATATATGATATGTTTGCGTTTTTAATAAAACTATTTAATATAATAATAATTAGTTACATATTATTTATTGAATTTTGTTTGTTACGTCAGTCTAGTCCGAATAACCGTTTACCTAGATATATGTATTCAATACAGAGATATAACTAAGCATAAGAAGGAAAACTTCATCAGTTGGAGAGAAGGCAGTGAAACATTTTTCGGAAAAACATACTTAAGTAAATTAGTAAAAAAAAATCACTATTGCCTTAATTCCATCCAGCAGGACCACGAGGAGATTAGAGTTATATTAACACTTAATTTTTCCAGGCCTGTATGTTAATTCCTGGCTAATAATTAATTAATAATTAAACAAACGACAATTTTCAACACACGAAAAAAACATAAAACGGTGTGGATGAAGATACAAACTGGTCATAAATTCCGGAATTCTTCAATTGCACCTTCTGTTTCCAATATGCCCAGTTTATAGGGGAGGCTGGTGATCATTCAGAAGGATCTTGACCATTCTCAAAATCGACTAACTAACCCACACTACAAATATTTGTCGAATTTTTCAAGTCGCTAGCTTCATTTTATCGAAAGTTATGCTATTTGAAGTCTCACGTGTAGGGGAGGCAGAGGTTTCCTTTGTCGGATCTTGTGCATTTTCAACAACAACCAACAACATCCTAGTACAAGCATTTGACCAAAATTTCAAGTCAGTAGCTTCATTTAATCGAAAGTAAGCTTCATTTGTAGGGAAATGTACCAGAAAACGCAACGATTTTACGTATTTTCAAATTAGCCAACTGGATCCTACTACACACATGTGACCAAAATTCCAGGTCAATAGCTTCATTTTATTGAAAGTTATCTCTTATTATAAGTTTCATTTGTAGGGCAGGTAGGGGTTGCTTGGGTCGGATCTGGCTCATCTTTTAAACCGTCTAAGTAAATCTCACTTCAAATATTTGACCAAAATTTCAAGTTGCTGGCTTCATTCTATCAAAAGTTATCGCTTATTTGAAGTTTCATATGTCCGGGAGGTAGGGGTTCCTTAGGTCGGATCTTGCCCATTTTCTATGCCGACCAATTAGATCTTACTACCAACATTCCGTCAAATTTTCAACTCGCTAGTGTCATTCTATCGAAAGTCATCGTAGTTAAATGAATATTTAATTTTTTTAAATTTGTAGGGGAGGTAGGCGTTCCTTTGATTTGATTATGCCCAACTTACTTGAACTCAAGCAGCTTCTCAACTCAGGGTTATATGCCAAAAATCAGCTGTCTAGGTCAATTGTTTCAAGAGTTATAGAGAAAAAACCTAAAGAGTAGGGTAGTTCGGGGCTCTTTGTAAGAAAATTACCCTTAGTTTTCAACTGATCGATTTTATTTTTCCAGGAGAGTATAAGATTATCCTCACGAGCGATCTATTAAAGCTAGAGCTTTTAATGTTTATTTAATCGGGAGTAATAGATACCTTTAATTATTTTTCATATGTAGGGGAGGTAGGCGATCTCTTGGGCCGATCATACCCATTTTAATACCAACCAACTAAATCATACTTGCAATATTTGACCAAAATTTCAAGGCTCTAGCTTCATTCTATCGAAAGTTATCGTGCGAATGGACAGACAGACAGACACGACTAAATCGAATCAGGAGGTGACCCTGATCATTTATATATATACTTTGTCATACCTCCGGAGCCTCCTTTAAGGTGTTACATATTTCCGTCGTGACAAAAACAATATACCCTATACTAAAAGTCTAAGGGTATAAAAAGTTAGTAGAGCGGTTCCTTGCCAAGAATATCATTTTTCTAGTTTAAAGGACTCAAAGTGCCTTCAACAATAGTCTACTGCATTCGCCTCACCACCCCCCGTCATATCATACCCATCATCCCTTGATATCACTTCTTTTCCAAAAATGTCCTTTTCCTTCTCCAAAGGACGCAAAATGCCATCAGTCGTGGTTGAAGGACTCAAAATGCCATTATGCCATTAACAGAACTCCAGTGCATTGGTCTCATTACCACGACTTAGAATACACCCTTACCTACCAGCTTTGGTTTTTGTTTCATTTCATAATAATAGAGTCCTTTTATCCTGACGCACATCTCCAGCAGCACTAAGATATAACCGTTTTGTACTTAATAACCAAAGCAAGCTATGTACTAAATTTAGTTGAACCACGGACCACGGCTAATACCTGAAAGATATTTTTTCATTGAATTCATTAGAAAGACTTCGAGAAAGCGTGAAACTCTATATTTTTTTTCACATTTTTGGATGTATCTTTTTATCTACTGCACGGATCAGAGCAAATGAAAGAAAAGGCACACCCTTCGGACACAGTCAATCCGTGAGAAAAGAAACCAGACCTCGATACGCTCCCTACGAGGCTGTAGCCCTGTCAAGGGACAACAAGATCAACGAGAACAAGAATAATTTGAAAAATAGCGATTTTCAAACAGTCATATCTCGGTTGCTTTTCGTCATATCGACATCAAATTTGCAACACTTCGTAAGACGGCCGGAGAGAATGGTCATACTAAATTTGAGCCCCCACAATCACCTGGAGCCGCAGCTACAGAGGTCCGAAAACCCGTACTTGTTGTGTCGCGTAAACATAGTCTTGGTCACTTTATCGAATTTTTTTTTTTTCGATTTTTTTCTTTTTCTTTGGCGGGCGGGACGCTCCCGCGTCCCTAGATATTAAAACTATTAGAATGAAAAAAATCCCTACTTTGTTGTAAATAAATTATGATAACTTTATGTAATCCTAATTTTAAATTTATTGCAAAAACACACACACACAATATGTTTGCACAATATTTTTTATTATCAAAAGCTATATCTAGTAAAAAAACAGCAGCTCAATGCTCTTTGGATACTTCAAACCTCTGATGTATGCGGTAGTGATATTGGTCACATGACTATTCAGAAACAAATTCCTGTCATGCAAATCTCCCTAAGACTAGATTAGATGACCATGGAGTTATGCCTCGGTAATAAACTCATAGCCTTCATCCAATATCGCTACGAATGGGTGAATGGCAAATCTGCCCAGACCCCAAGTGTATCATGTGGTATACTGATGGGTCTGAAACTGAATAGGGAGTTGGTGCAGCCGTCTTTGGAATCAATACATGGATACGTGGCCTAGCGTTTTTGAAACCGAGATCCATGCTATTGAGGTCTGTCCCTGGGTAATTCTGGAAAACAATAGCCAGGCAGCCATTAAGGCTCTCTTCACATAGGCTGGTGAAAGAATGTCATAAACTTCTCTAATGTCTGGCGATCGTCAACCAAATATTTTTGTATACTACTTTGCCTTAACCCCTAGCGGGGCATAGCGCGTCAACTACTCCTGCGCGCCATCGTACTCTGTTCTGGGCAATGGGGCGCAACTCCCCAAAAGACTTGCCCAGTACCTGACACTCCTTTGCCACAGATCGACGCCATGTGATTCGAGGACCCCCTCTTGGTCGGCCTTGGTTGGAAATGGGGTTCCATTTCATGGCATGCATTGCAATGCAGTTATCACTCTTCCGCAATGTGTGACCTATCCACTGCCATTTTCGCCTGCGTATCAATTCGTCGATTGGCATCTGACCCGTACGCCGACTTAGCTCTTCATTTGATATTGTTTCGGGCCAGAAAATTCTTAAAATTCGACGAAGACATGAGTTGACGAAAACTTGCAGCTTTCTGGTAACTCCTACGGAAACTTTCCATGTACTGCTCCCATACAAAAGCACTGATAGTACCAGGGAGCGAAACAGGCCCAGCTTGGTCTTGATGCTGAGATAACTGCTCTGCCAGATTTTGGACAGCATGCCGTATGCGCGTTTAGCCTGGTTGATACGACGAGCGATGTCCTGCTCCGTACCACCATTTTCGGCAACAATGCTACCCAGGTAGACGAAGTTGTCCACCTTCTCCACAGGCTGCCCATTAATATTGATGGCAATAGGTGTCGGATTTCTTTTTCGCAACGGCGGGCTAAGAACCTTGGTCTTGTTGGTATTAATCTTTAGCCCAACCTTGCTTGCCTCCCTCTCGAGATCTAACGCCATTGCGGACAGATCCATGATTTTGTGGGAGAGTAGGCATATGTCGTCAGCGTAGTCAAGATGTTGTAGATAAGATGTCAAAGTCCATTGAATTCCTCTGTTGAGTCCGGCTAGGGCTGCATGCAACACATCGCCGATCACAATGAGGAATAGGATCGGTGAGAGGATGCACCCCTGCCGAACTCCACTGCGAATCTCAAAGTCCCCCGACACCTTACCTTTATGCAGAACGCGACATTTCGCGCCGTCATAGGTTGCCTTAATAATAGCCACAAGCTTCTCAGGGATACCTCTCCTGCGCAAGGCCGCCCATATAGAATCCCGGTTCACACTATCGAAAGCCTTTTCGAAATCGATGAAAAGCAAGTGAAGCGGAGAATCGTATTCAGCGCATTGCTCGATGATGATTCGCAAGGTGTTAATGTGATCGACACAGGAGAATCCGGATCGAAAGCCAGCCTGCTCTTCATCAATTGTGCTTTCTAAGTGGGCCTTTAGTCTTTCCAGGACGATTTTAGCTATTATCTTGGCAACGGCAGGAAGCACACAAATGCCTCTCCAATTATTACAGTCTGTGAGGCTACCCTTCTTTGGAAGTTTGATGATCAAACCTTCCTTCCACTCAGTGGGAAAGGTCTCTGTATTCCACGCTTTATCAACAAGTGGGTGCAGCAAATCGGCAGTTACGCTTGGCGCTGCTTGATAAAGTTCGACAGGGATGCCGTCAAGTCCGGCGGCCTTTCCTCGTTTTAGTGCAATAATTGCAGTGACTATTTCCTCTTTAGTCGGGGCAGTGGACCGTATACGCACATTTTGATGGTTAGCTAAATTATCTATATGAGGGGGAACTTCACCAGAGGTTACACGGTTCAAGACCGCGGCGAAGTGTTCTTTCCACCGCCTCATTTGATCTTCTTCCAAGATAAGTAGCTTTCCATCACTATCCTTCACCGGATGTTGGCAGGAGTTACGACCACCTGTAAACTCCTTGATGACACCGTATACGGCGTTTAAGTTGTTACTTCTAGCGGCTTCTTCTGCTGACGCTAAAAGAGAATTGGCATAAACTCTTTTATCGCGTCGCACACTACGCTGAACTTCTCGAGCTTTCTGACGGTAAAGGAGTTCGATGCTGCTTCGATTGTCGTCTGATGCTGCAGCCAAATGAACTTTCAGCTCCTTTCTTTCAACAATCCGCTGCCATGAAGCGTCGGACATCCAGGGCTTATTCCGGCAATCCGGGTTTGGGCCAAGGATGGTATTTGCGCTTTCAATGTACGCATTTTTTATGGCATCCCAGTTTTCGTTTATGTCACTATCTGGGTGACTAGTTATCTCAGTCGCTTTTTGCGCAAGATGGTCATTATATTGTTGTAAGACAGCTGGATTTTTTAGTCGAGCGGTGTTGATTTGCGGGGCCTGGATCTTTCGTCGCGGGGGCGGCGCACGGCTGCAATACGCAATCGAACATTAGCGATCATAAGATAATGGTCTCTTCCCATCCCAATATCGGCACCCTTCTTGTTTCGCACGTCCAGGAGGCAACTCTTGAATCTTTTACTAATGGCAAAATGGTCGATCTGATTTTGTGTTCTGCGCCGATCAACAGAGGACCAACTGATTTTGTGGTGGTCCTTATGCTCAAACATAGTACCACCGATGAAGAGACTGTGAAAGTTGCAGAACTCTACAAATCTTTCACCGTTGTCATTACGATCACCAAGACCGTGTCTCCCCATCACATGTCCCATAGTTATCAGCGCCAACTTTCGCATTCAAATCACCCATTACCATTATAATGTCACCTTTAGGTGTCCTGCTCTGAACGGCGTTTAGTTCTTCGTAGAAGAATTCTTTTGCCAAGACATTGTCGGGTTCAGTAGGGGCATAACATTGTATTATTGAGATGTTCCTCATTTTGGTCCGGAACCTGGCGGTCAAGACCCTGTCAGAGACCGGTTCCCAGGATAAGAGACAGTTTCGCGCGGCTCTGGTTAAAAGGAGCCACACACCTGACTCACGACGACTACCGGTAGCTTTACCGAAGTACAACATTACAGTGCTGCCCGTTGGAGAGATGAATTCTCCGCTGTTCCACCATCTTATCTCACTAACTCCTAAGATATTTAATTTGTACCTCAGAAATTCACTCTCTAATTGAAGAAATCGTGCGTTCTGGGGACCTTCTGATCCATTGTCCAGGAGAGTACGCACATTCCAGAATCCAATCTTTGTCATTGTACGATAGCTAAAAGTCGTAACCGTTGAGTCAGTCCTTATCCGAGGCATAGTTGACGTTTCGTTAGCATATAAAGATTTCGGATAGTGCAAGTTGCTGGCATACACATCCTGTCCTTTGATTGTCGGTTTTAACGACAGGCCCTCAAAGGGAAAGGCCGTGGTATTTTTTTCACACCCCACACCACAGGGGTACCTCAACCAAATCATCGCACCGCCATCACTGGCGGCTTGACGTTGGTTGGAAATGGTCAGTGACCACTGCCGTTCCAGGGGGCGCCCACGCGGAGGACTATGGAAGAGGAGTTTTTGCCACCGTTGTATTGAGAGGAATGAAGCATCGGATTAACTTTCAAGGCAAGGTTCATCAAATTTTCTCGGGTCGGAACCCTTTTGTTGTCTGGGCTTAGCTTCGACTATTTCAATCTTAACGGAATCGTCTAAAAGGATACGACAGCACTACTTGGACAATCTTACAGGACTGCGGCATTCAACGGAGTTGATGAGACCCTTCAACTACGTAGATACCAACCGCTTGAGTAGAGCCTACCTTAGGCTACTTGTGCGCTACCTATCGGGTCACCACTGGGTGAGATTTCATCTAAACAAGATGGGTTTGTCTAACGAGACGGAGTATTGTGTTTGTTTGGAGGATGTTGAGACCGCATATCACATTTTATGTATATGCCCGGCGATTGCGCGGGTGAGGTATACGTTTCTCGGTCAGCTCACCACGTGTGCTGCTATTATCAGGAAAACTCCTGCAAAAGACATACTAGCCTTCGTACGAAAGGCGAAAGGTATTTTGCTTGAATAATAAAAAATAGGCTTTGGCACAATAGACACAAGGCACAATAGTCGCAGTATCCACGTTTAAGGTGAGCAGCCAACATTTTCTTATAGCTATAAACAATTAATCTCATTTCACCGGGCTATTTTAAATTTTCAGGGTATTAACTACGATTCAGTATTTACTGCAATGTTCTAACTGACGTAATTTTTAAGTTATTGCGTTTCTTTTAAAGTATTACTGGGTTCACACTAGGGGCCAGATCAATTCGATTTTGGGAAATCAAGGTGTGGTGAGTTTAAATTTGTATCTGACAGTTTTAATATATATCAAGTGACCATACTGAGCTGAAATCGCGTGCTTTGGCCTCAAGCTCTCCACAAACCAGCGCGGTACGGTACAGCGGTATAAATTTACATGGCGGTATATGCGAGCTCTCACTGCATACGCGGTATACCGCGGCGAAGCTGGGGTATTGCAGCGATACACTTTTGTGTACTGGACTTTTGTATCGCAGCCGGCACTATTGATCGTACCGCTACCGCGTACCGCGCTGGTTTGTGGAAAGCTTAACTCAGGTCGACTATTTTGCAAAGATTAAATTGCCTGTGGTCTGTCAAATTGTTACAACAGTGGTTGTATTAATTAGGGTAGTTTCGAATTTTTTATATGTTGTATGAATTGGCACATTGCTGAAAAATTCAAGTTTCCTAATCCCCAACCACCGCTATCTTACTTACAAAATACAGCTGTTAACGTTGAAATCGCTAAACAAACATTTTTACCGTTTTGATTATAATCACACTAAATAAATAAATAAGTGGCGCAACAGTCCAATTTGAACCATGGCCTCGAGATGAGTTAGCATCATCTCATTTTCTAGATCGTGACGGTGTGTTTTGTGCAGAGGTGTATGATCAGCAACACGCTCAACCGAGTTATTTAGTCCGACACGTAAATCCCTTTTGTTTTATCGAAAACTACCGCATTCAGTAGGAATCGAACCGGGGTCCAGTGCGTAGAAAGCGAACGTGCTAACCGTTGCGCCATCCGGACTACAATAATCACACTAAAAATTGGCCAAATAATGGCCACAATAGACTTGAAATCTTCAATTTTTGTTTAATCAGTTTTTCATTTGGAGCATCCGTTTCAAAGATCTGTGAGCTTGAAAATTGATAAAATATGATGTTGCTAAACCCAAAACATTACCATTTTGGGACAATCGACTTTAGCTATATTGCTGAATCGAAATTCGAATTTGAGCAGGGCATTGGACGCAGAGTTCAACGCTCTTTAGTTTAGATCCTATTAAATTTTTGGAGCCGAGGTGCCGTTTAGAAGTTATAAAAAAAACAAGATAGCCGAAGGTATGACACCCTTCACACTTCGCGTGACTTATGGTGCATTCGCCGTTTGAATAAGTAGTAAAACTTGTTCCAATTTCACTGTTCCTATCAGAGGTATATGAAATAGTAGACCGATTTCAGCCAAATTTAGAAATGGCTGTAAATACGATTAAACAATATGAAATTTGGTAAAGATATCTTCAAAAATAAAAAAGTTTTTCTAACAAAAGCTTGCTTTTGGAACGGTCGTTTCTATGACAGCTATACGATAGAGTAGTCCAATTTCAATGAAATTCGGGAATTCGATTTGACTAAATATCATTAGTGTGAAATTTGAAAAAGATACCTTTAGTAATAAAAAAGTTTTTCTCACAAAGACGAATTTTTGAACCGGTCGTTCCTATGGCAGCTATTTGACGTAGTGGCCCGATTCCATTGGTTCCGACATATATACAGCGTGCAGCAGAAAGAAGGCTTGGTACAAAATTTCAGCTCGATAGCTTTAAAACTGAGGGAATAGTTTGCATAGAACCAGACGGACAGACGGACAAAGCTTAATCGACTCGTCTCATCATACTGACCAAGAATATATATAGTTTATATGGTCGGAGATGCTCCCTTGTGTGCGTTGCAAACTTCATGACAAAGTTAGACAAGACAGTTTGTATGCATTCAGAATCTATAAAAGGGGCTATAATTATTAATTCCAGATATTTCCCAATTATCTCCTATAAAACCCCCAAATTGATTGAATTTTGCCAAAGGCTATTGCACTTATTCGTTCTCGACTGTAGTTTATTTGGTCGAAGATACTTCCTTCAATGCACTCCAAACTTCACATTCGTGAAGGGCGTAACAAGCTGCTAAGTGACGTCATCATAATACCTAAATCATTCATAATTCCAATTCAATTCATGCAATCGACGAGAAAAAGATTTTTGCAGTGGAAATAATTCCAAAATTCTCAGTAAGATTCGATTATCATCTACGATTTCTATGTATGTATTTAGTAATCAATAAACAATCTATAAATAATTTTAAATTTTCAAACATTATCCCCATAACAATAATGTCCAAACTGGTATATGTCAAACACCAAATGTGGCCATTGTTCGTACATTAGATTGCATTTAGGTTCAAATTTGCGCTGAGCGCAATCAAACCCTTAGGCCCGTTTTTTCAATGTCCTGTTAAACTGCCTGTAAGCTAACAGGGACTTATTTATCAAAACCCTTAACCATATACAACACCCAAAGTACGATAATGCAGTAAAAAAAAAATCATCATCGTGGCGCGACAGCCCGACGTCGGGCCTTGGCCGCCTGGATCATTGTCCTCCAATTATCTCGGTCACGTGACCGCGTCCTCCAATTTTGGGAGCCCAGCAGCTGCGCGGCGTCCACACCTACTGAGCTCTCCCAACGAGATCTCGGTCGTCCTCGCAGTCTCGCTCCGTCGACTCGTTCTGCATTCATTACTCTCTTAGGCATGCGATCATCGTCCATTCTTTGTACATGCCCTGCCCATTGAAGTCGTTGTAGTTTGACGATTTTCGAGACTTGCAGCTCATCGTACATTTCATACAACTCATGGTTGTACCGGATGCGCCATCCATCTCGATCGCAAACAGCCCCGAAAATTCGCCGTAGAACCTTACGTTCGAAAGTGTCTAGCATGTTTTCGGAGGCTTGAGCTAGGGTCCATGCTTCGCAGCCATAGCATAGCACTGGTCGTATAATGGTTTTGTACACGCGGAGCTTCGTGTTTCTGTGCACATGTTTCGATTTCATTATGGGGAGAACCGAGAAAAAAGTCTTATTAGCTAACTGTATCCGTCGCTTGATTTCGTCAGTTTCGTTGGCGTTCCTTGACAGGTTGCAACCCAGGTAAATGAAGTTGTTCACGAACTCGATGTTGAGGTCCCCCACATTGATGCTTGGTTGTGCAGGTGTCCTTGTCACCGATTGCATCATTATTTTAGTTTTACCCTCGTTAATACGTAATCCAACTTCCTTTGCAGCGGTATCAAGCGTATGCAGAAGTTCTTCTGCGTCAGCCAATCTTCGGGACCTGATGTTGATGTCGTCGGCGTACGCTGCTAATTGTGTCGACTTGATGAGTAGCGTCTTGCTGTTGTCCAAATTCATGGCCCGAATAACGTATTCCAGTGCTAGGTTGAAGAGCGTCGGAGCCAGTCCATCGTCCTGTTTCAAACCAGTGCGTGTTTCAAATAGATCAGTAAGTCGATTCTGGATCCTGACTTGTGAGACGGAGTTGGTCATCGTCATCTTTGTCAGTCGCACTAATTTTGCTGGTATACCAAATTGCAGCATGATGTTGTACAGTACTCCACGATCGATACTGTCGTATGCCTGCTTGAAGTCGACAAAGATTTGGTATACGTTTACGTTGTATTCCCAGCACCTCTGGAGTATCAGTTTGACTGAGAAGAGCTGATCGGTTGTGGAGCGACCAGGTCTGAAACCGCTTTGATATTCGCCAATGACTCGTTCTGCGTACGGTTTTATTCTATTTTCCAGAATTTTCGTCAAAATTTTATAGGACGTGCAAACTAGTGAGATGCCCCTGTAATTCTCACACCGCAGTTTATCTCCCTTTTTATGAATTGGACAGATGATGCTTCTGCGCCAATCGTCTGGGATCTCCTCGTTCTCCCATACTCGCAGGAGTAATTGATGTATGGCATCAACTAGACTCGTTCCACCGAATCTTAGCAGTTCAGCTGGAATCTCGTCAGCGCCCGGCGCTTTATTTCGTTTTAGTGACCGCAACGCGAGATCAACTTCCTCTACTGTCGGGGGTTGAATGGGTGGGCCTAGATCAACAAAATCGTCGAGAGCCTCCCGTGTGGGGATGTTAGATGGTCGGTTTAGAAGCTCTTCAACATAAGAGGCCCATCGTTTGTTAATACCATCGGTGTCGCTGATGATGTTTCCATCCTTGTCCTTACAAAGGCTAGTCCTGGGTTGGTAGCCGTTCTTAATTGTATTTACTAGTTTGTACGCTTGTCTGGTGTTCCTATTAGCTAAGTTTTCGTTTATGTTCAGCAACTGCTCGTCAAGGTATTTACGTTTCTTACGTCTAATTATTCTATTCGATATTCGCCGTAGCTCGTCATATTTTTCTCTTCTGGCTCTGGTTCCTCGTTGAATCCATTGTCTGTAGGTCTCGTTTTTCGCGTCAAGTGAATTTTTGCATTCTTCGTCGAACCAGTCATTTCGCGCTCGCCGGGCTTTATATCCCACGACCTTCTCTGCGACATCCTTGATGGTACCCTTGAGTTCTTCCCAGAACCCATGGACGCCTGTGTTGCTGATGTTGTGTAGCATAGGTGATAGTTTTTCCTCAAGGGCGGTAGTATACGCCACCGCTGTAGCATCACTCAAGAGCTTATCAACCGCAAAGATTTTGGGAGGGCTGATTCTTGACTGGTGCACTGAGGAAATTCTACATCTGTAGGTCGTCTTCACCAAGTGATGATCTGAGTCGCAGTTTGCTCCTCGATAGGAGCGGACATCCATGACACTAGACGCCCATCTCCTGCAAATGAGGACGTGGTCAATTTGGTTGACGGTATGTGCGTCTGGAGACTTCCAGGTCTGCTTGTGAATGCGTCGATGCGGGAAACACGTAGAGCTTACGACTAGATTCCTGCTGCAGGCGAAGTCTATAAGTCGCTGGCCGTTATCGTTACATTCTTCATGGAGGCTGTGGCTTCCAGTGGTCCCCCGATGCCAGCTTTCATTCCCGACTTTCGCGTTAAAGTCTCCCAGCAGCAATTTTACGTCGTTTGTTGGAAGTGAGTCGAAGAGTGTTTCAAGGCGGGCGTAGAACTCGTCTTTTACTGCGTCTTCTTTAACTTCAGTGGGGGCATGCACATTGATGAGCCAGAGATTGAAGAATCGAGTCTTGATGCGAATCGCACACAGCCGTTCATTTATGGGTTTGAAGTCAGTAATATGCGGTTTGAGGTGATTGTTCACTATAAATGCTACTCCAAACTCCTTGCGGCCCGATGGTTTGCCACTTGTAAAAATTGTGTGCGATTTCTTGTCATTAATCTCGCTGCCAAGCCAATTTGTTTCCTGGACTGCAGTAATGCTCAGTTTGTACTTTTCGACCTGTTGAAGGAGGGCCTTCTCGGCCCCCGGTTTGTTCAGGGAGCGTACATTCCAGGATCCGAAAGAATAATCCTTTATTCGTTTGCGTGGTCGTCGTTGTTGATCCGTCCAATCCGAGGCTTTTGTTCCAGGTTTCTTGACATGGAGTGGTTTTTACAAGGACGAGTTGTCAGCACGTCGCTTAACCCCATTCAGGGGATGGCCTCGGAGATAGCTGCTTCAGATGGTTTAATAAACGTGCTGGAGTTCACACAACTATGTAGCAGGTCCAACTACGCAAGTCAATCCATCCTACTAGACCTGAGACGCTTAGGTGTTCGTCAGCCATTCAGGCTACAGCTATCTGCCTTTTCCAAACTGTCTTATCGCTAAGACATTGGCCGTCAGCGATTTGATACACTGCCGTTACCAGGGGGCGCCCACGCGGAGGACTATGGAAAAGGGGAGAAATTCCCCATATTTTATCGTATTTTAGGTGGTTTTATATGGTTTAGGTTTAGCCTTGTGATAAATAAGTCCCTCTTAGCTAACGGGCCGTTAAACAGGATATTAAGAAAACCGGCCTCAGGCTCGTTTTCTCAATGTCTGGTTAAACTGCCAGTTAGCTATCCGGAACACTAAATTTAACCTTAGCGCATGCAACGCTCAAAATATGATAATGCAGTCGACAGCGCAGCTAATGTTGTAGAAAGTCAGCTGATTTTCTTGGCGGAATTCTGCCACCTGTTCTATTCTACATCTGTGCCACCTCTCAGCATTATTTTGCGGCTGACTTGGTTTCAGATCCGTTTCCTTCGAATGAGTATCCAGAACTCTGTTCCTTGTGACCGGTTGTCTCATTTGAATGTGCAAACGTAAAAAGTTCTAGCTGTCAAAGCCTCAGCAGTCCGTATCAGCTGTTTGGAATTATTGTCTGATAAATTCTTAACCGGAGTGTGCCGTTTAGCGTTTATCTACAGGATAAGATTTAACTGGACATTGAGAAAACGACCCTTAGTCTCTCTAAGCATTACGTGCTCAAAAAGGGCAAAAAGGGGAAAGTTTTGATGGAGCCTTGACTTTTGGTACCTACATGTTTTTTAGGGTCGCTGAACACGAATCTGAGGTTTTCCAATAAAATTTTTCCCAAAAACATGTTTTTTTTTTTGTCTTTGCAAAAAACGTGTGAAAAATCCGCTTTTTTCTTCGGTTTTTTTTTCTGAAAATACCAAAATAGAGCAATTTACTTAAAAGCTGGCTTTATAAAATGAAAGGGGATACAATTATCTAAAATACATTTTGAGTATTTTTATCTGATCAACGATTTCGAATGTCGTGAAAATGGGTACTGAAACCAAAAATTCTAAAAACGGGAATTACAATACTGTACGTCGATGTAACGTGAAAACTACCCATTTTACTCAAATCTTGACCATTTTTTATATACCATGGTAACCGTGACCACCACTTACAGAGGGTTTCTGACATTAGTGCCGTTTTGGTGCTTCTTCAGATCCGTGTCTGGACAACAGGACCTTCTTGAGCAGGAAATGTGTCAGAAACCAAACCTAGGCAATCTTTTTTTATGTTAACGCCAAAGCTTAGGGATACCCAAAATAGTAATTATTAATTGTGTTTTTAATTCCAGGTTTCGTAATGCGTAATATTCACTATTCAGCTTTACGTTTACAATAATATTGGTTACGAGTACTACAGTGTTTCGCCAGGATTTGGCATCACCATGTCTACTCGTAAAATTATAGTTTAATGTTAAGATACGAGTATTAATAAAGTTATTTCCTATTTATTATTACTATTTGCCTACATTAATTAAATTAACAAATAGTATGGTTGGTGATAATATCTTATTACCAAAAAGACAGAGACTTTTAATATTTTGACAAGTAATTTTTGATTGTATTGATGGTTAGTTGCTTTTCCTATCTTGTTCTTTATATCTAGATTTGTTCATTCGCCATTAAGTAATTTCATGTACTTGCTGGTGCTAAGTTATAATTCAGTTTGTGTTAAATGATTTATGGTAATTTGCTTCTTTAGTGAACAATTTATCTCTATTTTTCTATTTATACATAATTTTGGCTCCTGTGAAATTCAATATCAAAATTTTTTGAAACCACTTTCTTGAGCAAACTGACAGCGAGTGACAATTTTTGTAGGCCGCAGAAGTAGTTTCGGCTGGGAAAGGGCAAATCAGTTTTGGTGTCAGAAACGTACGTTCATGTACATGCGAACATCCCTTCCATATCTACTTATTGAAAGAAACCAAGCGTCAATACAATCAAAAAATACCTGTCAAAATATAAAAAGTCTTCATCTGTTTGCCAATAAGTTATTAACACCAACCATGACATTAAATTGACTTGATTTATGTAAGTAAATAGTAATAATTAACAGAAAGTAACTTTATTAATGCATATCTGTTAACATTAAATTGTATTGTAATCTGATGATGCCAAATCCTGGCGAAACGTTGTAGTACCCGTAACAAATAAAAAAACTCTAAACGTAAAGCTGGATAGTGAATATCATTCACGTTATTTTGAATGCACTTAATATAAGTCAACAAGAAGCTGAGAGGATAATAACTTCAAATGGAGTCAAAAGTGCTATAAACTCTTTTGTACCATTTAAAACGGCTGGAATGGACGGAATATTCCCGGCACTATTACAGTGGGGCATGGGCGCTCTACTAGATAGGATCCGGAATATATTCGTCGCCTGTCTTTCAGCAGGCTATATCCCGAAGGCATGGAGGGAGGCTAAGGTGGTCTTCCTGCCTAAACCGGGAAAGAAAGACTATACAGAGGCAAAGTCCTTCAGGCCGGTTAGCCTTACATCATTCCTGTTGAAAACAATGGAAAAAGTGTTGGTGGACTACCTGGAGAACACCACGCTAATGTATAGTCCTCTGAGTAGGTGCCAACATGCTTATAGAGCAGGCAGATCTACGGAAACCGCTCTACACGAACTTGTTAGAGTTGCAGAGAGAGAGAGATTAACAATGGCGGGATCGCTATGTCTACTTTTATGGATATAGAGGGTGCTTTTGATAAAATCTCCTTTACCAAACTAAGGAACGCCCTGACTGAGCGGGGGATTGATTATATTATAATTAAGTGGATCGACCCTATGCTTAAGCAGAGGGCGGTAAATCTTAGCAGTGGATGTGACAGAATACGGGGTAAGGTAGTCTGTGGATGCCCACAAGGAGGTGTTCTTTCGCCTCTACTGTGGAACATCACCGTGGACAGTCTTCTCTGGAAGCTGGACTCGATGGGCGTACACACTGTAGGATACGCCGATGACTTGGCACTTACGATCAGTGGAAATTTCATGGACACAATTCTAGATTGCATGGGACAAGCTCTCAAAGTAACCGAAGAATGGTGTAATGAGCAAGAGCTAACCATAAACGCTAGTAAATCAAACACTATGATTTTTACTCGTAAGAGGAAAGACATAGAGATAACTCCCTTACGGCTTTTTGGTTCGGAAATTAAGGTGTCCAAGGAAGTGAAGCAGTTAGGATTTATGTACCTTACATGCGAAACTAACTTAGAATGTTCACGTTGATGAAAAGATCCAAAAACCGAAAAGGATTTTGCATCAATGTAAGAGAGTGTGTGCTCGTAGGTGGGGAATTTCACCTAAAGCGACACACTGGATTTACACAATGATGGTAAGACCCATTCTAGCCTACGCATCAGTGGTATGGTGGCCAAAAGCCATGCAGAATACCACAAAGTAGAAGCTGGATGGGGTACAAAGGATAGCTTGCGTAAGCATATGTGGTGCAATGCGCACCACACCAACGCGAGCAATGGAGGCATTGCTGGGACTGCCGCCGTTGGACTTATTTATAAAGAAAACGGCGGCGCTTTCGGCAATACGCATGGAAAGGGAGCCATGTGGCATCGCTTTGGAACTAGCAGCGGTCATAAGAGCATCCTAGACATTATTCATGATGAGGTCAGGGAGACTCTAATGCCGGTAGAAGGCATGAGTAGACGTAGGGTAGTTGAAAGACTACACAAGACTCACATTGCAGATGGAAACATACTAAATGAGTGTATGTACAATGACATCAGCATTTTTACTGATGGCTCTTTAATGGACGGTAAAGCGGGGGCGGGGGTTTACTCTGAAGAGCTAAACCTAGCATGTGCGCTTAGCCTAGGAGAGTATATGTATGTCCGTATACCAGGCAGAGATGCTTGGCTTGTTGCATTCGTTGGACCACCTGGTTGAAGGTCAGGTGCGGGGGAAGAAAATCCTTCTTGCACTGGACAACCAATCGGTGATCAGACGCATGCAGCAGACGAACATAAACTCTAAACTGGTACTAGAGTGTGTCCGGAAGCTCAACACGTGTGCCTCAGAAAATGAGGTTACGCTGATGTGGGTAAAAGGACACATAGGTACAACAGGAAATGAGGCGGCGGATGCCCTAGCAAAACAGGGATCTGCGGCAACTTTCACTGGCCCAGAACCCAGAGTTGCTCTGGAGAGCGGCATGATTGGAGCGAAGGTTGGGGAGTGGATGGACTCCATGCATCAACAAAGATGGCAGGAGCTAGTCACTTGCAAACAAGCTCGGAATGCAATGACCAGCCCTTTAGGCAGGGAAGCGAGAAAGGTACTCAATTATAAACGGAGTACCCTAAGCTGGATAACTGCCTTGGTCACAGGGCATGGTAATTTTAAGGCTCATCTGGCCAAGATGAAAATCGGGGAAGATGACGTTTGCAGGCTATGCCTGGAGGAGGCCGAGACGGCAGCACACATTGTGTGCGAATGTCCAGCACTGGCTAGCACGAAGTTGAGGATCACAGGCAAGCACACGATAAGTGTAGAAGCCATGAGTGACCTCAGCCTTAAACAAATGCTAGCAATAACACGGGACTCAGTGATGAAGAAAGAGGTCGACAACTATCAGTCGACATTTGGAAGCCACTGATGACCGGGAGGGGGCGAAAAGGGACCCAAACGTTAGTGGTCTGCTTCGGCTATCCCCCAGAATATAATAATAATAAATAATAATATAAATTTGTATTGAACTTTTAGTTGCATCTTTGCATATTGTCACGTTCATCTGATTACAATAAATTTCACTCTCTGCATTTTTATTGGCAAATATGAGAAATCTAAAAAAAATTGTATTTCAAAAATATGCAATTCGTTTATACATATTTCCAAACAAATAGTGAAATGCTGCATTAATTTCTATATTATTAGAAAAAAAAACTAATTTATTTAAGGTAAATTCGGAAAGTTAGTGTAAATTACTTATAATTTTGTGTATGTTATTGTATAGTACTATGAAAGAGGTATCTAATAGAGATAAAGTTGCCCAACTTGTATAGTTAAATATGTACATTGCTTTTTTATTGTTGTATTTTTCGTAATTTTTCTTTCTTAAATGAACTTGATTCTATTCTTTTTTATTTGACTTTGCTTACAAATCAAATTTATGGGACTAATATAACTTTTCATTAAATTAAGTTATTTCCATTTGGAAGAGTGCTGGCTGAATTGAATGTCATAAAGTTTAATAAATATCGATATACATACTTGCACATATAATTAAATTATACATATGTATGTATGTATACCTCGTTTTCTACTAAATACATTGCTCCTACCAAAACATAAATAATTCTAATTTTTGTTTGTTTTGATAAAACATTAATGCAAACTCAGCCGATACAAAACCACCAAAGCCAGCTATAAAGTCATCAACACTTCCGCGAACTTCATCTCAAGGTAAGCAATAAGATTTTATCTTTTGGATTAACTAAGTTTATATTACTTTAGTGGTTGCACGCTATCTTAATCTTACTATTTAAAAAAAAAAACAAAAATAATAAGAGTGGGCGACTTTTTTTTAAATGTTATTTTTTTATGTCCATAGGTTTGTCAAATTTCACCATGCCCAATAAACAATAAGATTCCCATAAAACTATAGTTGGCGATATTTGGCGATATCATTAGGATAATTTAAATAATATTATCACCAAAATTGTTTACTTGGACACATATACACATACTACATACTAGTAAAATTTAAAAATGACCACCTACCTGGTATAACTTCATTTTTTGCTGACAGTTGTTTTGCTCGTTTTTTGAAACTAGCTTTAGGCTGGCCGCACATTGCGTCGTTGGCGGGGCAACCGGCACAGCGCACGCGTAGCATTGTTGCTGTAAAAGTGATTTTGACAGTTGTTATAACAACATGCCATGTGCAAACTGCGCGGACTCTCCTGCCTATGACGCAATGTGCAGCCGGCCTTAGCATTGCGGAACCACAGGAGAGCAAAGCTTCTACGATGAAATCACTGATAGTGGCCAACTTCGCATACAATAGAAATCTTGTATTGAGCTCGACATAATTTCAACAAACAAATCTGGAAGCAGATACACGCACTGCCATCCAGATTGACCACGTCCACATATTCAATTGATCGGCCTGCGATTCTGACTATCAGTTGGTTAAGACTGATCAATGCCTCAATTAACAACTTCCTGAAGTAGTTGGAGTAAATATCACTAAAGTCACATCACATAAAGCTGAACTACGAAAATAAGGTGGGCACGTTGAGCCAGCTTAATAAAAGCCATACACCAACTACTTCTGTGAATCTGGGAGAACGATGTAATTTCAGAGGATTCGCGCAGGACAATCATATGTCCCAATTACAAAAAGGGAGATAAACAGCAGTGTGAAAACTGCGGAGGCATTTCACTAGTCTGTACCTCCTACAAAATATTACCAGAAATTCTCGAAAATAGGCTAAATCTTTCGCTGAGCAGATATACATATATAGCAGCGAATATCAAGGCGTGTAATGCACGAGACGAGAGAAGGTGCAGCAATAGCTGTAATGAGGGAGCTGGAGCGGCTTGACCGTGCAGGTCTAGATGGCAAAAATGCCGAAGTTTGCTCCATCAACAGGGGGCATGCGCTTGATGTAGCCCTGTTCGGGAGATGCGGGTGTGAGTTCTTGCCACCTGTTGCCTTCAGGATGCTCATGACACTTAAACTAAAATCGCATGCCTTAGCGCAACCAATCCTAATACAAGGAAAAGGCAAGACACGGGGAAAAGGAACTGGTGGAGAAAACACTTGTTGGATCGACCATCAAGATTAGCCCATGCACTTATGGGAGGACCTGAGATGGTATTGATTGATCCTTGGCCTCATAACCCACCAGCAACCAATATGATTCCATGGCCACCGTAGAGGAATCACCCATACAAATGAAAAAGTATTCCCTAGAACGAACCGGCTCAACCCATGGGGCTGAAAAAGGAGGGGCTTTCGAAGGAAAAGATGGCAATTGTCAATTTTACTCCATCATTTTATTATAGAGCAGATAGACAACAAATCATATAAAGTTTTTTTTTTCTTTGTAACCTCACTACGAATGAAAAAGGTAATAAATGCTAGCGATGAAGGGCGTGTGAATAAATCAATATAAGTACGTACTACTACTACAATTACAAAACTCACCCAAGAGCTCCAACGGCCGTTGACTTGAGGCGATGATATAGCTGCAACCAAAAATTATTTTTATGTGGGCCCCCAAATTGTCACCATCAATCGAAAAAAAGATTTCAACAAAAACAAATGGAAAAATTACGCAAGTTAAATTAAAGAGAAAACGTGAAACTCATTGGTTTACAAATGAAAGAACAAAATTAATTACACTACATTACATTAGTATGGAAATTTAACGAAGTTCATAGATCAATACAAGAAGTAATAATAAAAAATATAGAACATCCACTAATTTACTACCACGACAAATGTGACTAAGTATACTATTATTTATTTATTTTTTTTTCCAATCGTGGCTTTCTGCAAATACAGCCTGTAGCTGCCTGTATACGACGTGGTTTACTGTTCCTACAGCTGAGGAGATTCAGTCGGGTGTGATGTCACCATTTGCATCCACAATATCAAAATTTGAAAACTTTCGGGCTGACAACAGCCGTTTCACACAGAGGATGCTGGTTCAGATTTGTGGCACAAACTCGTTCAAAAGCCCAAAAGCTCGCGGCTGAGAGCGGCTCTTCCACGCGGATCACGTGGTCTCAAATTACCTATATGTGCCACAAAATCATTTGAATGCCACCAGCGCTCAGGCTTATAACTCCTGTAGGCTGTGGTCGTATCGCTCCAACTATGGGCTTATGGCTAACTATTACCCTAGGATGCAGATTGTATAGCGTAGCAACACCAGTTATATCTGGATGTTCCCATTACAATCGGACGTAGAGGTTTTGTGGCAAAAGGGACAAGATAGACAGAAAATTTAATTCGGATAATACCGAGATCCGTCACACAGCACTGACCCTTCTGAGATTTTTTTTGTTTTTGTGCAGGGGCCAACGACAATTTTACTGTTAGGGGAGAACACCAGGGGCAGATTAAAAGAACACCGTGCACTTATAAGCGGCACTCTCTCTTTTGGATAGAACACGCTTGTATTCAACTTAGACACTTTGGACAGGGAAAAGATCCACTCTCTGTAAGTGCACTTCTCGGATATACGAGTATAAAAAAAAGAACAAAGTCGGTACTGGTATTAACGAACCGATCGTTTACATTTTCTTTTCTTTTCAGAAAATTATCAGTTTTTTTTTTCAAAACTTAATCGAGCGATGTGGACGTCCCGTGTTAGTCCCCGGCGGTGGTTCAGAACGAAATCCTCGATTTTTCTAGGAAAAAAACGCTATTCCTCCGAATCCTCGCCCGTGCCCTTCAGGGCAAATGGTTTGGTAGTCAATATGATTAAATAATATGAAATTTGGTAAAGATATCTTCAGAAATAAAAAAGTTTTTCTAATAAAAACTTGTTTTTGGAACGATCGTTCCTATGACAGTTATTTGATAAAGTGGTCCAATTTCAACAAAATTGGGGAATGTTGTTTGACTATATATACTATTGATTCTTGTGAAATTTGAAAAAGAGATCTTTAGAAATAAAAAAGTTTTTCTCACAAAGACGAATTTTTGGACTGGTCGTTCCTGTGGCAGCTATATGACGTAGTGGTCCGATTCCGTTGGTTCCGACATATATACTGCGTGCTATAAAAGGAAGGATCTGTACAAAATTTCAGCTTGATAGCTTCAAAACTGAGGGACTAGTTTGCATAGAAACAGACAGACCGACAGACGGACAAAGCTTAATCGACTCGTCTCATCATACTGACCAAGAATATATATAGTTTATATAGTCGGAGATGCTTCCTTCTGTGTGTTGCAAACTTCATGACAAACGACGACGACAATTTAGCCAGTGAACATACGCACGTACATAGCGTAGCTTGCACTTGCTTTTCTAGTGTCGCCATACACTGTCGAACTCGAACTCGATCTCGAACTCGAAGCGGGTACAAATGTCCTCTGACACACACATACACTTCACATAGGTGTGAAGAAAATCGGGCCACTTGTACTAGGTTCGCGTTCGAGTTCGACAGTGTATGGCGACAGTAACGCTACAGTCAGTTACAAGACAAAGACTGTGTTGTATGCAAATACATACATATCGATGGTGAAGATTCACAACCTCCTATGTCAATTTTCGAAATTTTTTCTCTTTTTCTAACGTATTTTAAAATATTTATGCATCAATTACTCAACCGCCTATGTTGTTACTTTCATTGAAAAACCGTTAGAAGCAGCAACATCCAAACCCTCTAATAATAATAATAATAATAATAATAAATAAGGACAGGCTAAGGTACCCAAAGGTGGGCACTGCGACCATGAGATCTATTGTGCCTTATAGCCTTAAACTAATCCAAAAGACTCTCAATCAGCCTGATGAAGGCCAGTAGGTCCTTTGTAGGAGCGCTCTTAACGACCGCGGAGCTCACGATGGAATCTCCAAGAAACAAGAACCTCGAACGAGCAACCGCCGGGCATTCGCAGAGAAGGTGTTTGGTTGACTCAGTGTCCTCCAGGCAAAGTCTGCATTCCGTTTCAGTAGCCAGACCCATTTTGTTGAGGTGATATCTTACCCAGTGGTGTCCCGTGAGGTAACCAACGATTAACCTCAGGTCCGCTCTGCCCAGGCGGCTAGTTTCTTTGATACCGTATGGATTTATAAGATCTTTCGACTGACGAAGACCAGCGAGATCATTCCAGTGACGCAACCTTTCATTTGCGGACCATTGCTTAACCAGCTGTCTGGTTGTAGCCCAGCTCAGACCACAGTACGGATCAGGCCCGATAAATTTCACAGATGAGCTCTGCCTAGCGAATTCATCAGCAGCTTCGTTGCCTTGAATGCCCTGATGGCCTGGTACCCAACATAGAGTTACCCGATTGGTGTTTGTGAGACACTGAAGGGTATCAAAACACTCTTTCACTAATTTTGAAGAAAATTTGTATGAAGAAAGAGCCTTAATAGCTGCCTGGCTGTCCGTGCAGATAGCAATGTTTGCGCCATTAAGTTTCTTGTGCAGAATTTCTCTGGCGCAGGTCTCAATGGCATGGATCTCTGCTTGAAATATGCTGGGCCAGACGCCCATGGCGATTGAAATCCTGGTGCTCGGTCCAAAGACCCCAGCACCAACTCCCTGATCAGTCTTTGACCCATCCGTAAACCACATGGTACAGCTAGGGTCAGGACAGAGGTTGGCACTATCCCATTCCGAGCGGCATGGAATTGAGACCGAGAATTTTCTATCGAAGCAAAATTCCGTAGTCATGTAATCTGATCTCGAACAGATCTGCAAACCCGGAATCCGCTCCAGGATGCTCATGTGGCCCTGATTGTACACATGAGCATCATAAGTTAAACGCACTCGAAGAGCGCTAAGAGCCGCAGATTCCTGTATAAAAATATGCAGCGGAGTAAGACCAACAATCGCCTCAATGGCCGATGTCGGACATGTACGGATGGATCCTGCCATACCAAGGCATGCAAGACGTTGTAGTTTGGTACACAACTGTATGGTGCAACGCTGCTGCGTTTTGGGCCACCATACTAGCGCAGCATATGTCACGACTGGTCGTACCAGCATCAAATATAGCCACTTAGTCATTTTAGGGGTGAGGCCCCAGGTTTTACCAAAGAGCGATCTGCAAGCCCACATGATTCGAGTGGCCTTATTAATGACAGTCTCGACGTGATTGCTCCAGTTGAGCCTCCAGTTCAACGTAATGCCCAGACACTTGACTTCAGTGGAGAACTGAAGTACCGTCCTGCCTAGACTGACCGAGCTTAAGTTAAGAATTTTCCTCCGTGTGAATGGGACCAAGACGGTCTTTTGAGGGTTAACACTCAGGCTAACTTCAGTGCACCAACGAAGGACTAAGTCAAGTGCAGCACCCATCACCTCAGTGACGGTCGTTTCAAACTTTCCTCTGATTATAATAGTTATATCATCGGCATATCCAATAGCATGATAATCATAATCACATAGCCTAGCTAGTAACTCGTCTACGACTAGTGACCAGAGAAGTGGGGAAAGAACTCCTCCCTGAGGACAACCTTTAACAGCATTAACACAGGAGAAGGCGCCACTCAACGTTGAGTAGATCTCGCGCCCGCGAAGCATGGCATCGATCCACATAATAGAGGCTGTGGGTGTATCTCTGAGCTCAAGTGCTCTAGATATGCAGCTGTAGCCAGTATTGTCGAAAGCTCCCTCGATGTCAATGAAGGCGCACAAGGCAATTTCCTTGTCATTGAGGGTTTTTTCAATCGTTCCTACGAGATTGTGTAAGGCAACCACTGTCGACTTACCTTTTACGTAGGCGAACTGGGTACGATGCAGGGGTGACGCGCATTCCATTTTCTGTCGAATATGCAGATCCAATAACCTCTCCATAGTTTTTAAAAGAAACGATGAAAGGCTTATCGGTCTGTAAGATTTAGGTAGCTCTTCCGGCTTGTTTCCGTTTTTTGGAATGAACACCACGTTGATCGCTCTCCATAAACGCGGTATGTAGCTGAAGGTGTAGCTAGCTCTGAACAGGGCAATCAATGGATTGATAATGAAACTAATGCTGCGTTGCAGAAGAGCAGGAAATATGCCATCGGCGCCAGGTGCTTTATAGGGTTCAAAGGACTCCACGGCCCATTTGACCTTTTCTTTGTCGAAAATGACCCCAGAGAGGCTTCTTAACAGGCTGACCGGGACCCGATGGTCAGCTGGTGGAGCAGACACGCGGGGTCCAGCTTGTACTGAACCCGGAAAGTGGGTGTGCAAGAGCAGCTGTAATGTTTCCACTGACCCTCTATGTCAATGTTGTGTTTTATAACTTTTACAACCTCTTGTTGTAAACTAACTCAAAAAATACCATTTTCAACATATATAGGAGGTTGGCTACCTTCACCATCGATATCTACTGTCGTTAGAAAATTGCCTAGACATAGGCGCAAATGTTACCGTCTATCTTAATGCGCAGAATAGCGTTTTCAGTTGCAATGAAGGCTTGCATCTTGAGCCATTCCTTCAAGTTAACAAAAATCAAAGAATGTGAAGTTTTGAACTTAGATGTCTTGAAGGAATCAAACAAAAGGTAAACATTACAAGCGGCTTTCGACTTAGCCGATGAAATACCGACCGGCTTTTTGCGGTCAATATGTACACCAATTTTACGTTGAGTATCGGTGGCAGTGTGTTGCAATATTGTGCAACCAGTATGACTAACAAAGACTACGATGACCGGCAAGACAGTTCCGGATCCAAAACAGGCTGATTGACCTCTTCGAAATACGTACGGGACTGACGCAAGGCGTTGAACTGGCTGCCACGATCTTTAACCTAGCACCTGAACACCCCATCTGGGTTATGAATACAGACATCAGAGACACTAATTTTTAAGTCGATGCAAATAAAAGTGTATTCATACGACATTAACATCATGTCCGAAAACATGCCTCCCCTGGACTACTACGTAATTTTGATACGGCTGCAAAAGAAGTAAGACTTTGTATTAATAAGTACGCCAGGACAACCGAATATCAACATCGGAGACCTCAACATCGAATTCGTAGGTGACTTCAAGTACCTGTGTAGCTTATTTAAAAACAAGCTTGCCGAAAGTACTTGTATGATACCCTTCATGCTTCGCGTGAAGGGTATCATACCTTCATTGTGTTTTGTGGTACATTTGCCTTTTTGAAATTAGTAGTAAAACTTGTTCCGATTTTACTGTTCCTATAAGAGGTATATGAAATAATGGGGCGATTTCAACCAAATTTAGGAACGTGGCTTAGCAGTCAATACGATTGAATAACATGCAATTTTGTAAAGATATCTTCAGAAATATCCGTAAAAAAGTTTTTCTGACAAACACTTTTGGGACGGTCGTTCCTATGACAGCTATATGATAGAGTAATCCGATTTCAACCAAATTCGGATATATGATTTCACTAAAGATACTACTGATTATTGTTAATGTTAATAATTTTGAAAACAATACCTTCAGAAATAAAAAAGTTTTTCTCACAAAGACAAATTTTTGAACCGGTTGTTCCTATGGCAGCTATATGACGTAATGGTCCGATTCCGTTGGTTCCGACATATATATTGTACTACGTGCAATAGAAAGAAGGCTCTCTACAAAATTTCAGCTTGATAGCTTCAAAACTGAGGGACTAGTTTGCATAGAAACAGACAGACAGGCGGACAGACGGACAAAGCTTAATCGACTCGTCTCATCATACTGACCAAGAATATACAATAGTTTATATGGTCGGAGATGCTTCCTTCTGTACGTTGCAAGCTTCATGACAAAGTTAATATACCCTTTCACATCCGTGAAGGGTATAAAAACACCATCGAAAGACGAAATCAAACGACGGATAGAGCTTGCTAATAAGACAAAGATTTTTCTCTGTTCTTCTATTTTTGAAATTGAATCATGGGTATGGTTTGTGACCGAAATGGATGACGCAGCCGGTACAACCATGAATTTTATGAACAGTACGATAAGCTGGAAGTTTCGAGAATCATCAAGCTACAGCGACATCAATGGGCAGGGTATATACAACTATTGGAAGACTGTCGCGAATATGAAAATGACACATAAGCGAAGCAAGGCTGAGAAGACATAAAGCTCGATAGGAAGACTCAATAGATAACCCAGAGCAACTTCTGGGCTTTCGATATTGGAGGGCTGTAACGAGCCGCCTTTTCTTGCGGTACGTAATTGAAGAAGATCAGCCTCCTCATAAATGTCAGCTGAACTTCAACTTAAATATTGCTGGACGACGCATGCTTGATATCTATATCAGCGATAGTGAATACGGGGTGGATTTGTTTGGCAATATTAAAGGTCCTACGTGTTATATAAAAAAATGTCATGCGTCATTGCCCTTAACGTTAACCAGTAGGTTAACTTAAACACCACCAATATTTTATAAGAAAACAAAACATTCCTATATAAAGTTACAAATCTAAAAAAAATGCATTACTGAGAGAGGAACCTCAGATGTCAGCGCATTTCCCAACCTATCCCTGGATTAGGAGGCGCGCTTAATTATTTTCTTCCGAATCCACTAACTTGTCTCTTCAACACTTTAGATCATACTAATTTCCACCTGTCAGGGAGAAAACGATAACTGATACTGAATTTTTTTAAAGTATTCTGCATCTTCATGATGCGCATTTATTCACAACAACAAACAACTCAAGCAAATAATAGCAAATCTAGCATTAATCCAAAGGAAATTAAAATTCATGAAAAGCAAATTTAAAACCGAATCAAGTTAAGAAGGGTCAACTAACGTTTTTTTTCTTCAAGTTTCATCTCCAACGTAACAGAAAAACCAATAACTAGTAGATAGAAGGGAGCCTCTTCCGCAAGTGGTGTTTCTACTTTTGGGTGTGACCTAACGTGCATTTTGCATTACTGTACGACGTCAAGCTACTTACAGCTAATAAAAAAAATAATTGCATTAACAACATTAACAATTGTATTAAGAATAAAAGTTGAGTGGGTCATTGCGAGTCTAAGTCAAAAATAACTCAAACTCGCTCTCCACTACCACACAAAAATAATCGGCTTAAAGCCAATTCTTCCCCGGTCACTTGGTTTCGTCCACACCATGGATCACTCTTCAGGAGCTGCCTTAAATCCATGGGGGAAGCAGCTCGACCAAGTCAGGGGGTTTGTATTCCGACCAAAATTCAAATACGTCCCTGAGTGAAATGCTAATACCTTATATAGTGCGCAGTACACGATTCGAGTGCGAATTTTCATCCAATGAAATGTCACTCTGTTTATTCACGCATAAGCGCATATCATAGTTGTTAAGAATAAAAGTGGAGTGGGTCATTGCGAGTCTAACTCAAAAATGACTCAAGCTCGCTCTCCACTACCACACAAAAATAATCGGCTTAAAGCCAATTCTTCCCCGGTCAGCGAGTTTGAGTCATTTTTGACTTAGACTCGCATTGACCCACTCCACTCCGTGAATAAACACAGTGACATTTGTTAGTGACTTAGGTTAATAATAGTATATTTCTGTAGTGGCAATCACATCCCTACGATCCTACGCAGGTCCGCATAGAGGCGAAATTAAGATCAAATTTATTTTATCGACTGGTACAAACAGGTGGGGTGTCGTGAGAAACGTAATGTTGAGTACATTCCATTTTTGACATTTTTTTTTTAAATTTGAAGAAAGGGGAGTCTGGTGATGGAGAAAATATTAGATCGTAATTTGTCCCACCCCGCATTTCGAGATACATAGAAATATGAAAACTTGCAGCAAGGTGGATTTCGAATAGCACAGAAAATGGGAAATAATTGAGTTTGTATATCTTCTTAAAATATGTTAATAATAGTTTATTTCTATAGTTACAGTTAGCACACCCTTGCATGCCTTAAACACGTCGCAACTCAAAAGTACTAATCGCCAACGATAACCAATACTATAAGCAATATAATGTCTAGGTTTCGTTACAATCACGTAATATTTAATAATAATGCATTCATTTAAATTTGAATTTGCGCTCGGTGGCCGTGGTCGTTGGGTCACCCCTCTACGATAGTGATGGACATAATGACTCTTTTCACTGTGCCAGCACATAAGCTCTGACTCTTTCTAATGAGTCGTTCAGAAAGAGTCGTTCAAAACGAGTCATGCAAAGAGTCTGAAACTTGGTTAATAACATATTCAATAAAAGTCGTAGTTTTTAAAAAGCCAATTATTTCCCTTATTTTTTACCCCCGATTCGAAGTGATGCCATTTAGTTCGAGCCAGCCAGATCGGACCACTATTTCCCATGAAAACGGGGCTGCCAATCTGGGATGGACAACTCAATTTTTTTTTTGCCTTTTTTGACCCCAGATTCTGAGTCAGCGACCCCCAATGCCCTTTAGTTCGAGCCAGCCAGATCGGACCACTATTTCCCATGAAAACGGGGTTGCTAGCGCGGGGTGGGCGACCCCATTTTTTTTTACCCTATATTCGGAGTCAGTCAAATCATTTCACTCTGTTCTAAAAGCTCCGTGCCATGAATTCCTCATTTGTCAGAGAATTTGCGTAATTGGAGTATGCGCTTCGTGAGTGAAACATCTGAATTTGAGTCAATACTGAATTACACAAATAATCAATGTTTGTGTTACCCAGTATGTCTCACAGCACAGAGTGTATGTATGTATGTAATCCAAAATGTTTAATTAGCGTGTATTTTCATTTTCTATGCCTTACGAAGTATTTAATTTAATTTGAGTATTCATTTTACAGTGTGTCATTCGTAAATTGAACGACTCGGAGGCTATGTCGTTGTGCCGAATCTGTCGCTCATTCTGTTGAGTCGTTCTAAAAGAGTGACTCGTTACTGTGTTACACATCACTACTCTACGATACTAATCTAGAGCTCGGAGTTCAAATCTCGGCTCGATCAAAAACTGCCTGTGGTTACTAATAGAACTCTCACAGTGCTTCAAGCTTGTCTTGTTATAAGACGGCGCACATTGGTTCAGAAACGGCATTTTTTCGGGAAAAACTATTTTGCTCGAAAATGGCTTAGCTATATACATGAAATTTGGAATATGCAGAATTATAACACCATGTTGGAGAGAGCGAATCGGTATTATAAACCTAAACCAAAGAGGTGAATTGAGGCCTACTTTTTTTGGAATGGATAGAGGCATGTGGGATTATATCAAAGCGGAAGTTGAGTACATTTCAGTTTTGATATTTCTTTTTTAATTGGAGCAAGTTTGGCGATGTGAGATGGTAAAATATGCATTTTTTAGTGTAGTTCTGACTAGGGACCCCATGTAAACCCCACCACAAAACTGGGGAAAAAATTCTATGTAAACTGATAAATAACATCGTATTTTTGCAAAGTTTCGTGTTGATCGCAGCATATTTGTTAAAAATATAGAAATAAAAAATTAAGAATTTTGGCATAATTAAAATACTATATGTTGACTCTTTTGAAACAGCCACATCTTCCAAAGATTATTTTATTATTAAGACACATTTTTTTAATTTATTTGTAATAAAATATAAAAATATGTACGAAAGTGAAGCATCCAATATCAGTGCTAAAGCTTTGATTGTACTAAATCAATTTAGTCCTGTGCCAGGTTCTCGTCTTTTGTTGGCGGCCAATGCAATTAACTCGTCAGGATATTGCTCATTTATTTGAGCTGCCTTATACAGATTCGCTCTCTCACAAGACTCCTCGAATGACGCCCATCGCCTCTTGAATATCCTGTTGAAGAACATGGACATGTTTTAAATCGAAACATGTTATAAAATATGTGTTCAAGCCAAAGTTTATTTTTGCAAAAAAAAAATACAATTTCGTTTAGCTTCGTTCGTTAATTAGGGTTTTGTAAAAAAACAAAACCCTTATGAAATCGGTCATGCGTCCGTCCGTCTGTCTGTCTGTCTGTCCATGAAATATCTCACGAACCGCTAAAGCTACATGCATGAAATTTGGTGGAAATACTCGTATGTAGAAGTACTATAATTCTCTGGAGAAAGCGATGCGTCGTAATAGGTCAACTTTAAGGGGAGGTCTCCATAGAGGGGAAATGAAGGTCGAAATTTTTTTTTCGTTTGGTATAGGCAAGTGGGGTGCCGTAAGAAAGGTACCGTCGAGTACATTCCATATCCGGAATTTTCTTCAAATTTGAAGAAAGGAGAAAAGAGGGAGAGGGGAAAATATGTTATCCGAATTTGTCCCACCCCCCTTGCATTTCGAGACCGTTATACCTAGAAATATGAAAATTTACAGAAAGGCGGCATTTCACTAACATAGAAAACTAAAAATTATGGAATTTTGAAATCTCATCAAAAAAGGTTAATAATAGTACATTTATATATTTTCAGTTAACACACCCCTGCACACCCCAGGTCAAAAATATTGATGGCCAATAATAACCAACATCATAGGCAATAATATCTCTAGGTTTCATTACAATCACATAATATTTAATAATAGTACATTCATTCATCCTTCTCTGTACGAGGACGTATTCCACATTATTTGACCATGCAGGCGAAAATAAGGCGAGTGTAACGAGAGTGAGCCTTCCAACGTCAACTAAATTCTATAGGCTGAAAAATTGCCTAAAAAAATTCGACATCGAAGCTGTTGGAAATAGCTACAGCTCCCGCCTGAAGGCCCACCTCGCAAGCGAAAAGTACCCACTAAACAAGGAAGAAAAAAGTGGCATTTACAAAGTGGAATGTCCAGAATGCAATATGAAGTACGGCGGTCAAACGAAAAGACTAATCAAAGTACGATTTAAGGAACACAAAAGAGAAGCTGAAAATGCGGAACGAAGGGGAAATTCCACTGTGAGGTCATCAATCGCGGCACATATCATCGAACAAGGACACACAATCGGTTGGGACAATGTACAAGCGGTGAAGCAGGTAAACAGAATATCGAAATTAGACGCATGGAAAAGTTTGGAGAGCATGAAGTTGCCAAGTAATCAACGCCTAAACGAAGATGAAGGGAATTGCCCATCGACCCTAATAAAAATGTTAGGTAAAACACGTAATGTAACTTAGGTATAATTGTAATTAGTATAAAAGCGAAATGTAATTATGTAATTTAAAAATTGTTAGTATATAAGACCGGTTGTAAGCCTAGACATCTTTAGAAACAAAAAGCACTGAAGAAGGGAGTAAGTAACTCCCGAAATACGTATATGCGGAAATAAATATATTTTGTAGTAAGGAACCTTTGTTTCTCCTTTAACTCATCTGTTAATAACGATTACAAACAACGGTAATCCAAGATAAGCGGTTTGTTAATGATTTTTGTTTAAAGAATAATAACATACTTGGAGAACTCGTCATTATAGGCTATTTTAGACGTCAATTTGTTTATAAAAAAAGTGAGATTCACGTGCACAAAAATGCTGTTAACAATGCGTATGACAGATGTTGGCAGCTGAAAATGGTTTTAATCGTTAGTTAAGACCCTTGTAGACATTTTAAAACCAGTCGCAAACCGTAGCTCTCTGGATCTCAAAAGTTGTGCTTTAGCAAAGTCTTAAAAGTTGTTTCTTTTGGTGGACCATCAGAATCCTTAATTTTTAGTTACGAAGGAGGGAAGGAAAAAAATAAATTCCACATTTATAATATAGGTAATACTACATTAACTTAATTTATAATTCTAGCGAATTCCGGGGTTTCGTTAAGTTTTATACAATACCTTTGCTAAGGGGGGCAAAGTCATCGTCCATTTTAAGACAAAAACACTATATATTCCCTTCATCCATGTTCAAACTTTGCTTATCAATTGTGTGTGAACAAAGTTGCTATTCTTATTTTAGAAACATACGAGTACTAGTGAACTAGTTCTGAAGACTTACTAATAAGAAAAAAAGTTTACAACATTTTTTTTTAGGTTTTTTCCGCTCATAAACCATTGTGCGGCGGGGACAGGCGGCGGAGGTGTATGCTAACAACTGCACTTCCGAAAAGTAGATATGCTATCAAAACGTCAACAAGGCATAGAAATGCTAGAGATGTTGACGCGCCCATGCCCCTAGAGGGGTCAAGGCAATTAACATTCATATAAATTTGGGCGTTATGACACTATCCATACACAAAATATACCTATCGGCTTCGTTGTAGTATAACCATTTCTAAAAGGGTGAAGATTGGTGGGTAAAGGGGGTAGGCTGATTACTGACTCTCTTTCAATTGCACTAATCCCTTGTGGGGCATAGCACGTCAACTGTTCCATGTGGCCCAGTTGACGTTTCGAGGGCATAAACTGGTTTCGGAGAATACAGTTGCCAGCATGCATCTCCTGCACATCTATGGCCGCGAACGTCGTCGTGGACGGGATTCGAACCCGAACTGATTGCTGACTCTACTTTCTATAATTATTCAAACAATTTTAATTTTTTTTATGCAAGTTTGCAATTTGCAATATCGTCTTAACATGAATGGTTAAGTATCTCGAAGAGTAGCACAGTTCATCTCGTATACATACATATCTAATGATAGTAATGATATATTTAGTGTGTCGCTCTCAAACTGTGTGTATCGCTCTTCCTCACCGACTAGGTTTTTTTATCGATAAATTAAGTCAAAAATCGTTTTATTCGCACATTACGAATAAATAAACACACTCGCTTAAAGAAGCCATTCGAGGGCGGTCGATTCACTTATTATTTCTTGTGATTTAATTCGCAATAACATCATTTTAGTTTGTGCTGCCGTAATGTTCATTTAATGTGCATTCATTGTTAGCGGTTTTGGCCGATAGCGCTAATGTCTCAACAAATAAACAATCGTCGTCAATTGTCAAAGGCAAAGGAACATCCATACACCACCAGGAAACAAAACAGAAGGAAATCATTATCTTTATATCCGATAGACAACGAAATGGACTCGAACGAAATTACCCCAGAACAGGAAAATGATTTTTTGAAATCACCAGTTCGCGATGACAATTCGACGCTATCGGTTCAAAGTCCTTCAAAAAGTGATATCATGAAGTTTCTTCAATCAATGAACCAGAATCTGTTGGCCAATTCTCGAGATCTAAATATGTTGAAGCAGACTGTTGATTCGAAATTCGCCGAAATTGATGACCGTGTCACAGTTAACGAGACATCAATCGCTGTTTTGAATAGTCGTCTTGAACGCGTCGAGCAACATCAGGCATCGGATCAATATAACATTGAACTGTCAAATCAACGTTTGCTACGAAATAATTTAAGCATTATTGATTGATTTGGCTATTCGAGTCTTCGCAGCATTTGATTGCCAGATCGCATCGAATCAAATTACCTCAGCATACCGCACCAAATCAATCAACGACAAACATAGCATTTTGATTGTTTTACTCGTCGACTATAACCTCAAAATGGACATTCTCACTGCGAAGTCAAAGAAAACAATCAAAGTGTAAGATGTTTTCAAAGGAAAAGGAGCCGCTGCCAATCAATGCATCTTCGTCAACATTCAAATTACGCCTTACTTTGGGAAGCTGCTGTTTGAAGCCCGCCAAGCGATCAAAAATGGAGATGCAATTTCGTGTTGGCTGACATCAGCTGGCTGCAATATTAAATTTGAAGAAAATGGATAACACTTCGTCTACCGTAGCTCAGCTGAACTCTAACCATTCTGTTCAACAAATCTCTTAATACAGGTATTTTTCCAGATTCGCTTAAAGAGTCATTTGTCATGCCGATATTCAAAAAAGGTGACAATAGCATGATTACAAACTATAGACCTGTATGTATGCTCAACACGCTGACACTTGTTTTCGAAAAATGTAACGATAGTTTTTTTTGGAATGGGTGGCATGATGACCGTAAAAGTCTACCAGACAGTTAAATGCCAAACCCTAATAATAGTACTGCCAGAGGAGGACGTGTGCTAGTGCGCTTGCTCAGCGACGGTGAGATTAAGGGAGGGTACGATGATGGTGCTGGCACTATTAATCCAGGACGTTACATTATATCACACGTCATAGCCCGGAAAAAGAACAACAAAAAAAAATTTACCTACGAATGAAACGGGATCATTGCTTCAATCCACAAATCCGTTGCTTTCTTTCGAGTCACAGGTGGATGGTGACTCAATCGCGATAATTCCCACCCATCCTTGGTTAAAGCGCGATATAAACAGGTTTGTTATTTAACCCCCAAGCCAAAATTAAAAGTTAGGTATAACTACGTGTCCGCTAAAACTGGGGAGAGAGAGGATAGCTGAAAACTCAGGTTCTCTAATAACACATCATTTTATTTTTGTCTAAATTCAATAGATATAAGGTTTCATGAAAGTACTAAATTTTTATAGGTTGTTATATGGAAGCGTAATACAACAATACAAGGAATGATTCTAATCATATCCAGTAAAAAGAAGGTAAATTTCGATCGTTTATCAGTTTAAGAATAGCTCTGCCTACCCTGTATGTGCGCACATATGTAGTTGTTGGCGAGTATATACATAATTTATTGTCATGGAATATGATTATAGTACCTTCCTATATATTTATGTAGGTGCTATGCATTAGTCAATTCTCAATACTCCACTACGGTATTTAGTTTGAACTTAATATTAAAATTTAAAGAAACAAAATATACTAAAAAAATAATATTCTTAAAGGTATAATCCGTCAGGGTACAATTCGATAATATGCCTTCAATGTTTAGGATTACAGTAACTAGAATTCATCCGTAAGGTTATTCCAAAACTTCAGCTTAATTGTATAATCCTTCAATTCGATAATATGCGTTCAATGTTTTACGTTTCAGTAGTTAGGATTAACTTGTGAAATTATTCCAAAACTTCAGTTTAATTGTATAATCCTTCAATTCGATAATATGCGTTCAATGTTTTACGTTTCAGTAGTTAGGATTAACTTGTGAAATTATTCCAAAACTTCAGTTTAATTGTATAATCCTTCAATTCGATAATATGCGTTCAATGTTTCTTAGCTTGTAAAGTTATCCCAGACCTTATGGCTTATAATTAATAGTGTCTGCTCCCTAGCCTGCGCACCAGTCCGTCCATGTGCACCATGAGCAACGATCTTTTGTAAGATTGTACCTAAAAAAAAGGGAATAGTTCGTGTTAAGTGATGATCAGTAGCAGATCAGCCTTAATCACGGACGCGCAGCAGTCAATGGGTTTACGGAGATCCGTAAATCCACGACCTTGTCAAGTAGGATTAATAATGTATAACACGTAGTAAACTTAACACGACATCGTGTGCAGACCCCGATTACTACTTGTTATTGACACATATTGGCGTTTCTCGAGCTTATGCACTTGAACGACTTACTACGTCTCCCAAATATTAGCTACCAAAAAGTGAGCTCAATAGCTCTCTTGTCGTTTTATTCTGCATGAATTCATCTCCAATCCTAAGTCCTTTGCCTCGTAAATTTCCAATTATTGGATACACATCAATCATCTCTGCTAGTCCTTTCAGGAAATAAGTACACGGTTCTGCAATTCCTCCTCCTCGATAACTTCCAAAGCAGCAATAACAATTACCACCGGACGTATTAAATACCGAGCTTGTCCCAAACATTCGGCAATTTTCGGCGTTGTGACGACGGCAGCCCTTGAAAACTATTGCCAATTCTTTTAGCCATGGTAACAATATCCGAAATAATGTCATGATCCTGAACCCCCAGAAATGTTCACCAGTTCGACCGAGTCCGGTCTGGACTTCGTCACTTATAATTAATGCACCCTAATTGCATCAAATCCGCCACCTTTTAGATGTAATCTTTGGGAAACAGTACGGTTCCTCCTACGCCTTGCATCCATTCGGCCCACGTTCCGGCTCCTCGTGCAAATAATCTTCAAACACTACGCGCACTTGTTGTCGTGCTCATTGTTGTTTTAATAGCCGTCTTCGATCCACTCGGTCTCAGATTCAGACTGAATCGAACGCCACCGATCTACGACGAGCGAACTTAAACAGCCACCATACATATACTTCGCCGCGTGAAAGATTCGATATACCTTTAGATAGGGGGCGAAACAAGTTGACGTACACCCAATTCGCTGATCTGAGACCGGGTGAAACGAAAACGCTAGTATTCTGATGAGCATGATCACGTAATTCCCTCAGCCCTCGCTCAATATTCTCATACGTGAAATGCTTAGCAATATCCTAGACCAATAGTGTGACAACAGTACCACGTTAGTAGGATGATGTTACTGCACGATAGCGCTCCCGACCAGCCGTATCCCTACGCCGGAATCGCCAATAAGCACACTTTAAACACTTTCCGTCTTCGGGAGGGGCGCTCAGAGGTTCGCGAGAGGACTCCCACACGTCTCGTCGTCGTTTTCACCCACAAAGTACACAACACGGACCGATCAAAGTCCCTTGAAACATGCTCCGAATACCGGCGCCGTAATTTTACCACAACCTTTTCCAGCGATAGTGCGACGTTTGACAGGACCGGACGTCCGTGGATTTATCCACAGAAGGCGGAGAATTTCTGCACGCAATTCGCACAATGCAAATTTCAATGGCAATGACGTCTACTGTATACACGGCACTTGAACTTTTGCACTACCCGTAATGTTAAATGTACGAGTATTACATGACAGGCACAAAAATCTTTACATTTTGTTTGATTTTGTTTTTTTTTTGTTTTTTTTTTTTTTTTTTTTTTTTTTTTGTATGGACTTACTCAGGTAGATTGGTAACGCAGTCGTTAGTCCGGCCGAAAGCGGTTCCTTGCGAATGGCGACAGCTGGGTGATTCCTTTCACCGCTCATGCGCTGAGCCTGCTCTGCTGTGTATTTTCTAATTTTCGTTGATTTAATTTTTCATTACTTCATTTAAGTAATAAATAAAGTTATCGCTAAAATGAATTTTAAATGAACAAAACTATCAGAGATGTTGTTTTTTTTTTTAAAAAAAACACGAGGTTTACCTTGAGACGTCGTTGCGTCACAAATGACGACCGTCCACAGCGCAGTCTAGGAAGCAAATAGGCAGATATTTGCATTTTGCTCGCCTAACTAGCGAATTTCGAGACTCGTAGGCGGATTCTATAGTAATAAATTTACAATAACCAATGTGAATCGGTTCGGAATGCGAACGAAACAATTACAACAATTACTTATCTTCTCCAAATATTTAAAAAAAATTAATTTTGAAAATAATTATTTAGAGACGATAAGCAACTATTTAGGCAACTTTTCCGACGCAATAAAAATTGTTGTATTGCAAATTTATCACTATAGAATCTGGCCAAGCTGATTTCCACCATTCATTACACACAGGTACTTCATTACATCTGCATGGCAAGGAAGGACCTGAGGCATATGGTTTTAGGAATTACACGAGGAACACAACTGCGTGCATTGTGATCATTACATCAGCGTTTCAAATCTTTAAGGTGGTAGATTCCTAGTGGTTTTCCTAGTAAATCAGATAGGAGGTAGCGATTATGTCCCACTTTCTTCACAATTCGGCTCTTTACGAATTTAAAGTCTAGTTTTGCATTGTAGTGAGCCGCAGCGTCACTTTTTAAGAAGTTCCTTCGAAGGATCACCTCTCCCGGTTGAAATTCAACATTTCTGGTCCTGAGGTTATATCGTTGTGCTTGTTTGGTAAATACTTCGTGAAGACTATCTTGTACTTGTTGCCGTAATACCGATAATTTGTCAGACGGATTCAGTACATCAGATGCGTCTTCTAAAAGGTGAAGATTTCGTAATAACGAATAAGTTTGCCCATGGGTTATCATATGTTGTCCAAACACCACAAAGTATGGCGAACTCTTAATGGAGGTGTGATACGCGGATCGCAAAGCGCTATTGATGTCTGACAACTTAGCGTCCCAATCCTTTTGGTCGGGGTGAATATATGCCCTGATTGCTGCGATAAACGACCGATTAACTCGTTCGGAGGCATTAGCCTGAGGGGAATAGATGGCAGTGTAAATATGGTTGACACCATATTTTTCCAACAGTGAATTAAATATTTTGGAAGTAAATTGGGCACCGTTGTCAGTGACAATCGATTCTGGGCATCCAAAAATATGGAATATTCTTGTTTCCAACCACCGGGAAATAACTTCTGCCGTAAATTTCTTCACTGGTTCTATAAACGTAAACTTCGACAGGTGGTCCAAAAGAACGATAGTACCAATATTTCCGTCTTTTGATCGTGGGAAAGGCCCTACCAGATCCATATACAAGCGCTGGAATATTCGCTCGGAAACGAAATGGCTCTTCATGGGTGGTCGAAGACATTGATTAGAAGCTTTGGTTTGCTTGCAGATATCGCATGAGGTTACGAAATCGTGAACTTGCTTCGCCATATTAGGCCAGAAGAATAAAACTCTTAATCTTTGGAGTGTTTTAGCCACGCCTCCATGTGCACTTAAGGGATGGTTATGTGCACGGTTGATTAAATCTGCAGTCATCTCCTCTGGAACCCAGAGTTTCCAGGCTTCTTGTTCTTGTATTTCGTTTCCGGTCGAGTATTCGTTACGCTTGTATATGAATTTATCGGAGACTTTCAGGTCCAGCAGGTTCTGCTGATTGTTAACAATGTTGTCCTTGAGTTCAAGGTACTTAGGCGACTGAAAATACGAAGACTCCAAGTCGATCTCTATCGAGGTTTTAAAAGGATCTAACTCAGCAATTGAATCGACACAATGAATTCGCGACAACGCGTCTGGGACTACGTGTTGAGAACCTTTTCTGTGACTAATTGTGAACCGGAATCCCTGGAGTTTTAGGGCCCACCGGGCTAAACGGCCATTCAGATCTGGCTGCTGCATCAGCCACTTTAAAGATGCGTGGTCTGTAATGATCGAAAATTCCTGGCCTTCAATATAGGCGCGGAATTTTTTCACTGCCAAGACTGCCGCTAAGCACTCCTGCTCGGTCACGCAGTAATTTTGTTGGGCCGAATTTAATTTTTTTGACATATAGGCTATGGGGGCCTCAATCCCTTCGTCGGTTTTTTGGGTCAGAACAGCTCCTACACCAGAATGACTAGCATCACACTGTATTATAAAAGGTCGTGAAAAGTTTGGGCTGTGTAGTACCGGCGATTTGGTCAGACTATCCTTCAAGGTTTGAAACGCAGCTAGGCCTTCTTCCGTCCAAGAAAAGCTGCGCGACTTGCGGAGCATGTCCGTTAAAGGTGCTGCAATGGCCGCATAGTTTGCCACAAATCTCTGGTACCAGCCGCACATCCCTATAAAGCGGCGGAGCTGCTTAACAGTTTTAGGCTGCGGGAAGTCCTCAATCGTCTGTACCTTGCCGGGATCGGTTCGAATTGTGCCGTTACCGATAATGTGGCCCAGATAACCAACTTCCCTCATGACAAACTTGCTTTTCTGAACATTCAGTGTCAACCCTGCCTTCTGCATGCACAAAGCGACTTCTTGAAGAAGCATCAGATGCTCTTCGAAGGTCGATGAAATCAACAGCAGGTCATCCAGATAAACAAACACACAAGTTCGAAGATGTGCGGGAATTACGCGATCCATGAGGCGCTGCATCGTTTGAGGTGCATTGCACAGCCCAAAAGGCATTGTCACAAACTGATACAGAGGTCTTCCAGGAACCGTGAAAGCCGTTTTATCCTTTGACGCTTCATCCAAGGGAATCTGCCAAAATGCATCCTTCAAATCCAAGCTCGAAATGAACTCAGCTTTGGGGAGGCGGCTCAGAATCCCTTCGATGAGCGGCAAAGGATAAGCGTCCTTCAAGGTTACCTCGTTGACCCTGCGTGCATCCAGACATAGACGAACTTTTCCTGGTTTTACTACTAGGGTGACCGGTGAAGACCAGGAACTTTGGGATTCTTCAATCACGCCCATAGCCAACATTCGGTCTACCTCTGCGTACATGAGCTTTTCGACGGCGGGAGAGACAGCATAGTGTCTTTGCTTGATGGGCTTGCAGCTCCCGACGTCAATGACGTGTTTGGTTAAAGTGGTACGTCCTAAGCCCCTGTCCGCAAAAGACGGAAAAGTGGCTATGACCGTGTTGAGACGGTTCCTTTCGTCATCGGATAAGTGGTGTTGATTTAAGGGGTTGTCACTTGGCATGTCAGCAGGCAGTGCTGCCGAATATAAAGAGTTCACAAATAAGTCAGAGGCAAGTTGGAACTTCCGAATGAAATCGACTCCAAGATAGAGGTTTTGACTTAATGATGGCATAATAAGAAACTCCATCGTTTTCGTCTGCCCTTTAAACGTAATGGCCATAGATGCCTTTCCCACCGCGAAATGGCGAGTTCCATCGGCAGTTCTTACGCCTATGTTGAATTTATTGTAGGGATAGTTCTTTTCTTTCAAAAAACGATGTGCCAAGTCAGAAGCTATAACACTGCGGGAAGCCCCCGTGTCCAGTAAGCCACTGACTTCAGCGTTCAAAAGAGTAACCGAAGCATAGGGTCGCACATCGCCTCTGGGACGATCCGATAGCAATGCCCCACAGAATTGTCTTCTGGAAGCTACAACCTTCTTCCAAAATGCTCGAAGGCGGAGAGTAGACCGTTTCTTACGGCAGGACTGTAGTTCGCATGACTGAAATATGCGTGTTCGTGCTGCAATATAATCACGCTGTCGTTCATGTAGCGGACGAAAGCTATGATGCACAAGCGGTATATTCAATTTTGAGGGAACGCTGTAATTGCCGTTGGAATTGCTGGACGAGTTAGAGACATGAAAAGCATCAGAATCAGTACAGGTCGAATCATACGATAAAAGTGTTTGCGAAGACATGTTCGAGATAGTGGCCTTACACGGGTTATTCTCAGTCAGTGACTGGCTTGAATTAATTCCGAAATTGGCTAGCAAAGTCTTGTCTGGGTCAAAGTCATGTTGTGTATGCGTATTCGTTAAACGTCCTTGGGTGGACTTGCCTGGCATTGTACTCCCTTGGATTCCATAGAGGTCCTCAGCTGTGGTTGAGGCCTCTGTCGAATTGGGTTTTTTGGAATCGAGCAAGTTGTACATTGTGGCTTAAAAATACCCGGAGCTCCACAACCGAAGCAAAAACGTTTAAGAGGGTCCATACACTCGGCATACGAATGACCGGACTTCTTACAGTTCCAACATTGAAACTGTGGGCGAAGTTCCGAAACTTCAAGCGGTGAGGTGACCTCCTCCCATTCCGGATTACTATCCTGATATGGATTTAGTTCATTGACGTGGTCACGCGAAGAAGGACGAACCATGCCGCGCATTCTTCGAATGGACGCTTCCACGTTCTCAGCGCGAATGGCTCGCTGTCTTAGCTGCGCTATATTAACGATGTCCACCTGAGCAAGGCTTCTTCTTAGTTCGGGAAGCACATTTCTTTGGAGTATCTCCAACAACTCAACATCATCCATTTGCGGAGATAGTCTATCAGCCAGTTGCATGACACTATCATAGAATGCGTCAAACGATTCCCCCGGCTTTTGCCATCTGTTTCGAATAAGTTCCCGAATATCCGAAGCGGAACGTCGTTCACTAAACTTATCGCGCAAGGCATCGCGGAGTTCGGGCCAAGTGAGCTGTCTGACGCCTCTATGATAGCGCCAAAACCAATCACTGGCATGTCCTTGGAGCAGAACATGGAAATGTTGACACATAAGCGCGAAATCACCAAGTAAGGTTTGATAAGTCAGCGCTTCAATTTTGTAGATGAACATGTCAATAGGGACTTGGTGGGCCTCTCCGTTAAATTTTGCGTTCCACCCCGACATTATGCTCCCCACTTTCTCCGACGAGATAGTGGGAGGGCGGTTAGAAGGCCGTTGGGTTGGCCGATACTCTGTCTGCCGCTGTTCCGGGGTGAAAGGTAAATAGTTGAATGGTGGGGTCGGTTCGTTCACCAATGCTTCGAAGGCGGATTGTGCTCTCGCCTGCTGGGTTATTGACGGGGTCAAGTGCAACGAGGCACCTTCTCGATATGATGCTGCCGGGAGTAATGGTTGTCTTGTAGACGGTATACGCAATGTTTCAGTTATCAAGTTGTCGACGTCAGCTTGTGATCCTTCTTGCTCCATCGTTGAAGGAGTTTGAGACCGCCGCTCAAGCGTTACCCCAGCCTCAGTTTGTGGTACTCTTAACGGAGTAAGCCGTGCCCGAAGTTGGTCTCTTTCTAGAGACAACCTCGCGAGCTGTTGCTCAATTTGAGCTACCCGAATAGCTGGAGAATCGAAACTTGGGTCATCTCCAGTGATAGCAGGGCCTGTAGCAGTTACGTCCCTACCTGTCGGAGTCATATCACGAGTTCGTGAACGCGTTATTATAGGGTTTACTCGAGGATCGGACCGTAGCATTTTTGAAGTGCACGACTGTCGACAAACAGGACAAGATTTCTGTTTTGTTAGCCATGCTTTTATGCATTTCTGGTGAAATGAATGATCACAAGGAGTGAAGCAAACTTCGTCCTTCCCGTAAAGAACATCCTGGCAAATGGTGCACTTTATGGGCTCGCTTCCCACCAAGTTGGTATTTATTTCTTGTGACGTCGCCATCAAGAATATCGACAAGGGATTGAATGCGTAAAATAGTAAGTGTACAAGTATGAAGCGTAAATGTTAGTAAATATATGAAAAGTGAATTTTTCTGTCGATACGCAGCCGAAGAAAAACAAAAGATTTCCGAAAATGCGTAATGAAAAAAAATTATAATAAAGTATGTTATTCTGTAGTACTTATAAAAAAAAATAATTTATCAGAAAAGTTTTCAGCGTATCCTACTCTCCTTAAGTTAGCTGTTATTAGGTGTTATTCTGACAGTAGTTAAAGATCGATAAGCAACGAAATTGTTTCTAGAGCAATGAAGGGACTTTTACATAACAAAAATGGAAGCAAAGTATAATTAAATACAATGTCTGGTGATTTAAATATAACAGAAACGCTTATGAAGCTTTTAGATAGTAGAAAGGCGAGTCGTGAAAAAGGTGTAAACACCGAGTCACGCAATTCCCGAAAAACTTTCAGTAACTAAAAAAAATATTCACAGTGAGACTGATGATTTAATTTAAAGCCAGAACTTGTATGTGGGCAATTTATAAGAAGGTCGATGATTAAAACAAGAAGGTGAGAAAAGATACTTTAACTCATATGGTACAGGAACTGAAGGTAAACCTTCAGATCTGTTAAGTCCAGATAGTTGTAAATATTATTACTCACGACGCAAAAGCGCCATTAGACATAACAACTTAATCATCGCCTGAAAAGATAATCAAAATCAATCTACAAATTTATAGTTAAAAGAATAAACCGGAAAAGATAGCCGCATTCTCAGTGGGCGTTTGGTGCGTGTAGCAGTGGAAGCAAATGCTGTGCATTTACGAAGAATTTGAGAATCGGCTGTGGGACCTGACCAGAACCAATTTGAGTCGGAATCAACAGAAGTTGATTCTTAGCCACCGTAAAAAGAAAATAAAAGTTATATTTAAAGCAACTTTCGGGCCCCACGTTGGGCGCCATTTTGTAACGATAGTTTTTTTTGGAATGGGTGGCATGATGACCGTAAAAGTCTACCAGACAGTTAAATGCCAAACCCTAATAATAGTACTGCCAGAGGAGGACGTGTGCTAGTGCGCTTGCTCAGCGACGGTGAGATTAAGGGAGGGTACGATGATGGTGCTGGCACTATTAATCCAGGACGTTACATTATATCACACGTCATAGCCCGGAAAAAGAACAACAAAAAAAAATTTACCTACGAATGAAACGGGATCATTGCTTCAATCCACAAATCCGTTGCTTTCTTTCGAGTCACAGGTGGATGGTGACTCAATCGCGATAATTCCCACCCATCCTTGGTTAAAGCGCGATATAAACAGGTTTGTTATTTAACCCCCAAGCCAAAATTAAAAGTTAGGTATAACTACGTGTCCGCTAAAACTGGGGAGAGAGAGGATAGCTGAAAACTCAGGTTCTCTAATAACACATCATTTTATTTTTGTCTAAATTCAATAGATATAAGGTTTCATGAAAGTACTAAATTTTTATAGGTTGTTATATGGAAGCGTAATACAACAATACAAGGAATGATTCTAATCATATCCAGTAAAAAGAAGGTAAATTTCGATCGTTTATCAGTTTAAGAATAGCTCTGCCTACCCTGTATGTGCGCACATATGTAGTTGTTGGCGAGTATATACATAATTTATTGTCATGGAATATGATTATAGTACCTTCCTATATATTTATGTAGGTGCTATGCATTAGTCAATTCTCAATACTCCACTACGGTATTTAGTTTGAACTTAATATTAAAATTTAAAGAAACAAAATATACTAAAAAAATAATATTCTTAAAGGTATAATCCGTCAGGGTACAATTCGATAATATGCCTTCAATGTTTAGGATTACAGTAACTAGAATTCATCCGTAAGGTTATTCCAAAACTTCAGCTTAATTGTATAATCCTTCAATTCGATAATATGCGTTCAATGTTTTACGTTTCAGTAGTTAGGATTAACTTGTGAAATTATTCCAAAACTTCAGTTTAATTGTATAATCCTTCAATTCGATAATATGCGTTCAATGTTTTACGTTTCAGTAGTTAGGATTAACTTGTGAAATTATTCCAAAACTTCAGTTTAATTGTATAATCCTTCAATTCGATAATATGCGTTCAATGTTTCTTAGCTTGTAAAGTTATCCCAGACCTTATGGCTTATAATTAATAGTGTCTGCTCCCTAGCCTGCGCACCAGTCCGTCCATGTGCACCATGAGCAACGATCTTTTGTAAGATTGTACCTAAAAAAAAGGGAATAGTTCGTGTTAAGTGATGATCAGTAGCAGATCAGCCTTAATCACGGACGCGCAGCAGTCAATGGGTTTACGGAGATCCGTAAATCCACGACCTTGTCAAGTAGGATTAATAATGTATAACACGTAGTAAACTTAACACGACATCGTGTGCAGACCCCGATTACTACTTGTTATTGACACATATTGGCGTTTCTCGAGCTTATGCACTTGAACGACTTACTACGTCTCCCAAATATTAGCTACCAAAAAGTGAGCTCAATAGCTCTCTTGTCGTTTTATTCTGCATGAATTCATCTCCAATCCTAAGTCCTTTGCCTCGTAAATTTCCAATTATTGGATACACATCAATCATCTCTGCTAGTCCTTTCAGGAAATAAGTACACGGTTCTGCAATTCCTCCTCCTCGATAACTTCCAAAGCAGCAATAACAATTACCACCGGACGTATTAAATACCGAGCTTGTCCCAAACATTCGGCAATTTTCGGCGTTGTGACGACGGCAGCCCTTGAAAACTATTGCCAATTCTTTTAGCCATGGTAACAATATCCGAAATAATGTCATGATCCTGAACCCCCAGAAATGTTCACCAGTTCGACCGAGTCCGGTCTGGACTTCGTCACTTATAATTAATGCACCCTAATTGCATCAAATCCGCCACCTTTTAGATGTAATCTTTGGGAAACAGTACGGTTCCTCCTACGCCTTGCATCCATTCGGCCCACGTTCCGGCTCCTCGTGCAAATAATCTTCAAACACTACGCGCACTTGTTGTCGTGCTCATTGTTGTTTTAATAGCCGTCTTCGATCCACTCGGTCTCAGATTCAGACTGAATCGAACGCCACCGATCTACGACGAGCGAACTTAAACAGCCACCATACATATACTTCGCCGCGTGAAAGATTCGATATACCTTTAGATAGGGGGCGAAACAAGTTGACGTACACCCAATTCGCTGATCTGAGACCGGGTGAAACGAAAACGCTAGTATTCTGATGAGCATGATCACGTAATTCCCTCAGCCCTCGCTCAATATTCTCATACGTGAAATGCTTAGCAATATCCTAGACCAATAGTGTGACAACAGTACCACGTTAGTAGGATGATGTTACTGCACGATAGCGCTCCCGACCAGCCGTATCCCTACGCCGGAATCGCCAATAAGCACACTTTAAACACTTTCCGTCTTCGGGAGGGGCGCTCAGAGGTTCGCGAGAGGACTCCCACACGTCTCGTCGTCGTTTTCACCCACAAAGTACACAACACGGACCGATCAAAGTCCCTTGAAACATGCTCCGAATACCGGCGCCGTAATTTTACCACAACCTTTTCCAGCGATAGTGCGACGTTTGACAGGACCGGACGTCCGTGGATTTATCCACAGAAGGCGGAGAATTTCTGCACGCAATTCGCACAATGCAAATTTCAATGGCAATGACGTCTACTGTATACACGGCACTTGAACTTTTGCACTACCCGTAATGTTAAATGTACGAGTATTACATGACAGGCACAAAAATCTTTACATTTTGTTTGATTTTGTTTTTTTTTTGTTTTTTTTTTTTTTTTTTTTTTTTTTTTGTATGGACTTACTCAGGTAGATTGGTAACGCAGTCGTTAGTCCGGCCGAAAGCGGTTCCTTGCGAATGGCGACAGCTGGGTGATTCCTTTCACCGCTCATGCGCTGAGCCTGCTCTGCTGTGTATTTTCTAATTTTCGTTGATTTAATTTTTCATTACTTCATTTAAGTAATAAATAAAGTTATCGCTAAAATGAATTTTAAATGAACAAAACTATCAGAGATGTTGTTTTTTTTTTTAAAAAAAACACGAGGTTTACCTTGAGACGTCGTTGCGTCACAAATGACGACCGTCCACAGCGCAGTCTAGGAAGCAAATAGGCAGATATTTGCATTTTGCTCGCCTAACTAGCGAATTTCGAGACTCGTAGGCGGATTCTATAGTAATAAATTTACAATAACCAATGTGAATCGGTTCGGAATGCGAACGAAACAATTACAACAATTACTTATCTTCTCCAAATATTTAAAAAAAATTAATTTTGAAAATAATTATTTAGAGACGATAAGCAACTATTTAGGCAACTTTTCCGACGCAATAAAAATTGTTGTATTGCAAATTTATCACTATAGAATCTGGCCAAGCTGATTTCCACCATTCATTACAAAAACTTGTTATAGCTCTACTTGAGCCCCTCTTTCAGGGAACTATAATTAGTCAGCAGCATGGTTTCACGAAAAATAAGTCGACATGTACCAATTTGCTTAATTACACCTACTACCTGAGCACTGCATTGGATGAAGGAGGTGAGGTGCATGCTATCTATACCGACTTTGCCAAAGCCTTTGACAAGGTTGATCACCTTAAGCTTATGTCAAAACTAAGAGCTATGAATTTATCGATTTCACTCTTAAATTGGCTGAACTCTTATCTCACGAACAGACCACTGCACGTTGTATTTAATGGTAACAGTTCAAATCGATACATTCAAAAATCTGGGGTACCTCAAGGCTCTGTTTTTGGTCCGTTTCTCTTCAACATTTTCATTAATGGCATAGTCCTTGGTCTCAATTGTCGTTTCCTGCTCTTTGCAGATGACACTAAACTCTATCTTCAAATCACCAGACAGGAGGATTGTTTCATTCTTCAAAACTCTTTAAACGCATTAGCGACTTGGTGCTCAGACAATCGTCAAGATCTTAACGTGGAAAAGTGTCAATTCATTAGATTTACTAAAAGTTCAATTCACGTATCTTAATGGCATTCCACTTAAGAAATAAACCACATCAAAGATCTCGGTGTAATTTTTGACTCAAAACTTAAATTTGATGTCCATATTGACAACATTGTCAAAAAAGCAAGTAAAATACTTGGTTTCATACTAAGGGCTTCTTTCGAATTCAACAAAATCCAGTCCATCAAATTACTTTACAATACGTTAGTAAGACCACACCTTGAGTATAATACGGCAATCTGGTTCCCATACACCAATAACCAAATAATTAAAATTGAAAGAGTTCAGAGATGCTTCACAAGGCATTTGGCATTTAAGTTCAATTTAAACTACTTCTCCTATGAGGACCGCCTTAAGAAATGCAATCTCATCTCACTAGAGTCGAGACGTCTCTACATAGACATGTGTTGCCTTCATAAGGTTATTAACAATCATGACACTGAGGGTGTCTACACCAGGCACAATTGTTCCGGCACAAAACCGGTTTTTGTAGGCGAGATGCATGAAGGGAAAGGTATAGGAAAGGAACAAAACTTGTGCTCGAAAATTTCAAGCACAACAATTGTTCCCAACCAATACACGCACTTTTCGCATCCTTCCACAATATAGCATAAAATCAATACATTGAAAAAGCCCTACATGTATACAAGTTGTTCTCGTTTCGATGTGCTTCGTGTAGACAGGCACATAACCGGTTTTGTGCCTGGAACAATTGTGCCTGGTGTAGACAGCCTCACTGAGCTCAAAAATAAAGGGTTATCCATTTCGTGTTTCGGAAAGTAAAGCCCTGCCATTCGACATCTGTCTGTCTGGTATTGGTTTAGTTGAAGGTTTGCCATTTTACAAGATGGAACGTTTTACAACTGAACAACGCGTTAAAATTATTAAATTATTCTACCAAAATGGTGAATCTGCGGTGGCCACGTTTCGTGCATTACGCGCAGATTATGGTCGACATAATCGTCCCAATGAGCGCACAATTGCCTACACAGTGAAAAAATTTGAAGAAACTGGATCGATAACAGACATTTCTACACCTGTGCATCATCGTTTTGCTCGTTCGACCGAAAACATCGCCGCTGTGAGTGAAAGTGTGGCCGAAGACCCGAATATGTCGATTCCGCGCCTGGGATCGGCCTATCTTATGGCACATTGTGGCGCATTTTGCATTTGGACCTTCATCTTCCTCCTTATAAAGTCCAGCTCACGCAAGAATTAAAGCCGACTGATCACAGATTGCGTCGTGAGTACTCAGATTGGGTCCTCGAACAGCAGGCCACCGATGCCGATTTTTCGAAGAAAATCTTCTTTAGCGATGAGGCCCATTTTGCGCTCGGCGGCTATGTGAACAAAGAAAGTTGTCGCATCTGGGGCAGTGAGCAACCGCAAGTGACCGCTGAGAAACCGTTGTACCCGCAAAAAGTGACTGTTTGGTGTGCATTGTGGGCCGGCGGCGTCATTGGGCCGTTTTTCTTCGAAAACGATGAAGGAGCCGCCTTTACAGTCAATGGCCAGCGATATGGCGCCATGATTCATGACTTTTTTTGGTCGGAAATTGAAAATATGGATCTCGACAATATGTGGTTTCAACAAGACGGGGCCACATGCCACACCACGCGACAAAATTTGGCTTTATTGCGCGAGAAATTCCCAGGATGCGTAATTTCGAGATTCGGCGATGTGGCTTGGCCAGCAAGGTCTTGCGATTTAACGCCGTTAGATTTCTTTTTGTGGGGCTATGCGAAGGACCGTGTTTATGCGAACAATCCCACGACGATTGGTCAATTGAAGGACGAAATCCGTCGAGTTATAGCCGAGTTATTGCCCGAAATGTGTGAAAAGGTAATCGAAAATTACCTCAAAAGGATCGAGTCCTGCAAGCGGTCCCGTGGGGGACATTTGACAGATATTGTATTACTGTGTTTAATTTAAGTTTACTTTCCGAAAGAGAAAATGGATAACCCTGTAGCTTGAAAGTAAGATATTTTCCCTATACTAATCGTCGTGATGCGCCCTTCATCTTTCCCAAAATGAAGACCGACTACGGATACCATCGGAATCCTTTGAACAGATTTCAGATTAGTCATATAAAACTATTCGGTGTTGTGGACATTTTTCGCTTGACTCTGTCTCGTTTTAAGAACGAAATTTTGAAAATTTTGTCCAGTGATTCTGATTTTACTTTGATTTTAGATGATTTTCTTTAGTAAATTTTGAACGAACAATTGTAAATAACAATTTTTATATTAAATTGTATAATTGTATAGTCATAATTATAAGTGATATATTTTTAGCTACGAATTCCAGTAACGGTAACTTTATTCAACTGGTGAGGAATGTAATTGGGGAAACCTGTATTTCTCACCACTAAAGCATAATAAAATAAAATGAAAAATAAAATCTGTCTACAGTACAGCTTCTTGTTTTAAAATTCTTATTTTGAGAGGTGATAGATGGAGTCTTTTTTATGAATTGGCATGTTAAACACTATGACATGGATAAGACATTTTAACTATGGTGTTTTTATCCATCTGAGTCGTACCAAGAAGAGCAAGGAGCCGATATTGACATACCAAAATAAGCGCTTGCTACAAAACCCTGGGATTGGGCGTAGCCCTCTAAATTGGACTCCATTTTGCTTCATACCCAAGAAGGTCCTGTTGGTCAATTTCAAACTAAATTTGGTTGATATCTAACCACGAGTAGTGTCCGGACCAACAAACGCACATATAGGCAATCGAACGAAAATACTACATGCATCGGATTATTTGCTCACCCATTGTATGAATATATGGGACCGAAATGAAGCGCTACCGACTACTTTCGGCTTCGCTCGAAGGAAAAAATTGTATCCATACGAATTTTTGCCAGCAATTGAGATCTCATTTAATTATATCTGAATTTTAGTTATGTTAGATGTTGTCCGACGTTTTTAGTTGTCAACTAAAACAAAGAAGACGTTTTTGTTTGAATTTTAGTTGTTTTCTCAAATTCGGGACTCGCGGAGGGCGATTGATCCCTTAATCCCCCCTATCTACGCCACTGGTGGGCCATCAATATGTTTGACCTGGGATGTACTTAAGGGATGCAGGGGCGTGCTAACTGCAACTATAGAGTTCTATAACCTTATATTATTATTAACTTATATAATCTTTTTTGATGAGATATCAAAATTCTATTATTTTCCATTTTCTATGCTAGTGAAATGCCGCTTTCCTGTAAATTTCCATATTTTTAAGTTTAACGGTCTCGAAATGCAAAGGGACAGGTACAAACTGTGATCACTTATTTTTTCCTATGACTCTTTTCACCTTTCTTCAAAATTGAAGAAAATGCCAATAATGGAATGTACCCAACGGTACCTTTCTTATGATATCCCACTTACCTATACTAAACGAAAAATAAATTTTGATCTTCATTTCCCCATTATGGGAACCCCCCATTAAAGTTGGCCTCTAACGACGTATCGCTTTCTCCAGAGAATTGTAATACATATTTCCACCAAATTTCATATATGCAGCTTCAGCGGCTCGTGAGATACTTCATGGACAGACATGGACGTTTGATCGATTTAATAAAGCCGAACGTACACCATCCAGAATTCCTGTCCGGAAAAACTGATCAGGCCCGGCCTTGAGGAACTCCGGATCGTCAATGGCATGTGCAGGCCGCCTTGAGCCGGATGGATAATTGGAAATCGATCTTATCACCATAGAATTAAAGTATCTATCTTGTGGATTGAATTGTAGGACATTTTACTTTCCAAAGCCAAGCTTCAGATACATTCGTCTATTGAAATAAACTCCAGTAAAAATTCATTCTACTCACACTCGGACAGTTCGCCTTGAGGCCGCCTATCCGGCGGCCTGTCCGGCCGCGTGTTTCAGATACATTCGTCTATTGAAATTAACTCCAGTGAAAATTCATTCTACTCACGCGGCCGGACGGATCGCCTTGAGGCGGCCTGTCCGGCCACGTGTTTCAGATATTATTATTATTACAAAAAACTCCAGTGAAAATTCATTCTACTCACGCGGCCGGACAGTTCGCCTTGAGGCGGCCTGTTCGGCGGCCTGTCTGGCGGCCTTTCTGGCGGCCTGTCTGGCGGCCTGTCTGGCGGCCTGTCCGGCGGCCAGAATTCTTCAAGGCCGGGCAGTTCGCATTGAGGCGACCTGTCCGGCCGCGTGACTAGAATGAATTTTCATTGGAGCTAATTGCAATAGACGAATGTATCTGAAGCTTGGCTAAGGAAAGTAAAATGCCCTAGAATTCAATCCAATAAATAAATACTTTCATTTTATGGCGATAAGATCGATTTCCAATTATCCATCCGGCCGCCTCAAAGGCCTGTCCGGCGGCCTGAAGCAACCATACACGATCCGGAATTCCTTAACGCCGGGTCTGATCAGTTTTTCCGGCAGGAATTTCGGATAGTGTGTGGTGTATTTTATATTCAGGCAAACCGGAAGGCCGGACCTGATCAGTTTTTCCGGGAGGAATTCTGGATGTTGTATGATCGGCTGAAGAGTTTTGTTTTTACTACAAAACCCTCAAAATGGCCAAGAGTGTTTTCATATTTCAATTTGATGGCTTCTGGCTTCGCTTTTACATATTTCAATTCGATAGCTTCTGGCTTGGCTTTATCTCGAAACAATTCTCTTACTTACATCTTTTCAACTCACAAATATTAGTCATAAACATTTTCCCACTGTCTATAAATATAATGAAGTCGATTATCACATACATTTTATTATTTTAGAACGCGATCGTTTGAAACCTCCACCACCGCCGAAACCAATTGCACTTGCATCAACTCATCCTAATTTTCGTCCCGATATAGCTCTAGCACCTGAAGTTTACAATCACCTGCGAGGTCTACAGAAAAAAGCTAAAGATTTACGAATGGAGGTTCGTACATTAAGAAGGTTGTCGCAAGCTCAAGCTGTAGCCGTTCGTGAAGATATTAAAGATACCTTCATGCGAATAAGAGCTACTCTCTTGGCGAGTAGCGGCAGTTATTGGGGGCAAGGAGACCAGGAGAGAACTCGATTTTCCCGCGAGGAAGAGCTTTACAAACAAGAGGTCATTCGTTTGGAAAAGGACCTTGCCGACTTGGAAACATCAGTCGAAGGGTTGCGAGGAGAAGTTATCAATAGACGGACTAGAGTTAATATGGCTGCAGTCGAAGATATGGCACTTGTTTTAAGTCGCGCGAGGTAAGTAGTTTATTTTATTTAGCTACCATTAGTTGAAAGATTTATGTTTTATAGCAAAACGGTCGCAGAGTTAAAAATGAAGTTCCCTGGCCTTCAACAAGGTTTGCGAAGCATATTGACGAACGAAATGGAAAAGGTTGTTAGAGAAGAGAAGTTCCTTAAAGATGAACCTGATCGATTAGAATCTGCTCTGCGGAGGTGTAAAAAGTTAACTGGTACATTAGTAACACTTAAAAGGTAACATCAATGACAATTAATTTGTTTTTCCTAGTAGATGTAATGATTTGGACTGAATTTTTATCTCCTTGGGCGAATACAGAGTAGAAGAATCAATTTGGTTTGGTCAATCACGACGTGAGATAAATATGTACTATACTGAAATTCGGTAATAATGGAACCAGAATCAGAAGAATCTTCGTATATTGGTGAATATTCGCCCATCGTCAGCAGAGAGTATTGTGCATAAGTCATGATTGCGTATATACACTTGCGAGCAAAAATACTGAATCAAACCGAAAGCACTTGTATTTGTATGTTTATTTTTAAAAGCATGTTATGTATCCCTACAAATCGTGTATCATTTGAAGACTTGAAATCTTAGCTTTACATTAATACCATTTTTATCAATATTTGAAGATAGATTTTAAAAGAGTGGGGCTTGAAATCATAAAGTGGGAAAAATGGGGATGTTAGAAAATAGAGTGTGGTCAGGTTTTTGTTAAATAAAACAAAAATTTTTGAAAATAACAAAATTATTTAGTTATTTATATCTGGTATTACCACCTCTTACTCTAATCACAACTTGTAATCGATTTTTAATCGACATTATTAACTTTTTAATGGTACCTTGAGGAATTTCGCTCTATTCCTCTATTAAGGCCTCCTTCAATTCGTCGATAGTCGAAGACGCGGGATCTCTGTGTCGGACTCTTCTTTTGAGCTCGTCCCACAAGTGCTCAATGGGATTTAAGTCTAGACTGCGTGCAGGCCAGTCAATTGTCGAAATATTAGCTTCATTCAGGAACTACTGTGCTCGACGCGATGTGTGATCGTGCATTGTCGTGCATTAAAGTAAAGTTGGCGGCGTTTCGGGTTCGAATCCCGTCCACGACGACGTTCGTGGCCATGGATGTGCAGGAGGTGTATGCTGGCAACTGCATTCTCCGAAACCAGATTATGCCAACGAAACGTCAACTGGGCCACATGGAACAGTTGACGCGCTATGCCCCATAAGGGGTTAGGGCAATTGAGTAATAGATGCTGCGTAGGGAACAACATGACCACGTAGAATACCGGTAATATACCGTTCGGCTGTCAGTCCTCCTCCTCGGCCTCCAGAGGGCACGAATACAATTTCCGTTTTTGAATCCACAGTGATACTGGCCCACACCATACACGAACCGCCCCCGTATGCTACCGTTTCTGTGATACAGCATTGTGCAAATCGCTCACCTGGACGCCTGTATACCCGACCTCTTCTGTCACTGCCATGTAGACACACTCTGGTCTCGTCGGTGAACAATACGGACAGCTGTTGCTCGAGGGTCCAATTTAAGTGATTCCTGGCAAACGTGAGTCGCGCTTGTCGGTGATGTGGGGTCAATTTTGGGCCCGTGGCGGGCTGTCTTGGAATCAAATTCGCTTCCTGTAGTCGTCTCCTCACTGTCCACTCGTTTACAGCTACTCCGCGAACGTCGCCCAGATTCTGCTGCACATAAACTCCCGTGAAGTGCCGATTTCGTAGCATACTTGTCACAATAAAACGATCGTCTCCATCGGAAGTGCACCTAGAGCGGCCAGGTCGGGGTCTCTGATTGTATTGGGTTGGCAACTAAGTACTTTCGGTTTTGTATAACATATGTTAGTGCTGTACTTTGCCGTTTGTCACGTGATACTTGTCACATTGACGTAACTTTAGAAGCAAGTAGTGCGTGATTTTTATTAAAGCTATTAGTTGCGGGTTTATTTTAAATGGAGTGCAGAAGCGAACATTTTCGGCATATTTTACTTTTTTATTTCCGTAAAGGAAAGAAAGCTGCTGCGGCTCACAAAGAGATATGTGAAGTTGATGGTGCTGATTGCTTAACAGAGCGCACATGTCAGAATTGGTATAAGAAATTCCGTTCTGGAGATTTTTCCCTCAAAGATGAGCAACGTTCTGGTCGGCCTACTGAAGTTGATGATGACCAAATCAAAGTCATAATTGAAGAGGATCGTCATATAACTGTTCGAGAGGTTGCGAAAAGGCTACATGTATCGCACACAACAATTGAAAAACATTTAAAATGTCTTGGGCTAGTTAAGAAGCTTGATATTTGGGTAACTCACGAATTGAAAGAAATTCATTTAACACAAAGAATCAACTGTTGCGATATGCACCTTAAACGAAATGAAACCGACCCTTTCTTAAAAAGAATCATTGACTGGTGATGAAAAATGGGTCCTGTACAGTAACAAAGTTCGAAAACGATCATGGAGCAAACACGATGAACCAGCACAAACCACATCGAAAGCTGATCATGCTGTCAGTTTGGTGGGATTACAAAGGTGTTATGTTTTTTGAGCTGCTTTCAAGGAACCGAACGATCAATTCTGATGTTTACTGTCAACAACTAATGAAACTGGATGAAGCAATCAAAGAAAAACGGCCAGAATTGTCAAATCGGAAAGGTGTAGTGTTCCACCATGATAATGCAAGGCCTCACACATCTTTGGCAACTCGTGGGAAACTATTGGAGCTTGGCTGGGAAGTGATGCCACATCCCCCATACAGCCCTGATCTGGCACCATCTGACTACCATTTATTTCGAAGTTTGCAGAATTTTTTGAATGGTAAAGCTTTCACAAATGAAGATGACCTTCACTCGCACCTGGTTCAGTTTTTTGCTGATAAGGACCAGAAATTTTATGAGCGCGGAATCATGCAGCTGAAAGAAAGATGGCAAAAGGTCATTGAGCAAAATGGAAAATATATAATTGATTAAAAACTATTCTTTGTTAAAAAAAAAGTGTTTTATTTTATACTACAAAAGCGAAACTACTTAGTTGCCAACCCAATAGCTACCTTCCTCTCGAAACCTGTTATACACTCTTAACACAGTAGACTAACTCATTCCGAGCTGACGAGCGACTGTTCTCTGAGTAGTTCGCTTACTGAGGCGTGGTACTCATGAATGACAAAATTGTGACATTTATTGCTTTAAACTTATTCAATCGACCTTCCAGATTCAAGTGACCATTGAAAACCCTTTGCAGATGCATTTACAGGGTGAGTTTGCCTTGTAATTAATAACCCATTCATAAATGTTCAATTTTCCTACTTTTTAGCTCCCGGTAGCGTTCATTCAGAAACACTCATTAAATGGTGATAAAAGAGGTATCGTTGTAAAGCTAAGATCTCAAACTTTCAAATGACATACGATTTGTAGAGATACATAACGTACCTTTAAAAATATACATACAAATACACGTGCTTTCGGTTTGGTTCAGTATTTTTGCTCGCAAGTGTAGTTCAAGCTGTAGACTTCTGCCACAGCCACCATCTGTGACATCAGAAACAATGCATTACGCAGTCAGGGAAAAATATGAAAGAAAAGAAAGTATATGCTCCCAAATCCATATGCACATATAGTCTCACAACATCGCAGCATTTGATCTGCCTTAACGCGCCCTCATCTTATCCTTTCACATTTATTATAACATTATCTGTAGAGTGTGGAGTTTCATGCGGAAACGAAACTGAAGACACTTCTCTCTGCTCTCGCGATCGAATCTCTTGTCACGACTAGTTATCCGTTCGCTGATTTAAAGTGTTTGACGTTTGTTTCGACTAATAGCTTCGCAATCTTCAACAATCCCTGTCCTTCTGTCTTAACCCACTGCTACTGTAAACTCTCTATGAATCTCGTCAATTTGAAGTCTTAACCGATATTACAGCAGCCTTCCTTGTTATTTTACTCATGTTTTGCATTTTCTGCAAACTGTTGGAATGTAACTAATGGTTTCATTACAAAGTAGTTAGTTACGCAAACAAAGCTGAAAAAGGGGCCTAGATGAACTGTTCTAAAGCAGAGATAATTTGCTTTAGTATTTTTCAGTGTGAACACGAATATGAGGTTTACCTTCAAAAATGTTGACTATTAAATCACATATTTGAACCAAAATATCAATAATTAATTTTCGAATTGTGCCCGGCCGAACTTTTTTGTATTTTTTTTTATTTAATGGGTTTTGATTAATACCTGTATTTTTTCGAGTATTCATTCTAAAGAAAAAAAATATCTAATAGTTTATATCGAAAATAGCTAAAAAAAAATTATGTTAAAATGGACTTGGGGAAAACAAAACAGAAAAGATTAGATTAGCAAGTTTAATGCCGACTTCAACTCTGTGCGGAGCTTTCCTGTAAACAGTTCTTGGAAAATGAAAATTCTCTCTAAAAAGTAAAAAAAAAATCGGATCCAATAGAATCAGAACACTACGTCAACAAGCTGCCGTGTGAACGACCGGTTCCAAGGTCTGTGTTTGTGAGAAAAACTTTTTTGTTTCTAATGTGAGCCATAGCCGCGCGCACTAATCCGCCGGATTGGTCGGACGTCAACCACTGGTACGCGAACCGTATTCATTCAATTTTACTCGAGAAAAGTAGTCAAACAAGTCATTCACTACCGCCGCGACGCGCTTCGCATAAGTATACAGAGACAGCCCGCGCGACTACCTTTTATGACCCTATATTGTAGTTTGGGTTGGCTGTGAGTTGGTGTCGAGCTCGATGCTCAAAACAACGAATCCGACTCCGACCCAGACCCGACCCAACAACAATTCCAATATAGAGTCCGACCGGTATTTGAATAGGAATTGTTGTGAATGAACGATTACGGTGTGTGTCAAAATACAATATGATCTGCTTATTGATGAGTTTTCCAATTCAGAATTTATAGGCACGATATTATATACGTATACATGCACGTACATATGTGGGTATTATAGAAGTCTCGTTGTTATTGAAATCTCCTTAATCAAAGTTGCACAGGTGCAAGAATTATTAGAACCTGCAGGTAAATGTGAATTATGCAATTAGTAATACTGATAATCGTGGGAATATAATTTGCGGAATGATTGAAATAAATTGTGCTGTAAATGGTAAGTGTGGGGTTCATAGCGGATCCTATATGGTGTATTATCTATTACAGATTATGTTACTTATAAAGTAGCGAATATATGCAAATATGCGAAATGTAGTAGAGGACCTCATTTTCGAGACCTTTGTATGGGATGATGGTAACGGGGAGGTGAATGGTCAGTACCACGCTCGGCCCGCATTTACTCCAATAATTCTTTTCTCCCAAAAACAACCCTGTTGTAAAAAAAATCCCCGCCAAGAAAAACTCCTCAGCCGTGAAAAGGATTGATATGAACACAATACCGCCAAAGTACTCGTACTCGTAGCTTCGCGCCTCGCTCTAGGGTATGCATATTGAACGCTGATTGCATTAGTTAATTTCTTTCAAAGCTGATTGGCGAGGAGCTTCGTAGCGTAACGATTCACCACCGAACAGATTTAATGACAAAATGGCAGTGATAATGACAACGATGTCGCTCTGACAAAATTATGGATAAGTAGTTGCGTGCGGATCATGCTGTAAGCTCTTATGCCAAATATTATTGGCTTCTCGCTCGGATCTCGTTATAAAGCCCCCGCCTTACAAAAGACTAAAAATGCACTTCAGGCCAGAAGTGATTAATATACTATTTTCTACTGCGTTCTTCTTCAGATTGTTCAACTTATTTTGTTTAATGGAAGCTCCCCGCCAAACCGCGTTGAAAGAAATTAACTAATGCAATCAGCGTTCAATATGCATACCCTAGAGCGAGGCGCGAAGCTACGAGTACTTTGGCGGTATTGTGTTCATATCAATCCTTTTTACGGCTGAGGAGTTTTTCTTGGCGGGGATTTTTTTTACAACAGAGTTGTTTTTGGGAGATATCACATCTTTTTGCATAGTAGCAGTAGTAATCCAGATGGCGCAACGGTAAGCACGTTCGATTTCTATACATTGAGCTCCGGTTTGATTCCTACTGAATGCGGTAGTCTTCGATAAAAAAGGGGATTTACGTGCCGGACTATGAGTCCACTCAGGTTACCCATTTGGGGTAAATAGTTTTCTTGCCAAGAATATCATTTTTCTAGTTCAAAGGACTCAAAGTGCCTTTAACAGTAGTTTATTGCATTCGCCTCATCACCCCCGATAATAAAATATAATAACTCATCTTGCCTAGAAATCGCTTCCTTGCCAAGAACATTCTTTCTCCTGCCCAAAGGACTCGAAATACCTTTAACAGTCTACTGCATTCGCCTCATCACCTCCAGTCATGTGATACCCATCTTGCCTAGACATCGCTTCCCATCTTCCACATTGGAAAAAATCATCTTACATCATAATTAGAGACCGGATTATATGCAAATGCATAACTTCATATGCATTTGCATATATTGGCTGTTTTTAGAGGTTTTAGCATATTTCATTGAAAATCCATTAATTTTGCATATTTTTAGTGAAATTGTTACGAGTCTTGTCATGATTTATCCAAATCTCATGTAGTGTGCGAGGGACATTTTGTGTTTATAAGCAAACACTGTGAAAACAGAGTGAAAGCAATGCTATTGTTAAGTATCCTTCTTGAGAACTCTTAATGGATTCTTGAAAAGCTTAACTTCATGAGAATGGAGATACATAATTTTATATTTCTTTTATTCTTCTATGATTTCTTGAAATAAATCAATTTTTAGAATATTTAAAATAATTCGTTCGAAGAAGAAAGAATCATTTCAATGATATTCCTTTTAATTAATAATATTCATTTGCAGATGGTGATTTGATTTCAATAATATTCCTTTTAATTATAAATATTTATTTTTTTTTTGTTTTTGTAGTTTTCAAAAATTAATGTTCTCGAAGGAAAGATAAACTTAATATTTTTTTTATTTTTTTTTTAAAACATGTCAACTTTTTATAATTCATGACAACTTGATTTAAAATAATCAATTAAATAAGTAAGTGGATTTTAATTTATTTTTAACGATTCTAAAAATCCACAACACTATGATGCTTGTGCTGGTGCTGATATTTTGATCGTAAACCCTCAGCGAAGAGAAACGTTCACGTGAAACGTGCTCATGGAGCTTCCCCTACCCATGAGCTTAAGTGTCACCGTACACTGTCGAACACGAACCTAGTACAAGTGGACCGGTTTTCTTCACACCTATGTGAAGTGTATGTGTGTGTCAAAGGACATTTGTACCAGGTTCGTGCTCGAGTTCGACAGTGTATGGTGACACTAAGATCGCATTCGTAATTGTCCGGTGATTTTCTATATAAACTCCATTCATAACACACGGAATAATGAAGCCAATACATCAATACAATACAGCATTTGAAAATTCTTCTACATCATCAGAACATCGCTGCCATAAGTACTCATTTTTCCCACAAACCCGAGTGTATCAAAAAACTTGAAACTCGAGGCTTGCAGTTGAATGGATCTATTCTGCTGATTGAAAAAGTTCGTAAAATACACTCTTGATTGCCAGATATATTCCCAGACAAACTTAAAAAAAAAAAAGTTTGAAAACATTCTAAACAACAACCCAGGATTCGAGCCTCTGTGCCAGATTAATAGTTTTATTAATGGTACAGGTAGAACTTTGCCTGGGACAATATCTGCCAATACAGCACCCATGTTTAAGTATTGGCCTGTGACATCGGTGGACGTAGAACGATCATTCTCAAATTACAAAACTATTTTAAATGATAGAAGACATAATCTTACAATTGAACACAGAACAATATATTATAGTAAACTTCTATAAAAACAACAGACTGGTAAAACCATTAAATTTGTGACTTTTCGTTCCTTTGTTTCTTAATAAAAACATAATTATCCAATTTTTTTCTTTTATTTCATGTTGCATATTTTCACATTTTACTTGCATATTTTAAGCATTTTACATGCATATTTGCATGCATATTTCAGCCTTTTTATGTTGCATATAATCCGGTCTCTAATCATAATTCATATCTCATATGCCATAAATGAAACTACCTAAATCATATACCACACAGAATGTTTTTTTCTTTTTGGAATCAAAATTGCAGCACTTAAGATGACCAGAAACAATGACCATACCAAATTTGAGCTCGAACAAGTATCCGGGGCCGGAGCTACAGAGGTCCGAAAACCCGTACTTGTTGTGTCGCGTAAACATAGTCTTGGTCACTTTTCCATTTTTAGGGTTTTATAGTAAATACAAAACCCTTATGAAATCGGTCAAATGTCTGTCTGTCCGTCTGTCCATGGAATATCTCACGAACGGCTGAAGCTACATACATGAAATTTTGTAGGAATGTGTAGAATTACTATAATTCGCCGGAGAAAGGGAATCGTCGTAATAGGTCAACTTTAAGGGGAGGTCCCCATAGAGGAGAAATGAAGGTCGAAATTTTTTTTCGTTTGGTACAGGCAAGTGGGGTATCATAAAAAAGGTACCGTCGAGTACATTCCATTTTTTTTCAAATTTGAAGAAACGGGAAAAGAGGGAGAGGGGAAAATATGTCATCCGAGTTTGTCTCCCCCCCCTTGCATTTCGAGACCGTTATACTTAGAAATATGAAAATTTGCAGAAAAGCGCCATTTTACTAGCGTAGAAAACCTAGATTTCTAGAATTTTGAATTTTATCAGAAAAGGTTAATAATAGTACATTTCTATAGTTGCAGTTAGCACACCCCTGCACCCCTTACGCGCACCCGAGGTCAAAAATATTGATGGCCAATGATAACCATCATCATAGGCAATAATACCTCCAAATTTCATAACAATCACATAATATTTAATAATAGTACATTCATTTAAATTTTGAGATTTTGATGCCATTCATACAAAAAATGCACATAACCGGTTACATACTAGTACTGCATACTTGAATATTGTTTATTGTTTTTCGTAAAGTGAATTGGAGTTAACCATTTCTGAAAGGGTGGAGATTGTCGGTATAGGAGTGGTAGGGGAGAGAAGTTTAAGGGGGGAGGTAGGTGGGTTGTTCCCATAGAGGGGAATACATGAGCTTAAATAAATTACATCGAAATAGATTTTTTTTTTTTTGGTTCCAAGGGAATCTTTTTTTTTACATATAAATGCTCATAGAGTTTTGATTGAAAATGTACATAAGAGTAGTGCGGCGTACATAAGTGGAAAGGAGATGTGAGGAGGAGAGGAGGATAAAAAAAAACATTTTTTTTCATCTGATATAAGCAAGTGGGGTATCATGAGAAAGGTACTACAGAGTACATTCCATTTTTGGTGACTTCATCAAATTCGAAGAAAGGGAAAAGAGGCAGAGGGGAAAATATGAGATCATATTGTAATTTGTCCCACCCCCTTACCATTTCGAGACCGTTGAATAAATAAATAAATAACTGGCGCAACAGTCCAATTTGAACCACGGGCTCGAGATGTGTTAGCATCATCTCATTTTCTAGATCGTGACGGTTTTTGTGCAGAGGTATGTGATCAGCAACACGCTCAACCGAGTTATTTACCCCATAATGGGTACTCATTTAACAGCTGAGTGGGCTCATAGTCCGACACGTAAATCCCCGGAATCGAACCGACGCCCAGTGCGTTGAAGGCGAACGTGCTAACCGTTGTGCCATGCGGACTATTTCGAGACCGTTACACTTAGAAATATGAAAACATACAGGAAGATGGCTTTCAACTAGCACAGAAAACAAAAAAAAATGGAATTTTGATATCTTCTCAAAATAGGTTAATAATAGTATATTTCTATAGTTACAGTTAGCACACCCCTGCATTTCTCAAACTCATCCGAGGTCGAAAATATTGATGGCCGACGATAATCAACACCATGTGAAATAATATCTCCAAATTTCGTAATAATCACGTAATCTTTAATAGTAGTACATTCATTTAGATTTGGTCATTTTGATATCATCCATACAAAAAATGCACATAACAGGTCTCTTGTACTACATACTACGAGTAGTACTACGAGTACAACATACTTGCATATTGTTTTCCGTAGAGCGAATTGGAGTTAACCATTTTCAAAAGGGTAATGATTGGTAGGAGAGGTGGTAGGAGGGGAAGGGGGGAAGGAGGGAGGGGGGTATGCTCGTCGCTGACTCTATTCTCTATAATTATTCAAACAATTTATTTTCAATATTTTTTATGCAAACTTACAATTTGCAATACTCGTATTGTCTTAACATGAATGGTTAAGCATCTCCAAAAGTAGAACAGTTCATCTCCTATTGGCATGGGACACTACAAAACCCTCGGATTGCGGGCGTAGCCCTCTATTTTCCGGTTTAATTTTTTTTTTTTTCGATTAGATGAAATCAATGAACTCATTTTCAACTGAGTCGACTGGTAATCGGCGAGAAAAGCGACAATTCGAATTTGCTGTCAGCATGGTGAAGACCTCTCGTTTGATAGACCAACGCTCGACCTATGGAGTTACCACGGTTACATATTAGTTGTATGAGACAGTGGTAGCACAGATAACGTTAAAACTACCAAAGAAATTCGGCAAAACATCGAATTAATCGTATTGTACATAATAACTGCGTTTTTATAGCAGTCCAGATCAAGTGCAGAACAACAATCGCACATATTACAATAACAATCAGCTAATATGTACCTTGATTACAATAATTCGATTTGATAGTATCATTGTTATCTCTGATACCACTGTAAATATCTATTCAGATGATTTCAACAACTGCAACGAGACACATTCTTAATTATGAATGTATCATAGAAAGTGGCCAGTTTAAAAAGAATTGATGATGATAGAAATTTCAAGGAAAGCGCAGCACGGTATGTAGGTGCATCGGGGATCATAAATTCGGGAGTATTTTACCTTTTTTATGGCCTTCCCGGTCTTTTGCATTATTTTGTGGGTACTAGTGGTTCTTCATTCATAATTTGGAATGTGTCTGGCGGTAGTTGTTGACCTGTGATGTGTGAAACCCATGAACAGACATTGTCAGTAGTAGCACGGATAACAATAAAACTATCAAAGAAATTCCAGTGCAAATCGAATGATTGTAACAGGTATCTTTTCTTTTCACGTTCTGACAATTAATATATAACTATGGTACCTTTACGGTATTCAAATACCGGTCGGACTCTATATTGCAATTGTTGTTGGGTCGCGTCTGGGTCGGAGTCGTTTTGAGCATCGAGCTGTCTGGGTCGGAGTCGTTTTGAGCATCGAGCTCGACACCAACTCACGGTTGGCTGTGAGTTGGTGTCAACTATAATTTAGGGTCAGAAAAGGTAGTCGCGCGGGCTATCTCTGTACACTTATGCGGAGCGCGTCGCGGCGGTAGTGAATGACTTGTTTGACTACTTTTCTCGAGTAAAATTGTATGAATACGGTTCGCTTACCAGTGGTTGATGTCCGACCAATCCGGAGGATTAGTGCGTAAGTCTATGGCTTGCATAAATATACGAGTATATTAACTAGTCGTCTCTATCGTGAAACTATTTTACATTCCCAAATTTGGTTCAAATCGGACCACTGTATAATATATGTATCTGTCATTGGAACGACCGATCCAAAATTTTTGGTGGACAATTTGTTTTATTTCTCAATGCATTTTTACAAATTAATCAAACATTTCTATCGCCAAACTATACTTGTACCCCAATTTGGCTGAAATCGGCTCACTTTTTCATACCATACGGACGGCAGAATTAGTGGCGGATCCAAAACGGGCCATGGGGGCCAGGCCCCCTCCAAAATGTTTGATATACGTGTAGAGCTTGGTCTGGAATATTCGTGTAAATACCAAAAATATTTAATAAAAATAACAGCCAATACAAATGGGTTTCTTTGAGCCACGCTTCCGATGCTGTTGCTGGTCTTGGCACACTTGTCTGGGATCATCGTCTAAACGATGACCCGCGAGCAGCAAGGTGGAGTACCCTTTTTCTTTCTCTGGAACTTGTCAATAGACTGTTTTAAAACCTGTGTAAGGTATGATTACGTACCAAACACACTTAATAAATTTCAAACATTATGACCGTCTCAAATCACGAGACCAACCCGAAATAATTTATTAATTGCATCGGTTTCAAATGTAGACCACATCATAAGACGACACTTAAGATGTCTGCAATGCATACTGCATGTTGCACGTGCACACGCACATCAGATTACATCCTGATGCGCTGTATGGGAAATGCAATGTGGTGAAGTGTTGGGTTACTCGTGTTAGTTTTAATGTATGGATCATTGATATCTATCTGTCAAACATATCAATAATTCATCTTAGTTTATTGCATTTTAGAATAAGGAAAATTGTATAAATAGGTTAAGGAAAGATTAGAAAATACACACTTGTACTTAGAACGTCATCCTGGCATCATTGCCTTGTTTCTATACACAAGAGATTGGCAGAACCAACTGCCTTTGAGAACATCTCCGAAATGGTATGTATATCCGCAGATCTCTGCGTAGTCAAGTCCGGCAGTTTGTGCCTAAAAAAAAAAGCGTGACAGATTCGCTCGTCAATTTTTCTAATCACTTCCTAATTTCATTTCACCTGAAAGGGTCGGGCTGCAGCGAATGTGCTGTGTGTGTTTTTTTTGGTAAGGCATTGCAGAATGCCCTCTCACAACAAACCATTTGAGCTGATAACTCCAGTCCCGAGTGTTGCATGGGATGAGCCTAGCTTTTGCTTATAAGGCGAAATTTCCATCCGTGCGTTTCTTTCGCCTGATTCAATTGAAATCTGTGCTCCAAAGATAGATGAATCTCTGATGGGTTTAACCTAAATCTTTCTTTCAGTCTTCCTGAATCCTGCAATCTTTTCCAGGCCAAAGTTACGGCGATTACAAAAGCTATGAGCTGGTTGGGGTGTCTCCTGATATGAGCAAGTGATATTATTATTTTCACCCGGAGCCAACCTATAATTAAATCCCTCGAACAGGGTCTGACTACGTCAATGACCATAGCGAAATATCCCTCAATGTATAATGTTGGATTTTGGGTCAAAGGGGTTTCGCTACTAACTGTAGGGCAGACGAGCTCGCTACATAGAGTTCAACAAGCGAAGCTGTACAAAATCGTCGGAATATTTTTGCACCTATTGCTACTTTCAAACTAACTCTAAAATTTAGCAGAACCAACTTTTGATAGACTTTAAACAAAGTCGTTCTGGCCCAGATTGGATTCTAGTTGCACTGCTAATAGTTATGGCTGGAAAGGCAACATAGCATAACTGATATGGGAGTCACCACTAAGCATTGTATGGTTGGGGAGCATACCATAAGACATCGCAAGCCCTCAATTGACTGCTGTAGAGACTGTGGTAATGAGGATAAAGAGGAGTGCATTGTTTATCTTTTCTGCACTTGTCCTGCTTTGGCAAGAAGGGGGAAGATTGGATCCCATTTCTTTACTGAATTGGATATGACTTAGCTAATGTTGATAGTGGTAAACTCCGTTGGAATTTATGTATGGTTCAATAATTAGGATTCTCGAATGATAAGTCTTTGCGGGTATGAGTAACAGGACGGCCCCATTTTAGTACATGTGTGCTGTGGTAAGTACATCAGCTCTTATACCTAAGCAAACCGTGGTTCATGGTAATGTACGTTCGTCATCACATGCTTTTCTCCAAAAAGAAATTTTTCCATGCATTTGATAGACGCATGCCTCTTAATGACTGAAAGTTGAACATATACCTAGACCCTTAGTGACAAAGTCGAGCTCCCTCCGAACTCGATTCCTGGATCCGCCACCGGGTAGAATCAGAACATTTTCCACTACGAAATTAGTAGTCAACTTCCTAATTTCAAAGTGGTAAATGCAGAATCGGTCTTCATTATTGAAGGTATGATACCCTACGCAAGACGGCTAAAGTTGCCGATGATGATAACTACCTACCACCTCGTTACAGGCAATATATTCTACATCCACTGAAAGTTAATGCATCTCAGAAATTCATTTCTTTTTATACCCTTCACGAATGTGATACAGTATATTAATTTTGTCATAAAGTTAACAACGCACAGAAGGCAGCATCCCCGACCATATAAACTATATATGTAGGTATATTGTTGGTCAGTATGATGAGGTGGGTCGATTGAGCTTTGTCCGTCTATCCGTCTGTCTGTCTGGTTCTATGCAAACTAGTCTCTCAGTTTTGAAGCGATCAAACTAAAATTTTAAACAAAGACTTATTTCTATTACACGCTGTATATATTATATGTCGGAACCAACAGAATCGAACCACTACGTCATATATCTGCCATTGGAACAACCGGTCCAAAAGTCTGTGTTTTGTGAAAAAAAAAAACCTTTTTTCTTTCTAATGGTGTGAGTTTCAAGGCAGCGACTGAGCAATTTGCGTTTGCGACTGTGAAACAAACTATCATTACGGAGCACTATTTTTGTGTATTTTAAAGTTTAGGGGATCGTCGAATGCCGGTTGTAGTTGTACGACTGTACTTCCACATAAAACAGACACGAATAGTGCTCCGTTATGATAGTTTTTTTTCACAGTCGCAAACGCAAGTCGCTCAGTCGCTGCCTTGGAACTTACACCTTTAAGATATCGTAACAAAATTTGATATTTTTCAATCGTATTTACTACCAAACTACATTCCCAGTTGGTTGAAATAGGACTACTGTATCTTTTAGCTGTCATAGGAATGACCGTTCCAAAAGTAAGTTTTGTTAGAAAAACTTTTTTATTTCTTATGCTGCGTTTACACGTGAACATTTCGCCGAATTTGAACGTGAATACAATAACAATAGCATTAGCGTGCGTTTACACGTGAACATCTCGCCGAATTTGAACATTATCGCGATAATGCTCTTGAACATTTGGACTAATATACCAACAACTACCAAGTAAATTTCGTTGCCGAAATACACGGAAGGCATGAAGAATGATGGGTTGCTAGAAAGATACATATTTGCTCATGGACCCGTAAACAGAAAATTACCCTTCATCTGTTTGTTGTCATTTGGTAATAATATGCGTATTGTTGATTCGTATTGTTGTTTTAGTTATGAGACATTTTTTTTGAAAGCATTGTCTTTATTGAAGAGATCAGTAGATATCGGGTATGCATACATATTTCTACCGCAAGTACATATTACTGGGTTATGGCTTTTGACTTGTTATTGTTTTGCATTGGGAAATCAATTTGATGATTAAATTTATGGATGAAAGCAATAATCACACTAAAGCGAAGCTTAATTTAGATTGTTTGGAATTCTATCTAACTCCTTTATACAGTAAATCAATAAAGTCGTCCGTAAGTCACGTACATTTAATGTATTTTTTGATTTTAGTTTATGTAAATAAACTGCGAGTAATATGCAAATATTCTAATTATAAATATGCACCAACATGGAATTGTGGTTTTGTGAACGAATACATTCTATGCAGCCTAGAATTATAGGTACGTACATATAGAACCTAATTTTTGTGTAGTGGGGAAAACTTCCTGTTTATGGCCCGTCCCATATAAAATTAGATTAGACGGGAATAAAGTGCGATGCATGTTATTTGTTCAGTGTTGAGACGAATTAAATAGAATACTGTTGAAGGCATTTTGAGTCTCCGTATCTATCTGTTTCTCACTAGATACTTTATCTGATGCTCAATAGAGGCTGTATCTTTTGGTCAATAGATAATGAGTCTGTTGCTCAGTATATACTGTGTCTGTTGGCCAATATATATTGCATCTGTCGCTCAGTAGATACTGTATCTGTTGGTCAGTTGGTACTGTATCTGTTCTTTGTAGATACTGTATCTATTAATGAGTAGATAGAAAATGAGAGACCAGTTTTGATCCAGGTCTTGGATGGGATCACATCTGGATCAGAGTTGAAAGTGAATTAGCTGAATTAAATTTCTTTCTCCGCCATCCGCCTCTGTACCTTTGTATACTGAGCCCGTAATTCGCCCCCATGCAGCGAAGTGTCTGTATGATAGCTGTTTAAGTTCGCTCGTCGCAGATCCGTCTCGTTTTCTTTCATCTGAGACGGAAATCAAAATGAATCGAAAATGAATAATTAAACCAATTGTACGTTTCGGGTACATGCCATACATTGCCTAGGTTCAGTATTCTGAACGTTGCAATTACGTTTCAAGTATTTAGCAATTCAGATGCATGTCAAACGATAAAAGGGGAAATCAAACAGAACAATTTTCTTATTTATTTCACTAGTTCGTATTTTACATGCCATCTCCACCTGAAATTGAACTGAGTTCAAAGCAACTTGGAACGTTTAGGGTTTTCACGGAGCGCACCCATTGAAAATAATGATTAATATTTACGGCAGAGATTAATAAGATCTTTTTTGTAGTAAAATTGTACGTTTTAGAATCAATTGCCTACCTAATTTATACATCGATAAGCAAACTATGCAAAATTATGGGTTAAATAGTATACCTACATCTCTATACTAATATATCTATCTAATGTACCTACATAGCTCAAACAATTACATTTGAATCTATCAGATTTACATCTGATTGCATTCCGATCTAACACCTCACAAAAAAATATCCATTTGTCCTTATTTCATTATTTTCTGACCTGGTGTCATAAAATCAAAAACAAACCAAAAAAACTCAAACAACCAGTCCGAAGCGTATACACCCTAGCCTTGTACAGACCTAGTGGTGATACCAAAACTACCAACTGGCAACGCCCATTTGCCTTAAAAGTGAGTTTCCTATATGACAAGTTTATAGGGGAGGTTTCAATTAACTAACCCATTCTACAAATATTTGTCGAATTTTTCAAGTCGCTAGTTTCATTCTATCTAAAGTTATTGCTTATTTGGAGTCTCACTAATAGGGGTAGGTTTATTTTGTCGAATCTTGCGCATTTTTAAAAGCAACCAACTAGATCCCAGTACAAACTTAGCTTCATTTTATCGAAAGTTATCGCTTATTTGAAGTTTCATTTGTAGGGGAGGTAGGGGTTCCTTGGGTCAGATCTTGCCCATCCTTGCCATCAACCCATTAGATCGTGCTATGAACATTTAAGCAAACTTTCAAATCTCTAGCTTCATTCTATCGAAAGTTATCGTTTATTTGAAGTTTCATTTATAGGGGAAGTAGAGGTTTGGTTGGCCGCATTTTTCGTATTTTCAATATCAGCCAGCTGAATGCTACTACAAACGTATAACCAAAATTTCAAGTAGCTAGCTTTATTTTATCGTAAGTTATCGCTTATTTTAAGTTCCATTTGTAGGGAAGGTAGGGGTTCCTTGGGTCGGATCTTGCCCGTTTTCAATACTGACTAAGTAGATTTTACTGGCATCGTTCTACCAAATTTTCAACTTGCTAGTATCATTCTATCGAAAGTTATCGTAATTAAAGGAATATTAAATTTTTTTTAATTTGTACCGGAGGTAGGCTCTGATCTGATTATGCCCAACTTACTAAAACTCAGGCAGCTACTCACCTCAGGGTTATGTGCTAAAAATCAGATGTCTACGTCAATTGGTTCAAAAGTTATTGACAAAAAAACCTGAAAAGTAGGGTAGTACGTGCTCTTTGTAAGAAAATTACCGTTAGTTTTCAACTGATCGATTTTATTTTTCCAGGAGAGTATAAGATTACCCTCACAAGCAATCTACCAAAGCTAGAGCTTTTCATGTTTATTTAATCGGGAGGTATAAATACATTTAATTATTTTACATATGTAGGGGAGGTAGGCGTTCTCTTGGCCTGATCATGCCCATTTTCAATACCATCCAACTAGATCACACTGCCGACATGTGACCAAAATTTCAAGGCTCTAGCTTCATTCTATCGAAAGTGATCGTGCGAACGGACAGACAGACAGACGGACGGACGGACAGACTGACAGACAGACATGGCTTAATCGAATCAGGAGGTGACCCTGATCATTTTTATATATACATTGCTATACCTCCGGAGCCTCCTTTAAGGTGTTACATATTTTCGTCGTGACAAAAACAATATACATAGGGTATATTGTTTTTGTAGACTAAAAGTCTAGGGTATAACAACTTAACTCAATTTACCCATCGTCTACCTGCTGGCAATTTGTTTGAAACGCAAGACGATTGAAATAGATTCATAGCACATACATTTTCATGGGAACAGTTCCGAGCATATTCGCCGAATGCACCTTTTGTCGTCTTAATGCTTTTTCCATAAGACGCGCAGGAACATTATCGCAATAAAGTTCTCGGAAAATGGATGGATGGGAACATTGCCTCATCCGTTCGGCGAATATAATGCTATTGTTATTGTATTCACGTTCAAATTCGGCGAAATGTTCACGTGTAAACGCAGCATAAGAGTCCCGAAAGCTAGTTAGGGTCCCATCTTGCATACACAAGAATACGATATACACGAGTAGTATCAAGGAAATACTCCCAATGACATGATTATATTTTTCAAAAAGTTGGTATTTTTACATTTGAATTGTAAAATTTTCTTTTGCCTATACTTTTACCTCTCAATACGTTGAAATATGATGTGGTTTAATTTACAAACATTGAAAAAAAGTAAAACATGAATTCCTAAAAAAAAAATGATTGGTGTTTTCAGTTGCCCGGATATTTCCCCACAGTGAAAACAAAACAACCTTACATGTAGGTTAACGTCTGATTTGATTATCGGAAAAGGGGGCTTGAGCCTAATTAACTAGTCGCATGCTCTTGCCGGGGGTAGGTTGGGATGTGTAAAGCGACTGAGTCCTCCTCCATCTAGGACTCCTATTTCAGCACTTTTTTTAATACTAACTCATCACCTTCTGAATCGTTGAATGTATCTTTTTTTTTTTTGGATACCTTTTTCATATTATCACTTTACAGAGGGGCTGGACGGGTGATATAAACATACTAAACGTGCGGTAGTTCGAGATAAATGAACCCTCCCGATTATCCGATAAACTGAGCAGTTTTCGAGCACCCGTCACTGGCGGAACTATTGGTATTGGTCAGGATTGACCTGCTTACCTCTCACACGAAGACCAATTGTTACAGTAACGTTACGCTAGCACCCCCACAAAAATCCTCAATTTTGGCGAATCGACGGGAGCAATAAATTCGGGAATAGACCAACTAATTAACACCTAATTATACACTATGTCTGATGTCGATACTTAGTGGTGCGGGTGCCAGCGTAACGGACATACTCGTATATTAAATGCACGCATAGGAATACGCAAATTTGCATATACACTGGACAGCAAATAAACCGGGTCACCCGCCACCTTGGAACTCTAATCCAATTTTCTCGAAAAGTATAAAACTTACAACTATCAAAGTTATATCTACAGAAAGTGCGTTCCATGACGATTAAAATGAATGGAAACGCGTTGGGACTTATCAATTTATTAAGCATTTATTAAGGATTTTACAAAGAAGAGCAGTTTTCCAGTCGTGTAATCACCAAGTGAAAAAAAAAATTAATTTAATTTAAGCCGAAAACAAAGAAAATGAAACCGGAATATAGAGGGCTACGCCCGCAATCCGAGGGGTTTGTAGCAAGCGCTTATTTTGGTATATAAATATCGGCTCGTTGCTCTTCTTGATACCACTCAGATGGACAAAAAAAAACATAATTAAACTGTCTTACACACTTACATTTTACATGCCAATTCATATTACGTGATTGTAACGAAACTTAGAACATATTATTGCCTAAGGTGTTGGTTATCGTTGGCCATCAGTACTTTTGACCTCGAACGTGTTTAAGGCATGCAGAGGTGTGCTAACTGTAACTACAGAAATAAACTATTACTTACCTATTCTGAGAAGATATACAGATTCCATTATTTTCCATTTAATATGCTATTCGGAACCCACCTTCCTGTAAGTTTTCATAATTCTAACAGTCTCGAGATGCCAGGGGGGGGGGGGGGGGGGGGGGGCAAATTACGAACTAATATTTTTTCCTCCCCCACTATTCCCCTTTCTACAAATTTCAAGAAAATGCGAAAAAATGGAATGTACTCAACCCTTTCTCACGACACCTCACTTGCCTATACCAGTCGATAAAAAAAATTTTGAGCTTAATTTCGCCTCTATGTGGACCCCTCCCCCCTTCCACTCGGTAAAGTTTGCCAATTACGACGTAGCGCCCCCAACTAATCTTCACCCTTTCAAAAATGATTAATTAAATAACTGCAATTCGCACTACGAAAAACAACATGAAAGTAGTACTCACACCTACATATGAGGCCGGTAGGTGTAATTTTTGTGTGGATAGTGTCAAAATGCCTAATTTTAAATGAATGTACTATTATTAAATATTATGTGATTGTAATGAAACTTAAAGATATTATTGCCGATGATGTTGGTTATCATTGGCCATCAATATTTTTGACCTCGGCTGTGCTTAAGGCGTGTAGGGGTATGCTAACTGCAACTAGAGAAATGTACTATTATTAACCTTTTTTGTTGAGATATCAAAATTCTACGATTTTCGGTTTTCTACACTAGTAAAATGCCGCCTTTCTGCAAATTTTCATATTTCTAAGTATAACGGTATCGAAATGCGAGGGGGGGGGGACAAACTCGGATCACATATTTTCCCCTCTATCTCTTTTCCACTTTTTTCAAATTTGATGAAAATACCGGAAATGAAATGTACTCGGTGTTACCTTTCTCATGATACCCCACTTGCCTATACCAGATGAAATAAAAAATTTGACCTTCCTTTCCCCTCTATGGGGACATCCCCTTAAAGTAAGCCTATTACAACGAATCGCTTTCTCCGGCGAATTATAATAATTCTACATACTCCCACAAAATTTCATGTATGTAGCTTCAGCCGTTCGTGAGATATTTCATGGACAGACGGACAGACGGACAGACATTTGACCGATTTCATAAGGGTTTTGTTTTTAATACAAAACCCTAAAAATGAAAAAAAGTTTTTGGTCAGTATTCAGTGTTTGCTCCCCTTGCTCGAACAACTGCTACCATCCTCGTATTCATAGACCTTACGAGGCTGACGATGAAATCATGGGGAATTGCATTCTACTCCTCTTCAATTGCGATTCGCAGCTCTGGAAGCCTTGTTGGAGCAGGCACCCGGGCTCGAATCGGACGTTTCAGCTCATCCCATAAGTGTTCTATCGGACTCAGGTGCGGGCTTCGAGCTGCCTAGTCCATCGTACGAATGCCGACGTCGTGTAGATACTGGGTCACCACATGAGCAACATGAGGCCGTGCATTATCATGCATCAACTGGATATCCTGCCCGATATAACCTGCGTAAGGAACCGCATGGTCTGCGAGGATTTCAGTGATGTAGCGATGAGAAGTCAATCCACGTGTACGGCCCGTCGGTTCGATGAAAACTAACGCTGTACATGCGGTTAGCGAGATGCCGCCCCAGACTATTACAGATCCTCCTCCATAAGCAACAGATTCCTCCCCTGGTCTAACGCTGTACGTGCGGTTAGCGAGATGCCGCCCCAGACCATTACAGATCCTCCTCCATAAGCAACAGATTCCTCGATGCAACGGATCGAAAAATGTAAAAGGATATAAATTAAAGAGCGTTGAAACCTTTATGAAATCAGACATGTTTCTTTTCGCTGGGCAGAGAATATCTCAAAAATTGCTGAAGCTACATGCATGAAATTTAGTAGGAATATTAAGGATTACTACCTCCATAGAGGAGAAAAGAGTGAGAAGTATCCATAGAAATGCAGGTATTTTATTTGAATTTTAAAAATTCGGAAAAAATGTTAATATCTTTTTAACGTATGGAATTGCCGGTTGTTTCATTCGATTCAGAATGGCTAAATTCCGTAGGAATCAATCTAAAACTGTCATATAAACATTTAATTTTTAACTAATTTTACAAAAAATCTTTTTTAATTGTTAAAAAATGGAAAAAAAAAATCTGAATATTTTTTATCTAGTCGTCATATGGAATTGCCGTTGGTTGCAATCGATTCGGAATGTCTAAATACATTAGGAAACAACTTAAAACTATCCTACGAGTTTTTTATTTTGAACTTATTTTATAAAATACATAGCTTATTAATTATTAACTAGCTGCGAGTTATCTAGTGCTCGCTGCGCTCACAACTTGACACTTACCTTGAATATTTTTTTCATACATAATTAATTTGTTCTCCGCTTGCTCAACACCACGACGATAAGGCTAAACTTCAGCTAAATTAAAAGTAACTTCACTTTCAGTCGGGTACCTTTACATAGTTTCGGCCGTTAAAATTTCTAAGCAGAATTACAGGGACCCCGCCTAGCTGCGCTTAGGGAATTTAAAAACCGGATAATGGGTAGCATCTTCTTGATCCATTACTCGGTTGATTGAGCTGTATTCAACACATTCCCCAGGAACGCATTTTAAAATTTCTGTTTATCGCAGATGCCTGGTCGTTTTTTAAATACACAACATCAATTATTTAGGAGAATAACCTTCCCTTCTTCGTCCGGATACGTACCGTCACCAATTTTCAGTAATAAATCTGAAAACTCTTGGGCATTTTGATTACTCCCAATTCGCGCCCGCATATTGGTTGACAAATGCATGGGTATGACAATGCGCCATAGATGTGAGCTTTTTAGACATGCCTTAATTTCATCAGCCCTCATCCCTCCGGGTTTTACTGGTAAAGTTTGCCTAAAGTCGCCACAGAGAAGTAATATAATACTGCCCATAGGCCGGTCGTTTTGTTTGATGTCACGTAAGGTTCTATCTATTGATTCAACCACTTTCCGATACGCCTTAGTGCACTCCTCCCATATTATTAAGAAACAATCGCGCAAAACTCTGGCTCTGTTACTGTTTATTGGCTGTGGTTTTTCTGCTATACCAGTGCAAATATTCATACAAAATTGCACTGGATAAGTTCTAGTGTAAGTTGAGTGAAGAAATTTTGATTGAAAAAGCAATTATAATATTGCCACATTTGCAAAAAAACACAGTCAATAATAGAATAATTTCATAGCAACGAACTTTTGCTCGTAGCAACTACAGTGAATTCATAGCAACAATCTTTCGCTCGTGGCAATTAGAACAATTTCATTTGTTTTTCTATATATATTTTTTTTACTCAGTGACCTTCTTTGGTTCATGCACAACAACTTTGCTAAAGATCATCACATGATCAAATGCATAGTTTACGATTCTATAAAGGACATACAAACAAACATTCATTTTTATACTCGTATATAGAGATAAAATCGGGATAAATGTGAATATCTTTTGAATTTTGACTTTGAGCCGTGCATTTGACACAGAATTTGATTCTGTTTTATTTACGTCCTAGAAAGTTTTTTGATTCGTGGCACCGTTTGGAAGTTATAAGAAGAATTTTAAAGAAAGAGCTCAAATTTTCGGGTTTCCGCCTGCACAGCCGCTCTGCATTGGGGTCCAAGGTGGCTCCATCTCTTAAAATGAATCTATGCGGACCACCAATATTCATACCAAACGGCTTTCCTCTATTATATTTTGAAGGTTAAATCGCTTACCATCCCAAATCAAATTGAATTTGAATTGCATTTATCTCAGTATTAAGACCAAACGGGGTTTATTTCGCTCCCTGGTACTGTCTGTGCTGTTGTATGGGAGCAGCAAATGGAAGTTTCCGTAAAAATAACCAGCAAACTGCAAACTTTCGTCAGTTTCGTCAATCGATACGAATTGATACGAAGGCGAAAATAGCAGTGGATAGGTCACACATTACGGGAGGATAATAATTGCATTGCTGGACTTCGTTGGGTAAGTCCTAGAAACCGCCCAGCAAACAATTTCTATCTTCCGCGATAAGAATGCGATTCGCCTTGGAAGATAAATTTATAGACGGGGATATCGCCATCTTATCGCGGGAGTCACCCCCTTCGGGAGGAAATAGTTACCGAAAGCGAAACTTCCTGGAGAAACTTTGGCGAAACAAGTTGGCAACAAGAAAGCGAATCGCGGCGGGGATAAATTTACGAATTGACAAAATGACGCGATGAGAGTCAACTAAAACAAAAATTATTATCGCTTTTTTATAAATCTTCATGCTTTTTTTATCTTACATATTCTTTGATGCTCATAATTCATATTTCATCCTTTTTCACAATTGATATTTGTAGAATTCGAACCAGGTTCCCATGTTTGCAAGTCCATAGTGCTAACCGTTGCGCTATCTAGACTACACACAATGACAAAATCGTCGTTTCGTATTTATTGTGAATTGACAAAATATATCATCTTGGCGATAAATTGGCGAATTGAAATCCTATCGCCATTCTTTCGCCTGAGGGATATCCCCTAATTATTGAAAAGGCGGCAAATAATCTATAAATTTATCGCATGGGAGAATCGCCATTGTATTATATGGGCAATTTATCTTCCAAATGATACGAAATTGTTTGCTGGGTAGGGGTTAAGGCAAAGTTGTAGTAGTAAGTTGTGACTGTCAGCAGGACTCATGCTTTAGGAGTTATTAAGCGCTGTTTATATTTGTGTTTTGTGAAGTCCATTTGTTAAGAGATGATTTTTTTTGTCTAAGTAACTATTATATCAACGGGTATCTAACTTATCTTAAATTAAAGCTTTTTCAGTTATATTTAAAAAAAATAAAATTCGATAGTTATCATTTTCCTCGTGGGACTATCCATTATTTGATGAAATACGATATACATATATTATAAAAACGATGAGTTTTCACTTCGTGTGACCAGCCAAGCTAACTAAATATTTTCCAAGTGAGATTACCTCGTAAATTATTTACGATACGGGAAAGTGGTTATACAGTTTTTTATGTGTTTTTGTGGCCTTTAATTTTGTCTCAAAAAATAAAAATTAAAGAAAACTCTTCTTCAACAACCTCTCCCCGCGTGAGCTCACTTTTAGGCAATATACTCCTAACTACCAACCTAGTAACCAACAATCATGCCAAACTCCAAAACATTTGGATTTTTCATCCGATTTTCATTCGTCCCCTGGCATATATGGCACCAGGCGAAGTAATTAATGTAACTAGACTGATTTACTCTCTCTCCCTTACTAATTATACTACAATAAATAGGAAGAGAGCAGAAATATCATAAGTAGGCCAGTTTCTGTTAATTCTCTTTGTGGTTTCAGTCTTGGATAGAATTTTTTTTGGTGATTGCTCCCACTTTTCTTCTTGGTTCAGATCAGAAACGATTTTTAGGCGCGTTTTTTTGCGAATCTTCCCCTATACATGTTACATGCTCTAAATGTAACGTTAATGTTATACCCTGGTGATTTATCATATCTAGTGTAAATCCTACACTCGATGGAACAAAAGGAGTACTTTTCGACCAATTAGCAGTTGTGCCTAGAAGTTCGTTCGTTCTAATCTGTTTTCGCCTCATTTCGCCGCAATTGCATTCCACATTTTCTGATTCAAAAACTAATTTTCTTTTAAATATTAGGAAACTATTCGTAATAAGTTAGTTTCTTTTATCACAGCTGCATTTGACAATCTTAATGTTTGCTATTGACCTAATAGATAAGCCATTAACCTATAATCCAAACTTTATCTGAGATAAAATTCATTTTGTATTAAATGCATGCTCCTACCCTATAACGCGCCTTTATGTTTCTCCGTCCTTCCTTTGCCTTTGTTGGCTCAAGAGAGTCGTACTGCTGACGATAGGCCGCCTCGGATGATATTGTTCAATAAACGCAAGCACAACTTAGTACGCTCTTTTAGCATAACGTGTTGATCCTTCGGGTGATGCGAATAGGCGATATGTACCGAACAAATTTTAGATTAAGACATTTGAAATGCTTAATTTGTATGGCATGTTTTTACCAAAACTAATTAAAATTTTACATGTAGGTTGGCTAGTGTCCAAGAGCAACGTTTGCCACCTGTAGAACCTGCAAATGAAGATCCTCCACGTTCAGCGGAAATTTCATCTACAAATAAGGTAAGATACTAAATCACATTGAATTTCGAATATTTATGCTGAATTGGACTTTTACTTTCCTTGTGTGTACCTAATATATAAGTTTAAAAAATTTCACTCCTTTCTAATTTGAAAAGAATTGAAATTCTTGTAGGCTTTACAAAAGTTTTGCGTTATTTCCTTGTTTATTTCATATCAACGATATCACCAATTGAGATTATTTTGTTTGTCTTATTTTACTGCAATCTAAGTGAAATACATTTGTTAAAATAAATATAATTTCTCATTTGAAATTGTATTTTACTTATATTTTTTCATTTATTGGGTTTGAATTTGTATAAACATGTAGAGCAATTTAATGCTCTTGGTATTGTTAAATTTGATTTGCAATTGGCAGCATTTTGCAGTTATTTTTGTTATTTATGGACCTGTTCAATCCTATTTCTATTTTGTTTTCTTAGTCGATTTTGCGTTTTATTAGATAATGGGCTATTTTCATACACTATATAATTATTCATATTTCCTGCCATTAATATTATTTCACCCACTTCATTTTTGAACACGTCGTAAAGAAACTTGGTGAAACTTTAAATTTGCAGTGATATGGATATTTTTCATTAAAAAAGGAAAGCAAATATATTATCACTGTCATATACTCAACCTTCTTATATTATAAAATTATCTCGAATTAATATACTTACATAGTAATGTAAGTGTATTTGTAATTGGAACTCAAAACTGTACATAAATTGGACATCCACCCAATCTATAGTTTTTAACTTCAATTATAAATATACTTAATATTAATTAGAGTATTGCTCTGCATTTTTAATTTCATTTTGCCATAACAAAACCATGGAAGAAAACATTTATAAAATCGTATTTTTTTCTTGTTCTCATCAATAAAATGGGATTTACTTACTATCAAGTGACTCCAGGCTTCGAGGTAAAAATTCACGGGAATCACCGTGATTTCACGGTTGCACTTGTACTGAGAACCAGTAACAACTACTACATTCCGCGAAATAATTATAAGGAACACACTATCAGTTAAATGAAAAAAAACTAAAATATAATAGTTTATTGTCGATACTTTAAGGATTCTGTTCAATAATTATTCTAAATTCGCATATTTCTTATTGATAAAAAGTACCGTCTTATCTAAAGGTGCGTTTAGATTTAGCGAAACCACTCGTGAGACTGTTACGCTAAGAAACTCACCCGAAAACCACCCGTGGCCAGTCTGACAGTTTCGGGTGAGGAACACGTTCACACTACGCGCAGTTTTGCCTCGCGTATCAGTTTCGCAAGTGGTTTCGCTAAATCTAAACGCACCTTATGCTATGTTGCTTTTGGGAAACTCTCCTTATCATCCAAGTCCGAGGGCTGATGAAAAATACGTGAATTCTTCTCTTGGCTGTATAAATCCAATTGTCGTGACTTGTTTTCTTTTTTGTTGCGTATTGCCGTATTGAATGTTTCAAATGTGAATGCTTTCTTAAAAAAAAGGCTTTTCCATATTCCACTCGAGTCATTTACCGATAGGCCTATAAAAACACGTGTAACCTTATCAATTCCTGAAAAAAATAAGTTAATAAGACCTTCGCAAATAGTAGGCGCGTTTCTTATCAAGATCCATACAGAGTGGAGCAGGTTAAGACCACACAATTCCACTAACAATTTGATCTGAGCTGCTCTGGATAAAACTTCAGTGCAAGAATGTTGCTCCGTTAAGTAGTCTGCGTTTTGAAATGCAGGCGAAATAGGTGTCGGAGTTTTCGAACAGTTTACTGTTTGGGAAGCACATAAGCAGAGTAGAGTAGAGCGGGTTAAGTGGGAAAAAACGATCGAGAGCAAATTAGCGTATCGAAAACGCGGCATGTCTTTGCTGGGAATGTGTATTGGTTTAGTTAGAACTCAAATTTCAAGAGAAAACTTAAATTCTTAGTACATATACAATCGGAAAAATGTCCTTTAGGCAGCAAAATTATTTTGTATGTTTACTATTCCTACTATTATGTACAATATATAATTACACAAAACGAACATTTTGTTGACAGGAAATGAACTTTATGTGCTTCCGTGTACTGTAAGTGTCCGAAAACTTCGACACCTGCGCCCCCTGCATTTCAAAACACTGACTACTTAACCGAGCAGCTTTCTTGCCTTGACGTTTTATCCAGAGCAGCTGAGATCAAATTGTTAGTGTAATTGTGTGGTCTTAACCTGCTCCACTCTATATTTATCTTGAAAAAACGCGCCTATAGTGTCGTATAGGTATTACAGAAAATGTATTCAATCACTTTTGAGTGGAAAAACTGGACTCTCCAACGGAATAATGTTCTAATCCATAATACAGCTCTCACTTTTTGGTCCGTCCCATATATTCATATTCATGCTGTGCGTTGTGCGTTATTCCAAACACTTTCCGTGGTCCGATCTAAACCAAATTCGGTATGTAGGTTTCTTGAGTGACCCTGATATCGATAAATTGCCTTGACCCCTTCAGGGACATGGGAGCACTGTGAGAGTTCTATTAGGCAGGCAGTTTTTGATCGTGCCGAGATTTGAACTCCGAACTCTAGATAAGTATCGTAGAGCGGTGACCGAACGACCACAGCCACCTGAGTTACTCGCCTAAGTCTTTTCAGAAATCACTCTTCCCGTGGACCAATTTCAACGAAATTTGACACGTAGTTTCTTTAGGTTGTTATACTATACATAAAATAACACGTGGCGATATTTTATGGTGGGTAATGACTGGGGCTTTCAGGTGAATGCACTAGACTACTACTGATGTCATTTGGAGTCCTTCGGCGAGGAAAAATGACATTTTTGGTAATGAAGTGTATATATACGCATGAAGGATATCATATGACTGCGGGGTGTTGGGGCGAATGCACTGTACTATGGACTAATGTTGATGGTATTTTTGGAAAAAGGACATTCCTGGCATTAAATTGATATATAGGCAAGATGGGTGTCAGATGACTGGGGGTGTTGAGGTGAATGCACTAGACTACTGCTGATGGCATTTTGAGTCCTTCAACGGCGAAAAAATTACATTTTCGGCAATGAAGTGATATATAAACAAGATGGGTATCGTAGTACTGGAGGTAATATGCACTAGACTATTACTGATAGCATTTTGAGTCCTTCTGCGAGGAGAAGGGATATTTTTGGCAACAAAGTGATATAGACAAAATGGGTGTCATGTGACTGGGGGTGTTGAAACAAGTGCACTGGACTACTGTTGAAGGCATTTCGAGTTCTTTGGTGAGGGAAAAAGGACATTATCTGTTGTTCAGTAGATGCTGTATCTGTTGGTCAATAGAGACGGTGGTTCAATAAATACTGTATCTGTGGTTGAATAGAAACTGTATGTGTTACTCAGTACATGTTGTGTATCTTGGTCAATAGATACTGTGTCTGTTTTCTGTCGATTCTGTAATCGGTTGCTCAATACTGTATACTATATCTATTGGTCATCAGATGCTGTATCTATTGGTCAATTGATACTGTATCTACATATTACTTAGTAGATGGTGTATCTGTTGATCAGTATATACTGTATTTTTTGAGCAACGTTGTATCTTTTAGTCAACAAATACTGTATCTGTTGCTCAGTAAACTATTCGGGGTGATAAGGACAATATTTTTCATTGAAAATCATAGATGTTTTAAGAGCTAATAGATCAGAACTGAAATGTGTTTGCATGGGACGGTCCTAGTTACTAAAACATTGGTGAACTATTATGAAACCCGATTCAAGCTTCTCCATGGATTCTTGTCTAGGGGGTGTAGGAGACTATGAAAGCGAAAGGTGTCGGCCGGCCGGCGCTATACTTATTTTGCTTAATTTCATCGCTCTCCATTCCCCAGAGTACCGATTTCTCAACTACTAAAATTCACTTTTTCCACTCTGCGTAACTAGCGATACCACCTATAAAGTGAAACCTCATTTGCACCTGCATCTATTCAGGTATACCAGGGTTTCACAGACTTTTTAAATGGATTGGCAAGCATTTTTAGACTTTGTCAATTTTTCCAGAAAAAAATCAACTCTTTCGGAACAAGCCTTATATCAAATTAGAGAGGATTAATATCTGAGCAATTTAAGACCGATTACTTTAGTCCCCCGTCTACCACCGGGATACCGATTTTCCACATACTAAGATGAATTTTTCTCTTTCTTTCGTGCAGCTATGAGGTTTAAAACCTTAAATTGTGCTTCAATTTTCATTTCAGGTATTTTATCGATTTGAGGCCTTTCAAAGAAATTGGAAAACTTTTTTCAACTTTGATTGTATTTCCCGGGAAAACTATCACTCTATCACAAAGCATTAAGAACTGAACGATTTGGTATTAAGTAGAGCCTTCTACGTTGATTGGTTGTCGAGCAACGATCGATTTTTTGCTCGTGTCTAGTGAGCGCTGCGCCCATCCTTCTTCTCATCCCCTTCCTGAGCTTCCACAAAGAGTTTTATGGCTGGCACCTAGCATTTTCCTACTCTCCTACATCTCCTTAATAGGGATCAAATGAAAGACCCCGGTTCGCGAGTTTCGCATACTCAACTTTACGACACCATATGCAAAGATGTATGTAACATACGCAATCATTGGGCTCATTCAGAGAACACTGTGCAGCTAGGCAGCGACATCTCCCCTCCATGTCACACGGTGCGACAGCTACCTGTGAAATGGGTGCACAAATACGACACCGGACTCTTCCCGGGCATGTTTGATTTTTCTTTTTTTTTTTTTTTGAATCGTTTTTGGCGCCCTCGGCAACGCAGAATTGTCGTGGCAACTGTTGCGAAAGTCCGCGACGAACTTCAGGGGAGTTTGGTCGTTTTGGCGTGACCGGAAAGGAAAGAAGGATAGAGAAAAAAACGCGCGAGGCGAGTGGTGGGTTCGACATGGTCGTGCAGTTGGTTTCTTTGTGCTCATCGGTCTAGTCAGTGGAATTGGGATAGTTCTTTGCCTGAGTGTTTTCGGTCACCATTCGTTCCTGAAAAAACGCATTGCGAATTGTCCGGAGAATCCATAAGCAACGATAGACGGTCGTATCGATTCCAACGTCAGCCGCGTCTATTATTTGTCACTTCCCTTTGGAACGAGTTGAACGGTGCGAGCCCGTCCGCGCTATGGCTGCTGGGCACATGGCTGTCGGGGATTCGATCATTACCGGTCGCTTCAATTTGGCTGTCCGGTTTTCCTTTTGAGATTTTTTTCATACGTTCCCGGGAAAAGAAGATCGTGTTCGGTAGTCGCGACAGAAAAAGCCCAAATATCGAGCCTGTCGTAGCTGTGTGAAGCAAAAGGCGAAAGGCGTACCGTGCCGGGCAAAAGCGAAATCGATCGATTTCGGTTCAGAGTGTTCTAGGCGTTGTCTCGGTTCTGGGAAATTGTTGGCCAGGCATTCGAATTTTGGGGTCCCTGGGTACGCGTTGGCCTCCGGAGCGTTTCAAGCCCCGGGGAAAAAGAGAAGTCGTTTCGCGGCGGTGATCTCGCGCTGAATTTTCACGCGGTCCGTTTCGCGGTGTCATCATGAGTGTGTGTTGGATGAGGTGCCAGAATTTCACGGAGGGTGGAAGCACGAGGAGCACGGCCAGCTGTCGGACAGTGGAAAACGTGGAGTATGTCTAAAAAAATCGGGAAATCTTTCTATCACCACCTATCATTTTGGAATTGGAGGCTCCAGCTGAACTTTGTGGTGACATTCGCAGGGAGTATTATGATTTATTACGTTTTTTTTAGAATATGGCGGCATTCCGCCAGAATCAAATTATTTATTTGTGTACAATTTTGTGAATCGTGGCAAACAATCGTTAGAAACAATAGGTCTTGTGCTGGCATACGAAAGTGAATATGCAGAGAATCCTTTTTCTCTTTCTATCTGCTGCAAGGAAATCATGAGAGTGTTAGTAGTAACAGAACTTATGCTTTCTATGCCAAATGCAAAAGACGCTACACAATAAAATTAGGGAAAACCGTTACAGACTGTTTCAATTATTTGCCAGTATCGATCCCAATAAAGATACAATGGGATGGTGTGAAATGATACATATTCTAGTCGGTAAAATCACTGCGAATTAAAATTACATGAAGCATGGAACGTATAACCTATGAGGAATGAGGGACAACCTACGGAAAACCCACAAAGCGAGTAAAATTAGAGGTCCTAGAGAGGCGAAGCGAAACCGTTATCAATGAAATTTTCAAGCCTGAGCGTTCAAATATTTTTTTTGAGAGTCAATCTTTGAAAATTCTTGGGAGTCTTATTGTCGGAAGTACGGAGTCGGGGATAGGAAAACTGCCTTCGATCCCCTGGGTAAATAATGTTTTTTTTTTATTTGGTGGCAATCTTCGAAAAATCTGCAACCCTTTAGTATGAAATTAGAAATGACAGAGTTGCAAACTACGAAATCTTCGATCCCCTGCGGGTGCAATAATCTTAAACTATGAGGGACTTTTTTGGGAAAATTTTGGCGGATTTCGCTTGAGTATCGTTTGTGCTTTTTGGTGGAAGAGTCATCGCTTGTATTGATTCGCGGATTTTCTTTCCTTAATAGAAAGGATCATTTTTCAATAGGAGTGAGGTATCGTATTATAATTTCTTTGGTAAATTTTTGCGGATTTCGGAGGGAGGTTCTGGGACTTCTGAAAAATGAAACCGGAATATAGAGGGCTACGCCCGCAATCCGAGGGTTTTGTAGCAAGCGCTTATTTTGGTATATAAATATCGGCTCCTTGCTCTTCTTGATATCACTCAGATGGATAGAAAAAACGTAATTAAAATGTCTTACCCACTTACATTTTACATGCTAATTCATATTACGTTATTGTAACGAAACTTAGAACATATTATTGCTTAAGGTGTTGGTTATCGTTGGCCATCAGTACTTTTGACCTCGAACGTGTTTAAGGCGTGCAAGGGTGTGCTAACTGTAACTATACAAATAAACTATTATTGACCTATTCTGAGAAGATATACAAATTCCACTATTTTCCATTTTATATGTTTTTCGAAACCCACTTCCTGTAAGTTTTCATAATTCTAAGTATAACGGTCTCAAAATGCAGGCAAGGGGGGTCAAATTATGAACTAATATTTTCTCCTCCCCCACTGTTCCCCTTTCTATAAATTTCGAAAAAATGGAATGTACTCATCATTACCTTTCTCACGACACCTCATTTGCTTATATCAGTCGATAAAAAAATTTGATCTTAATTTCGCCTCTATGTGGACCCCCCCCCCCCCCCCCCCCCTTCCTTCTACCCGGTAAAGTTCGCCAATTAAGACACAGCGCCCCCAACCAATCTTTACCCTTTAAAAAAATTATTAATTAAATAACTGCAATTCGCACTACGAAAAACAACATGAAAGTAGTACTCACACCTATGAGGCCGGTAGGTGTATTTTGTGTGTGGATAGTGTCAAAATGCCGAACTTTAAATGAATGTACTTTTATTAAATATTATGTGAAACTTAGAGATATTATTGCCTATGATGTTGGTTATCATTGGCCATCAATATTTTTGACCTCGGCTACGCGTAAGGGGTGCAGGGTTGTGCTAACTGAAACTATAGAAATGTACTATTATTAACCTTTTCTGATGAAATTTCAAAATTCTAGAAATCTAGGTTTTCTACACTAGTAAAATGGCGCTTTTCTGTAAATTTTCATATTTCTAAGTATAACGGTCTCGAAATGCAAGGAGGGGGGGACAAACTCGGATGACATATTTTCCCCTCTCCCTCTTTTCCCGTTTCTTCAAATTTGAAAAAAACTTCAAAAATGGAATGTACTCGACGGTACCTTTCTTATGATACCCCACTTGCCTGTACCAAACGAAAAAAAAATTTCGACCTTCATTTCCCCTCTATGGGGACCTCCCCTTAAAGTTGACCTATTACAACGATTCGCTTTCTCCGGCGAATTATAGTGATTCTACACATTCCTACAAAATTTCATGTATGTAGCTTCAGCCGTTCCTGAGATATTCCATGGACAGACGGACAGACGGACAGACAGACATTTGACCGATTTCATAAGGGTTTTGTTTTACTACAAAACCCTAAAAAGAGGCACTTGCACGTGAATTCTTTGAAAAGGAACATTTTATTTTTTTCTATGCGCGGTTCGGTATTGGTTTTGAGATGGGAAAAATTAATATCATGTCATCATCATCATATCATATAAGTATATTTTCCTCGCATCATGATGAGTGCGTTATGTTTCGGAAACTCGTCTTGTTTTAACGAAAGTTCATTAGATTTACATTAATTTAAGATAAAGAAATTAAGAATTTCATTAAACCTTCGTACGAATCCACTATTGGGACCGTTTTCCAGTGATAATTTTACGGTCGGCTGTGATTGGGCGCGTGTAGCTTTTAATATGAACACAAGGCTGTTAGCTGCAGGATCGGCGGACGGATCAATAGTTATTGGGAATATTAACGGACAGATACAGACAGTCTAAAAGAACACCCTGCTGCCATTACAGCGGTCCATTGGTATCCTTTCAGTTCAGTCTGGCGTCCGTAGATAAAGCAAGAAAGTGTATAGTTTGGGTGGATTGGATGTGTAGCAATAAAGCGCAATACGAAGGGCAATTTTGATAATATATTAGCGTTGAACGCAATTATGTGCACAGTAAGAAGCAGAGAAGAAATCATGCATACAACATTGTTTAGGAGAACAGCATCGACATTAGACATAAATTTGCATTAGTTTTGACAAAAAAAAAATATTTTTAGTTTAAACATTTACCTTTTCCATCTATATGAACCCCCTGAAGTTTATTTTTGGTTCATATTACTAAATAAGATGGAAATGAGCAGCTAAAGGATCTCATTCCTCTCTCCTCTCCCTCTCGCACTGGATTTAAAGATTTTTGGGGGTTTCGAATTTAAATGGCGCCCGAAACCCACGGTAGGGAGGGTATTGACGCGCCGGGCCCGTACCATCATGGTGCCCACCTTAAGAGCCGAACACCACCGTAGGCTCGTGCAACTGGAGAGGGAAAAGGATCTGTCCGGATTGGACGGTTTCCCTCCATAATTGAATTTGTTGGTTTTGGTACCGTCTTGTAGTTTGGCTGATGCAGCCCCTTGTCCCTGCACTGGATATTGTGTTTTTTTGGAGTCTTAGGGAGTTTGGTGCGTAGGCACCCCATTTAAGTTTCTCGTTTTTCTTGTGTTTAGTGGTATTTCGCGGGTTTTAGAGTATATTTTGAATTTTGTTGAGCGGTCAGACGTGCGATATCTCCTTGTACGCTAATGGAGGAGGCTGATGACTGCCGTGCTTCGCCCACCCCACTACTTCCCTCAGCTGAGCTGGTCTGCCAGCGCACGTCATGGGTAGTCATCAGAGAGTGGTTCTTCGACACGAGATGTCAGTAGGCCTTCACGGCCAAACCAACCCTCGTCCTCCGTGTTCCATTACTACACCTGTCACAAACTTGTTTTGTGAATACACCGGCTACTTATCGAATTTGTGACATCAGCTGACACGCAAAATGTCTGACAAAACGGCTGTCTGTTTAAATTATTTGGTTTGGCCAGGTTTCAAATCACTCGCAATAAGGACGTGGTAATAAAACACGTGCGCGATGAAAGTGTGTCGCGCGGTCAAAAGATGTATTCTGTAGACTAAAATGCCGTCTGGCGCAATTCCAATTGTAAACATATGTCGTTCCGGGGACATGTCGTGTGCGATCAGCTGTCTATCTAGATGGCGTTGCTCCAAGCCAAGGGAGCGTGGAAAATTTTTGCTTAGAAGATTCACCAGACATTGGGACAGTAGCGCTACCACAGCGCTCGAGAGGGGAAGGAGCGCTCAGGGAGCGATGATGATTCCTGAATGCAGGCATTGATTGTGTTCGGGATCTTAAACGTTGCGAATATTCAGCAATTCAGATGCATGTAAATCTCTAAAAGGGGAAATAAATTAGAAATTTTCTGATTTATTTCCCCAGTTGATATTTTACATGCAGTCTGCGCCTGAAATCGAATTCTGTTGAAAACAACTTGCCATGTTTAAGGTTTTTCCAGAACGCACTCAGGTAGATTTTTGCATAGTGCATTACCTCTTGGTCTCTGCAGTTCACTAACTATTTCTATGCTATGTAGCCTATAGTTAGCTGTGCATTGTTGATGACAGCTGAAATTTATGTAGATCAGGGGACGGCCCGACCCAGGAGATGGGTCTTAAGCTCGACGCACACGATCTTGATAACGAGCAACCATTGAACCACGTCAAAATCAATATATTAGTTGTGTTTCACTCCAACAGTTGGCATAAAATTTGTGGAACGACATATTTGTGATCTTAGAAATCACCAATTATTATTTTTCATGCTCAAGTCCGTATAAGAGCTTAAATCTGTTTATCTGATTTATACTCTGTTACGTAGTCCGGATGGCGCTACGGTTAGCATGTTCGCCATCTACGCACTGGGCCCCGGTTCGATTCCTACTGAATGCGGTAGTTTTCGATAAAAAAGGGGATTTACGTGTCGGACTATGAGCCCACTCTGCTGTTAAATGAGTACCCAATTATGGGGTAAATAACTCGGTTGAGCGTGTTGCTGATCACACACCTCTGCACAAGACATACCGTCACGATCTAGAAAATGAGATGATGCTAACTCATCTTGCTTGAGGCCATGGTTCAAATTGGACTGTTGCGCCAGTTATTTATTTTTTTATTTTTATACTCTGTTACAGCAATATATCAATTCTTCTTATGAAAATATTATGAAACTAAAGATCAGATTATGAAAATGCCAATCTTTTAAGGAAAACGAAAGTCTCTTTCTAGGGAATAAACTCTTTTTTCCAGAGTTCGGATTGCATAGTGAGACTTTAGCTCTTGTTATCAAAACCGACACATGACATACGAGTAAATGATCAATCATAACTATAGTTTGTCATCATAAGACCACATATACATAGGTACAAAATTTTCGTACAATTTGGCATTTTAAAACTATTGGAGCAAAAGATTGTTGAGAAACATAAACATAAAACCCTTTTTGAAACACACATGCATCGATGCAAGTGGGTTTTAAAAAGGGTTTTATGACGAGGTGTTTATTCTCAGCAATCTCATACGCAATGAGACTTGAACCTTGTACCATTTTTTCATTGTCATAACGTAACGCAATAAGGCAATTTAAAATCCAAGGAAGCAGATATTTAAAAAAAAAAGAAAAAGGAGAAGAAAAAAAGGTAGCCACAGCTGTGTTCTCTCTGCGTAGCCTGCTTCTGCAGTAGTGAACAAATGCCGAAAGAAAACATCATTTCTCTGAGCAGATTGTATTTCTGAAGCAGAAATACAATCGGCTCCACTTTTCTCAGCAATGATCTTGACCGGAGATATTCATGCGATCACTTTGTAGACAGACAACGAATATCAATCAATCTCTGATCGCTCGACAGTTCGTCTCAACTCTAAAGGGAAGTTTAGAAAGAGTCCGGACGAAAACTTTGACGCTGATGATAGGACGCTCAGTGCAGATGACATGACGTGTAGTACTGTAGCATATTCAGGTTTTGAAATTATTTTGTGATGTGTCGGAGGCTGAAAGCACTTATGCTAAATCGATGGTCATCGAACAATTTTATGTTCTTTCCTCCGATGTGAGTGAGGTTAAAGCCAAGTGTCACCGCACACTTTCGAACTCGAGCACGAACCTGGTACAAATGTCCTCTGAATAGCTCAAGACACACACACACTTCATATAAACGCGAATAAAACCGGTCCACTTGTACCATGCTCGAGATCGAGTTCGAGTTCGACAGTGTATGGGGATACTTACTCAGCCACCCGACGAACCACTTAAGTCCCTTTTCCGAGAAAATTTCTTTGGGTGATGACCGGATCTAGGAAACTTCACATGAGAGAAGATTACAGTCAGCTTTTGGCCAGAAATCTTAAGATCTGGTGTTTGTGCACAATGTTATTTTATAATAGAACAATGTTGATTCACACAAAGTGCACAAACACGAAATATTAACATCATGGTTTCAAAATTAGAATTTGAAGGCGTAATTACTATGTTTTTAGCTTTGCCTTTGATTTTTTGCACAATTAAGGACGGGAATTATAGTACATACCTCAGTAACGCTATATTGGGCGTTGAAGTTTCCTTTCCTTTTTTTTATGGGCTTCGGCGAGGTTGAAATTGGGCGCGGCGTGACTCAAGATATTCAATTCCAATCAGGGTTCAATCTAGGCCCTGAAGGATTTAAGGATTATCCTTCCCTTCCCCACCCTGATTGGAATTGAATATCTTGAGTCACGCCGCGCCCAATTTCAACCTCGTCGAAGTAAATGGTATACAATTAAATAAAGCCCAAACCAACCCAAAATGCACTAACCTGCCGAAATTTTAAAGACTGATTTGATGGAGCCGAATAGCTTCACTCGCGTCTGCCGTATAATTGCGGACTGCCGACAGATGTGAAAACTTTGCAACTCATTGCTATTCTGTCAACAACCTGCTTTCGGTACGTTTACACGGGCTGTTGACAGAATGCTACCGGGTTGTGAGATGCGATGATGTGGAGTGTATATGCAATATATATGCGTATCTACACCTCCACAATTCATTACAGGATATCTATCCGCATGGGGTTGCAAGTGGTGAAAAGATAATAAAATAATGAAAATGAGTGGTCGTGGTCCTGGAAGTGTCTGATATGGATCAGATGGATCCGAATTTTCCGGTTTTTCCTCCATATGCTCTCCCGTCCCTATGAACAAACTGTCAACTGTCAGTTTTTGGATCTGAAAAATATTCCCCTTTGGATCAGAAAAGTATTCAGATCCAAAATAATGGACAGTTGACGGCACATGCTTTACCGGAGGGCTAAGCATATGGAGGAGAAATCGAAAAAGTCAGCGACCAATGATATTACTGCCGAATTTCTGGTTTTCTGTGAGCGGTGGTTCCCTGGCGGCGCTAAATTCCGAATTTAGTCATTTCGGCAAGAAGTGAAAGGGGGTGTAAATGTAATCCCCGCCAATCAGCGTTGAAAGAAATTAACTAATTCAATCAGCGTTCAATATGCCAACCCTAGAGTGAGGCGCGAAGCTACGAGTACTTTGGCGGTATTGTATTCATATCAATCCTTTTTGCGGTTCAGAGGTTTTTCTTGGCGGGGAATTTTTTACAACAGAGTTGTTTTTGGGAGATATGTATATCTGTTCAATATGACCAAATATAAAAGGACTGGTGTAGATACTTCACTTAAATTAAAAAGTAATTTAGGAAACGATTGCCTGTGGCTGGTAAAATCTTTTTATAGTATAGAGTCTTGATAATCCAGATTAACTGGGACCATTCAATGTCTGGATTATCAACGCTACTGTATTTGGATGAGATGGACAGATTGGAGCAGAACTTCAACAAAAAACAACAATAAACAACAACAAAAAAATGTATGCATAAGAATATGTAGACATTTTACATTGTTAACAAAATTTATCAAACCACTCTGCTTAAATATATTATATACATACAACATACAGTGAACAATAGAAAATTAAAAACAAAACTTTGTCTGGAAGATTGCATATTTGGAATAAACCAAAGAAAATTAGTCTACTTCACACGGCGGACAGTAAAGTTTAAGCAAGTTGATCTCTAGGTCAAATTTTCAAAGGCGACGATATTCACGCCAAAAAATCGGAATTTTTTTTTTATTATTTTCCTATTTTTTTACTGTTGTAATCTGACCTAATAAGCGAAAAGAAAATTCGTAAAACAATTGTTCAAAGCTAGTGGCGCACTCGTTCATATGATCGAGGTGGTCTGTTTGCAGAAATACACCGAACATTTTTTTTAATAATTTTCCCGTTATCTATATCCAAAATGTGACCTATTCAGAAAAAAAAACAAAATTGATGCACCACCAACGAGAGTTTGAATTTTAGTCTTAGCACTCAACAATATCGTGCTCTCTTTGGAAAACTACATACAGCCCATCCCATCATTCCTCTTGTCGTGTCACCAGATGGATCGTGTATTTTCTTACACTTATTCTAAAATGAGAAAATAAAAATTAATTATCTTTCATTTCTCATTTAAAATATTTTAATTTTAAAATCCGACAAGGCTGTTATGGCGGATATATAGGTACATTAGCGAGTAATACTGCAGTTTTGTTTCATCTACGTAAAGCTTGATTGCGATTCGCATTAATATTCTTCAATCTCTGGCTCATCCATATGCCCCCACAGAAGTTAAAGAAGACCCAGTACATACAAGATGAGTTCTACGCCCGCCTTGAGACTCTCTTCGACTCACTTCCAGCAAATGACTTCAAAATGCTGCTGGGAGACTTTAACGCGAAAGTCGGAAATGAAAAATGGCACCGGCACTGGAGGCCACAGTCTCCATGCAGAATGTAACGACAACGGCCAGCGACTTATCGACTTCGCCTGCAGTAGGAATCTAGTCGCAAGTTCTACGAGTTTCCCGCATCGACGCATTCACAAGCAGACTTGGAAATCTCCAGACGCACGCACCGTCAACCAAATTGATTACGTCCTCATTTGCAGGAGATGGGCGTCTAATGTGATGGATGTCCGCTCCTATCGAGGAGCAAACTGCGACTAAGATCATCACTTGGTGAAGACGACCTGCAGATGTAGAATTTCCTCAGTACACCAATCGAGAATCAGCCCTTTCAAAATCTTTGCGGTTGATAAGCTTCTGAGCGATGCTTCGGCGGTGGCGTATGCTGCCGCCCTTGAGGAAAGACTATCGCCTATGCTACACAACATCAGCAGTACAGACGCCCATGGGCTCTGGGAAGAACTCAAGGGTACCATCAAAGAGGTCGCGAAGATGGCCGTGGGATATAAAGCCCGGCGAGCGCGAAATGACTGGTTCCACGAAGAATGTAAAAATTCACTTGACGCGAAAAACGAGGCCTATAGTCAATTCATTCACCGAACCAAAGCCAAAAGATAAAAATATGACGAGCTACGTCGAATATCGAATAGAATAATTAGATGTAACAAACGTTAATACTTCGGCGAGCAGTTGCTGAATATTAACGAAAACTTAGCTAATAATAACATCAGGCAAGCGTAGCAGCTAGTAAATACAATTAAGAACGGATATCAACCCAGGACTAGCCTTTGTAAGTAGAAGGATGGAAACATCATCAGCCACACCGATGGCATTAATGAACGATGGGCCTCTTGTTTTTAAGAGCTTCTGAATCTACCAGCTAACATCCCCACGTATCAGCGAGGGCAAAACTAAAATAATGATGCAATCGAGGACAGGGACACCTGCATAATCGAGCATCAATGTGGTTGACCTCAACATAGAGTTCGTAAACGACTTCATATACCTGGGTTACAACTTGTCAAGAGACGCCAATAAAACTGACGAAATCAAGCGACGGATATAGTCAGCTAATAAGACTTTTTTCTCGGTTCTCCCCATAGTGAAATCGAATTATGTGCACAGAAACACGAAGCTTCGCGACCAGTGCTATGCTATGGTTGCGAAACATGGACCCTAACTCAAGCCTCCGGAAACATGCTAGACACATTTGAACGTAAGGTTCTACGGCGAATTTTCGGGTATGTTTCCGATCTAGATGGATGGCACTTCCGGTACAACCATGAGTTGAATGAACTGTACGATGAGCTGGAAATCTCGAAAATCGTCAAACTACAACGGTTTCAGTGGGCAGGGCATGTACAACGAATGGACGATGATCGCATGCCAAAGAGAATAATGAACGCAGACCGATTCGACGGAGGGAGACTATCTAGACGACCGAGAGCTCGTTGGAAGAGCTTAGTATACATATGCGGACGGCGAGCAGCTACTGGGCTTCCAAAATTGGAGGACGCGGTTAAGTGTCAAGATAATTGGAGGACAACGATCCAGGCGGCCAAGGCCCAAGTCGGGCTGTCGCGCCACGATGATGATGATGACGGTAAAACTCGCTAGTGTATCACGTCCATATCACGGTTTTGTATACCGTCGTACTGGCTCGCTGCTCGTCTTTCTTGAAATTCGTGAGTCATGTGTGGGGCTCATTTTAACCAGAGCCGCACGAAACTGTCTCTTATCCTGGGAGCCGATCTCTGACAGAATCTTGACCGCCAGGTTCCGGACCAAAATGAGGAACATCTCAATAATACAATATTATGTCCCGACTGAACCCGACAATGTCTTGGCAAAAGACTCCTTCTACGAAGAACTAAACGCCGTTCAGAGCAGAACACATAAAGATTATAAAGGTTATGGGTGATTTGAATGATACAGTTGGCGCTGATAGCTATGGGCTCAGACATGTGATGGGGAGACACGGTCTTGGTGATCGTAATGACAACGGTGAAAGATTTGTAGAGCTCTGCAACTTTCACAGTCTCTTCATCGGTGGTATTATGTTTGAGCATAAGGACCACCACAAAATCAGTTGGTCCCCTGTTGATCGGCGCAGAACACAAAATCAGATCGACCATTTTGCCATTAGTAAAAGATTAATGAGTTGCCTTCTGGACGTGCGAAACAAGAAGGGTGCCGATACTGGGATGGGAAGAGACTATTATCTTATTATCTTAATGTTCGATTGCGTATTGCAGCCGTGCGCCGCCCTAGCGATGAAAGATCCAGGGACCGCAAATTCAACACCGCTCGATTATAAAATCCAGCTCTCTTACAACAATACTCGTATAATGACCATCTTGCGCAAAAGGCAGCTGAGGTAACTAGTCACCCAGATTATGAGATATGTAGATGAAAACTGGGATGCCATAAAAAATGCGTACATTGATAGCGCGGATACCATCCTTGGAACAAACACGGATTGCCGAAATAAGCCCTGGATGTCCGACGCTTCCTGGCAGCGGATTGTTGAAAGAAAGGAGCTGAAGGTTCGGCTGCAGCATCAGACGACAATCGAAGCAGCATCGAACTCCTTTACCGTCAGAAAGCTCGAGAAGTTCAGCGTAGTGTGCGACGCGATAAAAGAGTACTTCAATGTACTTTGACATCTTATGACAACATCTTGACTACGCTGATGACATATGTCTACTCTCCCACAAAATCATGGATCTGTCCGCAATGGCGTTAGATCTCGAGAGGGAGGCAAGCGAGGTTGGGCTAAAGATTAATACCAACAAGACCAAGGTTCTTAGCCCGCCGTTGCGAAAAAGAAATCCGACACCTATTGCCATCAATATTAATGGGCAGCTTGTGGAGAAGGTGGACAACTTCGTCTACCTGGGTAGCATTGTTGCCGAAAATGGTGGTACGAAGCAGGACATCGCTCGTCGTATAAACCAGGCTGTCCAAAATATGGCAGAGCAGTTATCTCAGCATCAAGACCAAGCTGAGCCTGTTTCGCTCCCTAGTACTGTCAGTGCTTTTGTATGGGAGCAGTACATGGAAAGTTTCCGTAGGAGTTACCAGAAAGCTGCAAGTTTTCGTCAACTCATGTCTTCGTCGAATTTTAAGAATACGCTGGCCCGAAAAAAATCAAATGAAGAGCAAGTCGGCTACGGATCAGATGCCAATCATCGAATTGATACGGAAGCGAAAATGGCAGTGGATAGGTCACACATTGCGGAAGAGTGATAACTGCATTGCTTTGCATGCCATGAAATGGAACCCCATTTCTAACCCAGGCCGATCGAGAGGGGGGTCCTCGAATCACGTGGCGTTGATCTGTGGCAAGGGAGTGTCAGGCACTGGGTAAGTACAGAGTACGATGGTGCGCAGGAGTAGCTGACGCGCTATGCCCCACTAGGGGTTAAGGCAAAGTAGTAGTAGTAAAGATTTTTCGCGGAATGTATATCATATATTCTATCTATGTTGCCATTGAGTATTTTTGCTGAGTATGTGACAGTATAAAAATATTCGTATTCTCTAGGCCGGATTCAGTAATATGTTACACTACAATGTACATATAAATTATTTACACGAAACATATATGCATCTCTCATTGACTTTCCATAAAAACAACTTCGTAATCCACATTAATGTTTGTATTAAAATATTGTTAGAAAACAACTAACAAGTCACATTTCTATGCTTAAGTTGCTAATTGGTGCTTAGGATTAAATTTGCAAAATTTCATGTTTGACACTCATTCATAGCATCTTTATCATTACATGCTATGTAACATTATTGAGCTGATCATAGTTTGCATCGATTTTAGAAATAAAATTACACACAACAAAACGAAAATATGTTTATTGTATAATAATTATTCCTATTATTAGATAAATTAAGACCATTAAAAATTCGAACGAATACATTTCCAATGTGTTAAGGGAAGTTTTAATTATCGTTTAGTATTCTTTTAATCACGTTTGGATAATTTCATGAAATTACTTTCGTAAATATAAACATATCGGGAATGTTTGCTCATTGTCCAATTTAAAATGCTTATGTTAAATAACTCGCGGCCCTGACGGTGGCAAAGGGTACATTCATAAAGTGCAAAAAATCCACGACTGTATTGGATACATTTTTCTCCTCTTAACAGCATTAGCCCCCATGTGATGACTGAGACTGAAAGTGTGGAAATAAAATATTTTTAAAGCCGAGAGTTCAACTTTAACACAGTTTAATTATTTGTCTTGACGGACAACAAATAAAACCATTTGCTGATACGATAACAACTGAGTATTTATTCGCACATTCTTCGCGCTAGTTTGTCGTTGATACAATGATTCCCGAGTATTTGTTAAATTAAAATATCGCATATTTGCTTTCAAAGCAAAGATTTTTGTTTTAGGAGGTTTAGATTAGGTTAAGGGCTGCCATGGTTTTCCACAGCACACATAGACCACATAGACCCGTCCTTACACCTCGAACCAGCCTGAGCGCACAACAAAATATTGTAGCTGATCAATATCAACATTTTCCAAGTCCCCGCTACTTCGTTAAAAAAGTCGGACCCAAGAGTGAATCTCCTCAAACTTGCCCAGCCCGAGCATCCACAGAGAAGGTGGAATCTACTTTCCTCCTTTTCCTCACCACCACAACTTCTACAGATGTCGTTACACGGCAGCCGAAGCCTCCTGGCGTGCTCTCCTATTGGACAATGTCCACTGATGACACCAATGACCACACCGAATCCAAAGACATGTAAACTGTGCAGCGAGTACGTTCAGGTTCCTCTGTAGTTCCCCAACGAGCCATTTCGTTAGCTCTAGAGTTGCAAACGAATCCATTGTGACCTGAACTCCAGCACAAAACAATGTCGAAGGAACCACTCATCTCCATGAGCGATGCGCGCCACTCCAGCACAATCCTCGAGGGAGTAATTGCGGATTCTAGGGATTTAATGGCAGCTTGGCTATCAATCAAAATAACAATGTGTAACGGGTGGGTTGGTGGGTATCCGAAGATACCGGTGGGAGCCGGAGGTAGCATAGTAACCGTGAATTTCGGGCCGTGCCATCTGGCGATGGAAAAGACCCTTCAACGAGCTAAGCAGCGGGATATGTTTGCTCTAGCTCAGTTCGGGAGATGTAGGCGGGGTTTTCGCCGCTCATTGCCCCTGTCCTTTACGCATTAATAAAAATTCATAGGTCTGGGGAAGACAACACAAACATGGGAGGGAAAAATGGGGAATAATTTAAAAAAATGGGGCGATAAGGATAGAATGTTTGACGGACGGTTAAGATGACCTCGCGCTCGCATTGTGGTCCGGTTGTAATGGAATCCTTGGCCTCTAGTTTCGTATCACCGACAGATCACTACTCAACAGGTACTGCCTTCGATCTGTCGGTGAAAGCATCACGACTAGAATATGGCTCACGCCACAATGATGGAACCTCTAAAGTTCACCACCTCTGTGTTTTGAGCATTTTTGTATCGACATTTTACCTTTAGCGTGATTTTCATCCGAATCATTGGCGAATATCAAAGTGGTTTCAGACCTGGTCGCTCCACAACCGACCAGCTCTTTACGGTCAAACTGATACTCTAGAGGTGCTGGGAATACAAGGTAAACGTACACCAAATCTTTGTCGACTTTAAGCAGGCATACGACAGTATCAATCTTGGAGTACTGTACAACATCATGCTGCAATTTGGTATACCGGCAAAATTAGTGCGACTGACAAAGACGATGACCAACTCCGTCTCACAGGTCAGCATCCATAATAGACTTACTGATCTATTTGAGACACGCAATGGTCTGAAACAGGGCGATGGACTGTGCACCGACGCTCTTCAATCTAGCACTGGAATACGCTATTCGGTCGGGCTATGAATATGGACAACAGCAATACGCTACTCATCAAGTCGACACAATTACCAGCGTACGCCGACGCCATCAACATCATGTCCCGAAGATTGGCCGACGCAGAAGAACTTCTGCATTGGTTGAACTTTGTGTTTCCTCCAGGGGCGATTCACGAAAAATTAAAGTTGCATGTATTTCTTTTTACCTATATATTTCGGGCATATGCCCATCATCAGGGTTCTATAAACAAAAGAACATTACAATTACAACTTTGTTAAAATAGTAGCAAATTAATGAAATATTATTATATATATTTTACATACCTCAGATCTTTTATAGTCACATGAACAAAGACTAACTAGTTGAAACAAAAATTTTTTGTTATGACAAACTGTCAAAAACTTGGTGTCAAACACATACATACATTCTAAAAGTTACATACAGATGTCGGATGTGTTGAACATTAAATATTGTGAATTTAAAATTAAAATTGTGATGTCAAATACATATTAAGAGTTGTCAGATTTTTGATGGTCAGAAGGTGGTTATTATTATTTTTATTTTTATTTTTAAGCTCATCAAAATGGGACTAAAAATAAAAATAATTTTTTTTAGTCCCATTTTGATGAGATTAAAATAAGTATTAGAGTAATCTTTTTTGTCGCTTTTATCGTTACATGCCGTGCTTTCGTATTTAATTATTTGATTGACTTCATGTATTTGAAGTTTAGTTTTATTTTGTTGACTGGTTAATATTGTCGCTCCACTAAAATTGAAAGTATGGTCGTTCTTGATTGCATGTTTGGCTAACGTTGATAAATTGACATTTAATGTTTTCTTAGTGTCATTTTTGTGTTGACTAATCCCTGTTCCCAATTTCTGAATAGTTTCACCGATGTAGGTTTTGTCACTATTTGAGCAGTCTATTTTATAAACTACTCCGGATATATCTCCTTTTGGTATTTTTGTTTTAAGATTGGTGAACATGTTTGCATTTCTCTTGTGCGGGCGCATAGACACATTCAGTTCAGGAACAAAATATCTACAAGAGCGAGAAATGGACTCACTTAACCCTGGTACATATACTAACGATGAATAATGTTGTATGGAGTCATTGTGTGGTGCAGTTTTTGTGCTCTCGTCAGAAGATAGGAACGCGTAACTGGTTCTGTCTGGAGCATTCCGAGTTTGTCTGACTTCTTCAATCATGTTGTCAATCATTTTAGTAGGGTAGTTGTTTTTCCCGAGTACCTGTTTAATCCGCTGTATATTTTCATTCCAAAACTGTTTGTGGCTAATTCTAAAAACCTTCCTAATGAAGGACTTCGCAACATTCGTTTTCATTTTGACAGGGTGGTTTGAGTAATAATTTAGTAGCCTGTTTGAAGCAATTGGTTTATGGTACCAATTGGTGATGATACTACGATGTTTCGTTCTAAGGTCCAAATAATCCAATTTCCCATCCTGTTCAATCTCATATGTGAACTTGATGTTAGGATCATAGTCATGCAGCGCATCGAGAACTTGTTGTATTTTGTTCTCAGGAATCGCGGTTATATGATACAACATATGAGTACCAAAATAATGGTATGAAGTCCAATCTGTATGTAACTTTTAGAATGTATGTATGTGTTTGACACCAAGTTTTTGACAGTTTGTCATAACAAAAAATTTTTGTTTCAACTAGTCTTTGTTCATGTCACTATAAAAGATCTGAGGTAAATGTAATAATATTTCATTAATTTGCTACTATTTTAACAAAGTTGTAATGTTCTTTTGTTTATAGAACCCTGATGATGGGCATATGCCCGAAATATATAGGTAAAAAGAAATACTGTAATGAGATCTCGGGACAAGAAATTGTCGTGGAGGAAGTTGTTCATATCAACAGGAAGGCGGTCGCAGGTGCTTGAGGGCAGCTCTGTCTGGGAGTCATGGGGTGGGCTTTTGGGCCTGCCTGTTGCCTCCATCTGCATTACATTAAGAATATTAATTCACCTGCTAAAACAACACAAGACAGAAACACACACGTGAAAAAAAATGAAAGAAAGACCATTGTGTTATGAGCGCATTACTTCACCGACTAGCCCGACGCTAAGGTTCAGATAAAATGAACCGGGGGCTCATTTAACCCACATCCTACCAATAGCTCGCGGAGCCTCAAGTTGCGAGATTCCCGTTCTCTTGTTGCTGTCTCGCTGGCTTTACATTGCTGAAAAGGAAGTGGGGTGAAAGAGGTCCTTAAAGGAGAAGACCGGGATCACGTTCAATTAATCATGCTCCATTATGCATGTTTTTATTAACAAAAGTACCATACAATAATTAATATGTTTTTTTTCTATACCATAAGGGTTACCGTAACATGTAATTAAAGCGGTCCTCTATGTCAACTCTAAAGATTACAAGATTAAATTACAATCAGTATAAAACTTACCCCTATCCACCGCCGTTTAGGATACAGAAGGGTGCAACTGTAAGCGAACTTGTTATTAAATCTACCACATTTTATCACAAACAAACAAATCAAAGCAAGAAAACCAATTAAAAAGGACCGGATAGTTAACACTAAAGATTTTGTGTAATCCACTCGAAGTCAATATTCTCGTATAACGAAGAACGGCGAAAATCCACGTAACGGACGGGCGCTCCTTTGGCCCAGATATTATGGCTAAACCCGGATATTATGGCCAAGGCCCGACGTCGGGCTGTTGCGCCACGATGATGATGATGAAGGTATTGCCCCTCGGCAAGTATCGGAAGGCATAAATGGTTGATTCTGGTAATTTAACTATATGTATCACCGTGGCCACGATAAAACTATGAAGGTAATTCCCAAGCCGCTTCACGAAGTGCCAGTAATCGAAAATCAGAATCGGACAGCAGCATCAAAGGAAGGCTTTACACAAAACTTAATGCCACTAAAATCGGGCTCAAATGCAAGTTTCCTCAATCAAGGAATATAGCAGACTTCAGATCCTGTTGGGACCCGCGCACTAAAGAATATCGCGGATTGGTGATTCTGGCGGAACGCTTGCACAGTCACGGTCAGATACAGTAAGGATCGAATTACATATTATTTAATCAAATGTCGCGTTTGGTTTAATATATTATACTACTACTACTACTACTTAGCGCATAGCGCGTCAACTACTCCTGCGCGCCATCGTACTCTGTTCTGGGCAATGGGGCGCAACTCCCCAAAAGACTTACCCAGTACCTGACACTCCTTTGCCACAGATCGACGCCATGTGATTCGAGGACCCCCTCTTGGTCGGCCTTGGTTGGAAATGGGGTTCCATTTCATGGCATGCATAGCAATGCAGTTATCACTCTTCCGCAATGTGTGACCTATCCACTGCCATTTTCGCCTGCGTATCAATTCGTCGATTGGCATCTGACCCGTACGCCGACTTAGCTCTTCATTTGATATTGTTTCGGGCCAGAAAATTCTTAAAATTCGACGAAGACATGACTTGACGAAAACTTGCAGCTTTCTGGTAACTCCTACGGAAACTTTCCATGTACTGCTCCCATACAAAAGCACTGATAGTACCAGGGAGCGAAACAGGCCCAGCTTGGTTTTAATGCTGAGATAACTGCCCTGCCAGATTTTGGACAGCATGCCGTATGCGCGTTTAGCCTGGTTGATACGACGAGCGATGTCCTGCTCCGTACCACCATTTTCGGCAACAATGCTACCCAGGTAGACGAAGTTGTCCACCTTCTCCACAGGCTGCCCATTAATATTGATGGCAATAGGTGTCCGATTTCTTTTTCGCAACGGCGGGCTAAGAACCTTGGTCTTGTTGGTATCAATCTTTAGCCCAACCTTGCTTGCCTCCCTCTCGAGATCTAACGCCATTGCGGACAGATCCATGATTTTGTGGGAGAGTAGGCATATGTCGTCAGCGTAGTCAAGGTGTTGTCATAAGATGTCAAAGTCCATTGAATTCCTCTGTCGAGTCCGGATAGGGCTGCATGCAACACATCGCCGATCACAATGAGGAATAGGATCGGTGAGAGGATGCACCCCTGCCGAACTCCACTGCGAATCTCAAAGTCCCCCGACACCTTACCTTTATGCAGAACGCGACATTTCGCGCCGTCATAGGTTGCCTTAATAATAGCCACAAGCTTCTCAGGGATGCCTCTCCTGCGCAAGGCCGCCCATATAGAATCCCGGTTCACACTATCGAAAGCCTTTTCGAAATCGATGAAAAGCAAGTGAAGCGGAGAATCGTATTCAACGCATTGCTCGATGATGATTCGCAAGGTGTTAATGTGATCGACACAGGAGAATCCGGATCGAAAGCCAGCCTGCTCTTCATCAATTGTGCTTTCTAAGTGGGCCTTTAGTCTTTCCAGGACGATTTTAGCTATTATCTTGGCAACGGCAGGAAGCACACAAATGCCTCTCCAATTATTATCATTATTATCAAGTCCGGCGGCCTTTCCTCGTTTTAGTGCAATAATTGCAGTGACTATTTCCTCTTTAGTCGGGGCAGTGGACCGTATACGCACATTTTGATGGTTAGCTAAATTATCTATATGAGGGGGAACTTCACCAGAGGTTACACGGTTCAAGACCGCGGCGAAGTGTTCTTTCCATCGCCTCATTTGATCTTCTTCCAAGATAAGTAGCTTTCCATCACTATCTTTCACCGGATGTTGGCAGGAGTTACGACCACCTGTAAACTCCTTGATGACGCCGTATACGGCGTTTAAGTTGTTACTTCTAGCGGCTTCTTCTGCTGACGCTAAAAGAGAATTGGCGTAAACTCTTTTATCGCGTCGCACACTACGCTGAACTTCTCGAGCTTTCTGACGGTAAAGGAGTTCGATGCTGCTTCGATTGTCGTCTGATGCTGCAGCCAAACGAACTTTCAGCTCCTTTCTTTCAACAATCCGCTGCCATGAAGCGTCGGATATCCAGGGCTTATTCCGGCAATCCGGGTTTGGGCCAAGGATGGTATTTGCGCTATCAATGTACGCATTTTTTATTGCATCCCAGTTTTCGTTTATGTCACTATCTGGGTGACTAGTTATCTCAGCCGCTTTTTGCGCAAGATGGTCATTATATTGTTGTAAGACAGCTGGATTTTTTAGTCGAGCGGTGTTGAATTTGCGGGGCCTGGATCTTTCGTCGCTGGGGCGGCGCACGGCTGCAATACGCAATCGAACATTAGCGATCATAAGATAATGGTCTCTTCCCATCCCAATATCGGCACCCTTCTTGTTTCGCACGTCCAGGAGGCAACTCTTGAATCTTTTACTAATGGCAAAATAGTCGATCTGATTTTGTGTTCTGCGCCGATCAACAGAGGACCAACTGATTTTGTGGTGGTCCTTATGCTCAAACATAGTACCACCGATGAAGAGACTGTGAAAGTTGCAGAACTCTACAAATCTTTCACCGTTGTCATTACGATCACCAAGACCATGTCTCCCCATCACATGTCTGAGCCCATAGTTATCAGCGCCAACTTTCGCATTCAAATCACCCATAACCATTATAATGTCACCTTTAGGTGTTCTGCTCTGAACGGCGTTTAATATATTATGGGGTGTGCAAGATCTTTCGATTATTATTTGCCCGTCACTATCGAACTGCAACAATTACACAATATTTAGGATCTATCAGCACTTTTAACTTCAATTCTAATTTCTAAAGACCTCTTTTGCGTCCTTTTTTGCTCGATCTCCATCCGTCTCGGACCACTTTCAAAACCAAACTCCCCGTTTTTTTTTCTATTCGTAATTCCCACTCGATTTTTTTCCCATCACCCCCGTTATTCCGTTCTTCAATTTTCAATACAAATTCTATAGGAATTAAAAACTCAAAAATTAAATTTGCATCCATGCAATATATACATACATTCATACATACATTTTCCAAAACGCTTGTACCGTCCACCGTTCCAGTTGCCAGCCGATGCCGGCTACGCATCGCATAGCGAACATACATTTGTACATACAATTGCAATGCAAAACCAGATCTAGATGCACTAGTGCAAACATATCTACATTGCATTGCAATTCTATGTAGACGTTGTAGTTGTTGCTACTCTGGCATGTACTGGGTGTATGTGCATAGCATTTATAGTCCAAAGAATATACGTAAATATAATGCATGTAAATTTCCCCAAAATGGACTAATATTACAATACATGCAACTTTAATTTTTCGTGAATCGCCCCTGGAGGAAACACAAAGTTCAACCAATACAATTACATCGATTCCGGCAATACAAAACCAAAATCAACTTCTGCATACGCTCGATACTGCTGCAAAAGAAGTTGGACTACGTATCAACGAGGGTAAAACTAAAATAATGATGCAATCGACGACAAGGACACCTGCACAATCGAGCATCAATGTGGGGGACCTCAACCACCGCCATCTTTATTCTCAGGCCGGAGTGTCAAAGTAATGACGTTATGACAAGCAGTGAACCATATGTAAACAAAGTGAAGAACGCGTGCAGTTGACCTCTTGAAATCTGGCGATTTTCGTGCGTAAAAGTGATTTTAGTGTCGCAATTTTAAGTGCAATTGAAAGTAGTCCTTATCACTGATATTTAGAAGTGAAAAAAACGCAAGGTGCCGCGAACTTCCGACCAAAATGAACTGCTGGAAAGTGCGCGAGACATGAGTGTGGTTATGAAAATGCGACACGGAAAATTTCGCATTTTTCGTTAATTTTCCGCCAATTTGGCTAGTGTGAATGGTGCAGCACTACCATGGGACGAATCCTTGGGCCGGTGAGTTCAGCGGAAACTCCCGGAAGTGCTCCAAAAAGTGAATTCAAAGTGGTTGTCAAATGACAACATTACAGGTGATTTCCGGCCTTTTCATCGGAATTCATAGAGTAAGTATACGTTTTTTGTTGTGCTAAAATTTTAGTGGATTGATGCGCCCCATAATACGGGTCTTGCACGCTTTGTTGACGAACCAGACGAAAGTTTCACTGCAGCTGAGGGAACAAGATGCCTGGCGGTGAAACTTTCGTCCGGTTCGTCAACATCGTCGTCAAAATCCGCATTTTGGGGCGCATCAATCCACTAAAATTTTAGCACAACAAAAAATGTATACTCGATTGCCCTAACCCCTTGTGGGGCATAGCGCGTCAACTGTTCCATGTGGCCCAGTTGACGTTTCGTTGGCATAAATTAGTTTCAGAGAATGCAGTTGCCAGCATGCACTTCCTGCACATCCATCGCCACGAACGTCGTCGTGGACGGGATACTTACCCTATGAATTCCGATGAAAAATCCGGAAATCACCTGTAATGTTGTCATTTGACAACCACTTTGAATTCACTTTTTGGGGCACTTCCGGGAGTTTCCGCTGAACTCACCGGCCCGAGGATTCGACCCAAGGTAGTGCTGCACCATTCACACTAGCCAAATCGCCGGAAAATTAACGAAAAATCCTAAATTTCCCGTGTCGCACTTTCCTAGCCTCGCACTTTTCAATATACCATTTTACTCGATATTTCCCGGCACTTTACGTTTTTTTCACTTTCACACGGCACTGATAGCCACTTCTTTTATTTTCACTTAAAATCCCGACACTAAACTCACTTTTACGCACAAATATCGCGAAATTTTACCGGGCGACCGCTCGAGTTCACACTTCGTTGACTGCTTGTCATGTCGTTAGTGCTTTGACAATCAGCTGACACTCCGGCCTGAGAGTAAAGATGGCAGTGCCTCAACATAGACATATACCTGGGTTGCAACTTGTCAAGGGACGCCAACGAAACTGACGAAATCAAGCGACGGATACAGTTAGCTAATCAGACTTTTTTCTCGGTTCTCCCCATAATGAAATCGAAGCATTTGCACAGAAAAACGAAGCTCTGCGTGTACAAAACCATTATACGACCAGTGCTATGCTATGACTGTGAAACATGGACCCTAATTCAAGCCTCCGGAAACATGCTGGAAACATTTGAATGTAATATTCTGCGGCGAATTTTCTGGGGTGTTTGCTATCCAGATGGATGGCGCATGGCGCATCCGGTACAACCATGAGATGTATGAACTGTACGATGAGCTGGAAGTTTCGAAAATCGTCAAACTACAACGACTTCAATGGGCAGGGCATGTACAAAGAATGGACGCTGATCGCATGCCAAAGACAGTAATGAACGCAAAACGAGTCGACGGAGCGAAACTGCGAGGACGACCGAGATCTCGTTGGGAGAGCTCAGTATATGTGGACGCCGCGCAACTACTGGGTTTCCAAGTTTGGAGGACGCGGTCACGTGACCGAGACAATTGGAGGACAACGAGCCAGGCGGCCAAGGCCCGACGTCGGGCTGTCGCGCCACGATGATGATGATGGTGATTTTCATAGAATGCTTGTATATGTTGACCTATACGTTTACTAAGAAAATATTCAAAAGTCCTTCAATAATCATGATGGTCCAACATTGTCATTTTGAAGGATTTTCGAATATCTAGCTAAAATTTCTTCCTCCAGACACCTTTTCGAATTAGCAACCGCTAGCTAAAGGCGTGATCGAACTGTTTTATAAAGGTGAAAACATCGGAAGTACTTTGGCGAGCAGTTGCTGAACATTAATGAAAACCTAGCCATAGAAACGCCAGACAAGCATATAGACTAGTAAATACAATGAAGTACGGCTATCAACCCAGGACTAGCTTCTGCAAGGACAAGGATGGAAACATCATCAGCGACACCGATAGCATCAATAAACGATGGGCGGCCTATTTTGAAGAGCTTCTGAATGCAACATCTAATGTCCCCATACAAAAAGTCCAAATCGATGGCGTTATTATTGATTATGGCCTCACTTCAAAATCTCCAACAGTAGACGAAGCTGATCTCGTTGCGGTCACTAAAGCGAAATAAAGTGCCGGGCGCTGACGAGATTCCAGCTGAGCTGCTAAAATCCGGTGGGTTTATTAAATGCCATACACCAACTACTTCTGCGAATCTGGGAGGACAAGGTGATCCCAGACAATTGGCACAGGAGCATCATCTGTCCCATCCACAAAAAGGGAGATAAATTGCGGTGTGAAAATTATAGAGGCAATTCACATCTGTACGTCCTACAAAATACTTACGAAAATTCTGGAGAATAGAATAAAACCGGACGCCGAACAAATCATTAGCGAGGATCAAGACGGTTTCAGACCTGGTCACTCCTGGCTTTTTATGGTTATGCTAATCCTGAAAAAGTGCTGAGAATACAACGTTGGCATGTGCCAAATCTATGTCGAGTACGAGCGAGCATATGACAATATCGATCGAGGCAAAACTAGTACAACTAACAAAGATGACGATAACCAACTCCGTTTCACAGTTCAAGATCCAGAACAGATTGACTGATCCCTTTGAAACACGTACTGGTTTGAAGCAGGGTAGGATAGACTGGCGATGGCGCTCTTCATTCTTGCACTTGAATACGCCATTCGGGTAAAGGATACGAACACCCGCGGAACGCTACTCATCAAGTCGTCGCAATTGATAGCGTACGCAGACAACATCAGCATCATGTCCCGAAAATTGACCGATGCAGAAAAACTTCTGCCTACTCTTGACACCGCTACAAAAGAAGTTGGACTACGCATCAACGAGGACAAAACAGTTAGCTTGCCGCTTCGCGTGAAGGGTATCATACCTTCGTTGTGACTTATGGCGCATTTGCCACTTGGAAATTAGTATTAAAACTTGTTCCGATTTCACTGTTCCTATGAGAGGTAAATGAAATAGTGGGCCGATTTCAACAAAATTTAGGAACGTGATTTGGCAGTTAATATGATTGAATAATGTGAAATTTCGTAAAGATATCTTCAGAAATAAAAAAGGTTTTCTAACAAATGACAGCTACATATATGATAGAGTAGTCTGATTTCAACCAAACTCAGGATTGTGATTTCACTAAAGATAATATTGACTAGTGTGAAATTTGAAGAAGATGTCTTTTGAAATAAAAAAGTTTTTCTCACAAAGGCGGATTTTTGGACCGGTCGTTTCTATGGCAGTTATATGACGTAGTGGTCCGATTCCGTTGGTTCCGACATATTCGCAGCGTGCAGTAGAAAGAAGACTTTGTACAAAATGTCAGCTTGATAGCTTTAAAACTGAGGGACTAGTTTGCATAGAACCAGACGGACAGACGGACAAATTTTAATCGACTCGTCTCATCATAGTGACCATGAATATATTGAGTTTATATGGTCGGAGATGCTTCCTTCTGTGCGTTGCAAACTTCATCATCATCGTGGCGCGACAGCCCGACGTCGGCCCTTGGCCGCCTGGATCATTGTCCTCCAATTATCTCGGTCACGTGACCGCGTCCTCCAATTTTGGAGGCCCAGCAGCTGCGTGGCGTCCACACCTACTGAGCTCTCCCAACGAGATCTAGGTCGTCCTCGCAGTTTCGCTCCGTCGACTCGTTCTGCATTCATTACTCTCTTAAGCATGCGATCATCGTCCATTCTTTGTACATGCCCTGCCCATTGAAGTCGTTGTAGTTTGACGATTTTCGAGACTTGCAGCTCATCGTACATTTCATACAACTCATGGTTGCACCGGATGCGCCATCCATCTCGATCGCAAACAGCCTCGAAAATTCGCCGTAGAACCTTACGTTCAAAAGCGTCTAGCATATTTTCGGAGGCTTGAGTTAGGGTCCATGCTTCGCAGCCATAGCATAGCACTGATCGTATAATGGTTTTGTACACGCGGAGTTTCGTGTTTCTGTGCACATGCTTCGATTTCATTACAGGGAGAACCGAGAAAAAAAGTCTTATTAGCTAACTGTATCCGTCGCTTGATTTCGTCAGTTTCGTTGGCGTCCCTTGACAAGCTGCAACCCAGGTAAATGAAGTTGTTCATGAACTCGATGTTGAGGTTCCCCACATTGATGCTCGGTTGTGCAGGTGTCCTTGTCGTCGATTGCATCATTATTTTAGTTTTACCCTCGTTAATACGTAGTCCAACTTCCTTTGCAGCGGTATCGAGCGTATGCAGAAGTTCTTCTGCGTCGGCCAATCTTCGGGACCTGATGTTGATGTCGTCGGCGTACGCTGCTAATTGTGTCGACTTGATGAAGAGCGTCTTGCTGTTGTCCATATTCATGGCTCGAATAACGTATTCCAGTGCTAGATTGAAGAGCGTCGATGCCAGTCCATCGGCCTGTTTCAAACCAGTGCGTGTTTCAAATAGATCAGTAAGTCTATTATGTACCCTGACTTGTGAGATGTAATTGGTCACCGTCATCTTAGTCAGTCGCACTAATTGGGCCGGTATACCAAATTGCAGCATGATGTTGTACAGTACTCCACGATCGATACTGTCGTATGCCTGCTTAAAGTCGACAAAGATTTGGTATACATTTACTTTGTATTCCCAGCACTTCTGGAGTATCAGTTTGACTGAGAAGAGCTGATCGGTTGTGGAGCGACCAGGTCTAAAACTGCTTTGATATTCGCCAATGATTCGTTTTGCGTACGGTTTTATTCTATTTTCCAGAATTTTCGTCAAAGTTTTATAGGACGTACAAACTAGTGAAATGCCCCCGTAATTCTCACACCGCAGTTTATCTCCCTTTTTGTGAATTGGACAGATGATGCTTCTGCGCCAATCGTCTGGGATCTCCTCGTCCTCCCATACTCGCAGGAGTAATTGATGTATGGCATTAGCTAGACCCGTTCCACCGAATTTTAGCAGTTCAGCTGGAATCTCGTCAGCGCCCGGCGCTTTATTTTGTTTTAGTGACCGCAACGCGAGATCAACTTCCTCTACTGTCGGGGGTTGAATTGGTGGGCCTAGATCAACAATATCGTCGAGATCTTCTTGTGTGGGTATGTTAGATGGTCGATTCAGAAGCTCTTCAAAATAAGAGGCCCATCGTTTGTTAATGCCATCGGTGTCGCTGATGATGTTTCCATCCTTGTCCTTACAAAGGCTAGTCCTGGGTTGGTAGCCGTTCTTAATTGTATTTACTAGTTAGTACGCTTGTCTGGTGTTCCTATTAGCTAAGTTTTCGTTTATGTTCAGCAACTGCTCGTCAAAGTATTTACGTTTCTTACGTCTAATTATTCTATTCGATATTCGCCGTAGCTCGTCATATTTTTTTCTTCTGGCTCTGGTTCCTCGTTGAATCCATTGTCTGTAGGCCTCGTTTTTCGCGTCAAGTGAATTTTTGCATTCTTCGTCGAACCAGTCGTTTCGCACTCGCCGGGTTTTATATCCGACGACTTTCTCTGCGACATCCTTGATGGTACCCTTGAGTTCTTCCCAGAACCCATGGACGCCTGTGTTGCTGATGTTGTGTAGCATAGGTGATAGTCTTTCCTCAAGGGCGGTTGTGTACGCCACCGCTGTAGCATCGCTCAGAAGCTTATCAACCGCAAAGATAGCAAACTTCATGACAAAGCTAATATGCCCTATCACATCCGTGAAGGGTATAATAATGATGCAATCAAGAACCAGCACGTCCGCACAATCTAACTTCAACGTAGGGGGCTTCAGCAGCGAATTCGTAGACGACTTCATATACCTACATAGGTAGCAACCTGTCAGAGGACGGCAACGAAACTGACGAAATCAAGTGATGGATACAGCTAGCAAATAAAACTTTCTTCTCGGTCCTCCCCATAATGAAATCGAAGCGTGTGCACAGAGACACAAAGCTCCGCGGATGCAAAACAATTATACGACTAGTGCTATGTTATGGCTGCGAAACCTGGACCCTTAGACAAGCCTCCTAGAGAAGGGGAGGATTCGATACATGAACATACTAGCGAAAAAAAAAATTCAGGTATACTATGGATCGAGGTTTAGAAATATTATATACCAAAGCTGGATTGACGCTATCCTGAATAGTTCGTCAGCAAGTTCATTTTCGTTTTAAATGAAGAGAAAATAATAATAAAATATTAAACCGAATATAATACTGTTTTACACGCTAGACCAACCACCCCCACGTATTAGCCCGCATATTAAAATAAAATGTATACAAGTATCTACATGTACAATATATATTTTATTTTGTTTGTAACAGAAAACAATTTGTATCATACCTTAACATACCCTATATCTTAATAAGGTCTAGGGTATCATTATAAAAAATCAAATAGCGGCTCTGATACGTGGTCTAACGGGCGGTCTAATAAACGGTTTGATGCGCTGTCTAATAGACGGTCTAATGGGTGGTCTAATAGACGGTCTAATGCGTGGTCTAATATACGGTCTAATGCACGGTCTAATGGTCGGTCTGACGGCTCGACGGTCTAACATGTAATAACCACATTAGAGATTAAAATTATTAAAGACACCTTTATGACTTCGCTTACTTGTATTTATTATACTTTTAATACACAATAATTTAATTGTTTCGAATGCATTCATCAAGGTCCAGATTAACTACATATAAATGCTTCTAAATGCGTCGAGTTTATATGTTTGATTCACATATTTTTTTTTTTTGTTTCAAACGCAAATTTTCGGTATTTCACTCAAGATGATTTGATACTATTGTATCATACATATATAGTTGATACGCAAATGTCAATTTGGCATTAACTTGTTAAACAATTGTCGGTTTACCATTGGTCGAACCCCGGTATTTTTAGACATAAATCCATTTTGTAAACTAGGAATGTTAACCCTGTATATGACATTTTACCTCGCATCAACCGATTTTTTAGGGTTTTGTAGTAAAAGCAAAACCCTAATCGGTCATGCGTCCGTCTGTCTGTTTAGTTGAGACGATAAGCGACATTTATGGACGCCACCTTGCAAAATATGATAGATAGATGCCGCTTAGTACGAATGTGATGCCGTTTAGTACGAATGTTGGTGGGGCCCATACATTCAATTTAAGAAGTAAAGCTACCTTGGACCCCTTGGCAGAGCGGCTGTGCAGGCGAAAAACCGGAAAATTTGAGCCCTTTTTTTAATATTCTCCTCATAACTTCTATACGGTGCCTCGGACAGAAAAACCTAATAGGATTTAAGAGCGTTAAATTCTACACCAATGCATTGCTCAAAGTTGAAATTCGGTTTAGTAGTATAGTCAAAACCGATAGTCAAAAAACGTAACCTTTTGAGGCTTTGGAGGAAAATCACACTATATCGCTTTTCAAGCTTACATATTTCTGAAACCGATACTACAAATGCAAAAACTCGTTACACAAAAGTTGAAGATATTTCTATTTCAAGTTTAACCAGCGTACTTTTCAAATCAGCCCGTTTTTAGTGTAGGTTAGGTTAGGTAGGGTGGCAGCCTTGACGACTCCGCATAGACCGCTGAGGTCCATAGCGATACCACATATAACAGGTACTCATCCCGTAACCTTTTGAGGCTTTGGAGGAAAATCACACTATATCGCTTTTCAAGCTTACATATTTCTGAAACCGATACTACAAATGCAAAAACTCGTTACACAAAAGTTGAAGATATTTCTATTTCAAGTTTAACCAGCGTACTTTTCAAATCAGCCCGTTTTTAGTGTAGGTTAGGTTAGGTAGGGTGGCAGCCTAGACGACTCCGCATAGACCACTGAGGTCCATAGCGATACCACATATAACAGGTACTCATCCCGCGTCGTTGCTGACCCCTACCAGAAGATCGTCGTTGAGCTTGAAGTAACCTGACTTGTTGGCGAACCTCAAGAGGCTTCTCCAGCTGAGTCCTGCGACTCCTTCATGCTCGTTGAAGAAGTGAGCTCCTAGGCACTTTAATCTCCTTCTAGCGAGTGCAGGACAATCGCATAGGAGGTGCTTTATATTGTAGTTTCTTTCGTGTTTGGTATTTGGCAATTCCTGCAGCCATCGCTGGTTATTAGCTTTAGTCTGTGGGCATGTTCCCCTATCAAGCAGTGTTCCGTTAGTATGACCACTAATAGTGCACACTGACTTCTGAACAGTCCCAAGAGTCTTTCAGTTTTCCTTTTGTCATAAGAATTCCAGAATATTTTCGTTAGTCTGGAGTCGTTTGTGTTGAGCCAGTTAGATATGGCCTTTTGACGCATACTGTCGTCCATTATTTTCTTGCATGTTTGTATTGGCGTTGGCAGCTCTAGGGCTATCCCTCGTTCCATCCGCTATTTCGTTACCTAGAACCCCGCTATGGCCCGGAACCCACCAGAGTTCCAGGGTACTAGCTGATCCCAGAGCTTGTAGAGCTATTAGGCAGTTATGCACTGTCTTCGACTTGATTGTGACGGACTGTAGTGCCTTTAGTGCTGCTCGACTGTCCGTGTGTATGAGTGTATGACGATTCCACCCTTCTTCCGGGATGAAATCATCACCTCAGCTGCCTTTTGGATCGCAAGCACCTCCGCCTGGAAAATGCTGCACTCATTCGGCAGTCTGTAGGAAAGGTTGCATGGAATTTCCGACGAGTAGACTGCTGCTCCGACTCCGGCTCCCATCTTGGAGCCATCCGTGTAGAAATTCACCGCCTTCCTGCGTCCATGATCAACTACAGGGATCTGCTCCCTATCGGGTATATTGACCACGAAGTTTGTGTTGAAACCTACTTGTGGTTTCATATAGTCAGTATTAATAGATGGCAGCCTAATACTGCGATGGCCATATGGCCTCTCTTTGAAGTGCCCTGCCTCTCTAAGCCTTAGGGCACATTTAGCTGCCTCATTCTTCAGATGTAGGCCGATCGGAGGCACGTTTAGAAGGGTGTTCAGAGAAAGAGAAGATACTGTTCTTAAGGCACCAGTGATCCCTAAGCAACATAATCTCTGTACCCTCTCCATTTTCTGTAGGATTCTTTTCGTGTTGAGTGCTGTCCACCAGACCACAGCTCCGTACGTTAGTATCGGTCTTATGACAGTCGTGTATATCCAGTGAGTTATTCTTGGTTTGAGACCCCACTTTTTGCCAAACATGCTTTTGGAGGTGTAAAAGGCAATGTTGGCCTTCCTGTTTCGTCCCTCGACATTACGACCCCAGTTAAGTCTACTATCCACATTGACAAAGTTAACTCGGTGTCACCCATCTTTGGCAGGATAAATTCCTGAATTCTGGTTCTCCTTTAGTGTAGTTGTGAGCGAAAATGCAGAAATGGTTTTTTAGCGATTTGAGCCTTAATAGCTCTATCTCGATAAATATAACAGCTGAAAGTTTTGGCTTAGCCTCAATTCGTAGATATTTTAACCTTGTTTATAAAAGTTTTGGTTTAACCTTGTTTATAAAAGTTTTGCTAAGTTTTTTGTCAGACTAATTTAATTAAGTGAATAATTAGTTAATTAAATGATTTAATTTCTTCCATAATTTCAAAGTTCAAACAACTTATATGACACTTAATGCTGGTTCCTAATGAATTTGATTATTCTGAGTTAAATGAAACCAGCCGCTATTCCATACGGCTATTAGTTTAAACGATATTCACCTTTTTCCGGATTTTGTTATTAATTAAATAAGCTTTTTTATTAAATATGTTGAAAATAAATAGCTTTGATGCCAGTTTTAGGTTGTTTCCTAATGTATTTGGTCATTATGAGTCGAATAAAACTAAAGGCAATTCCATACAACCGTTAGTTCAAAAGATATTCACATTTTTTTCAGATTTTTTTAATAGTTAGATAATTTTTTTATTAAATAAATTGAAAAAAGGCTGTTATTCTTCTTTAGGTTGACTCCTAATGTAATTGGTCATTCTGAGTCGAATAAAATCAGACGCAATTCCATACATTAGTTCAAAAGATATTCCCATTTTCCAGATTTTGCTATTAATTAAATAAGTTTTTTTTAAATAAGTTAAAAATAAAAAGCTTTTTTAGCTGTTATATTTATCGAGATAGAGCTATTAAGGCTCAAATCGGTAAAAAAAAATTTCTGCATTTTCGCTCACAACTACATTAAAAACGGGCCACTTTGAAAAGAATTGGGCTAGTTAATCTTGAAACCGAAATATCTTCAACTTTTACTTATGAGGTTTTTCATTTGGAGTACCCGTTTCAGAGATATGTGAGCTTGAAAAGTGATTTAGTCCGATTTTTCCCCAAAGCCTCAAAAGGTGACGTTTTTCGACTATCGGTTTTGACTATACTAGTAAACCGAATTTCAACTTTGAGCAATGCATTGGATGTAAAATTTGACGCTCTTTAATTTAATTTCTACTAAGTTTTTCGATCCGAGACACCGTTTACAAATTATGAGGAGAATATTAGAATATTAAAATATTAGAAATATAAAAATTTACAGAAAAGCGGCATTATACTAGCATAGAAAACTAAAAATAATATAATTTTGAAATCTCATCAGGAAAGGTTAATGATAGTACATTTCTATAGTTGCAGTTAGCACACCTCTGAACCCCTTAAGCATACCCGAGGTTAAAAATTTTGATGGCCAATGATAACCAGCATCATAGGCAATAATATCTTCAAGCTTCATTACAATCACATAATATTTAATAATAGTACGTTCATTTAAACTTAGGCATTTTGACACTATCCATACAAAAAATACACCTACCGGTCTCATGCATAGGTGCAAGTACTATTGTACTTGTATATTGTTTTTCGTAGTTCCAATTGCAGTTATTTAATCAAGCAATTTTGGAAGGGTAAAGATTGGTTGTGGCAGTGATTCTAACAATAATTATTTATACAATTTCTTTTTTTAAGATTTTGTGTCTTAAATCTTACAAAATCGGTGAAATGTCTGTCTGTCTGTCCATAGAATATTTCACGAACGGTTGAGATGCTGTAATTCGCAGGAGAAAGCAATTTGTTGTAATTGCCCAACTTTAAGGGGGGGAGGGGCGAAACCCACTTGTATAGACAAGTAGGGTGTCATGAGAAACGTAATATGGAGTACATGGCATTTTTAGCATTTTCTTGAAATTTTTGGAGGGGGAAACCGTGGAGAAGGAGAAAATATTTGATCATAATTTGTACCAGCCTCTTGCATTTCAGGTCGTTACACTTAGAAATATGAAAACTTACAGAAAGGTGGATTCCAAACAGCATAGAAAACGGAAAATAATGGGTTTTGTATATTTTCTCAAAATGGGTTAATAATAGTTTATCTCTATAGTTACAATTAGCACACCCCTGCATCCATTAAAACACATCCGAGGTCTAAAAAACTGATGACCAACGATAACCAACACCATAGGCAATAGTATGTCTAAGTTTCGTTACGATCACGTAATATTTAATAATAATACATTCATTTAAATTTGGGCATTATTGTGAATTTTTTGTATGGATAGTCCTTACAAAAAATGCACATATCGGCCTTGTGTATAGATGCGAGTACTATCATACATGCTTGCATATTGTTTTTCGTAGAGCGAATTGTGGTTTAACCATTTCTGAAAGGGCGAAGATTGGTGTGTAAGGGGGGTATGGTGATTGCTGACTTTACTTTCTATAATTATTCAGACAATTTTTATTTTCATTATACTCTAGATGAAATCTGAGAGTATTATAAGTTTGCCACAAAGTTTGTAACGCTAAGAAATAAGGCTCGCAGAAAAAAATGAATGATACAGAAGTTCATATTATCACTCGAATATCTCAAAACCGGATGTCCGTCTGTCCGTCTGTCCGTCTGTCCGTCCGTGACCTCTCTAGCTCGAGAACGCGTTGAGCTATGAAGTTAAAATTTTGCACACGTTATTTTTGACAAAAAATGAAGGCTAAGTTCGTGAACGGGCTAAATCGCTCCACCCCTTCTACCCCCTCCCATACAAAATGACACATTTTTGAAAATTTACAATAATCAGATTTTCTCAGAAACTATAAAGCATATTGCTTTGAAATTTTTAATATATCACTTTTATGATAATTGTAACCTATGTTATAAAACTTATTGTAATCCTCACCCTCCTTCTACCCCCTCCCATACAAACTGCACTATTTCATGAGATACGTTAAGCCAATTTACTCAGTACGTATACAATTTATCGGGCTGAAATTTTGTACTTAACACTTAATTAACAATATCAGTTAGATTCAAAAAAATTAATCGATTACCCTTACTCCGTCTACCCCCTCCCATACAAAATGACACATTTTTGATAATTTACAATAATCAGATTTCCTCAGAAACTATAAAACATCTTGCTTTGAAATTTTGAATATATCACTTTTATGATAATTGTAACCTACATTATAAAATTTATTGTAATCCTCACCCTCTTTCTACCCCCTCCCATACAAACTGCACTATTTCATGAAATACGTTAAGCCAATTTACTCATTACCTATACAATTTATCGGGCTGAAATTTTGTACTTAACACTTAATTAACAATATCAGTTAGATTCAAAAAAAGTAATCGATTACCCTTACTCCGTCTACCCCCTCCCATACAAAATGACACATTTTTGATAATTTACAATAATCAGATTTTCTCAGAAACTATAAAACATATTGCTTTGAAATTTTGAATATATCACTTTTATGATAATTGTAACCTACATTATAAAATTTATTGTAATCCTCACCCTCCTTCTACCCCCTCTCATACAAACTGCACTATTTCATGAAATACGTTAAGCCTATTTACTCAGTACGTATACAATTTATCGGGCTGAAATTTTGTACTTAACACTTAATTAACAATATCAGTTAGATTCAAAAAAAATAGTCGATTACCCTTACTCCGTCTACCCCCTCCTATACAATATGACACATTTTACCAACGTTGCTCTCTAGCTTGATATCGCTTTGAGCTAATACAAAATGTTGTCTTTTGACAATAAGCTGATTTTCTCGAAAAGTGTTACAGCTATTAGTCTGAAATTATTTATTGGCTTTAACCAGGTTCAAATTCATCTAGAGTATTGCATGATTGGGGTTTACCCCAATCGTAGTTCTTTTATGTTTTTTTATACAAGTTTGCAATTTGCAATATCGTCTTAACATGAATGGTTAAGTATCTCGAAGAGTAGGATTGTGCATCTCGTATACATATGTACGTATCTATCTACTATACACTACAGCTTCTCGTTTGAAAATTATTGTTTTAAGAAGTGACAGATGGAGTCTTTTTTTATGAATTGGCATGTAAGATACTATTGTATATCATAGTCAAGACATTTTAATTATGGTGTTTTTATCCATTTGAATGGTACCAAGAAGAGTAAGGAGCCAATATTTACATACCAAAATAAGCGCCCTCTACAAAACCCTCTATATTCCGGTTTCATTGATATGTTATATATGGTTGCGGCCTGATTATGAATCTAAATTTTCGACCTCTTCGGCGGACCGAGAGTCTAGGCCTGTTCCTAAAACCAGTCTTCTGTTAGTACCGCTCCCGAGATTCCCAAGTACCGGTTTCGAAAAAAACGAATCATTAAAAAAAACCGGCTTATGGTCATAAAAACCGACTCAAGACTGAAATAAAAAAAACGACTCATTAAAAAACCGATTCACCAAAACACCGACCGACCGACTTGTTAAAAACCGACTGGCTGCGACCAGTTCAAAACCGATTCACAAAAAACCGACTGAGTACTCGAAAACGGACCGGCTCAGGGTTAGAAAAAACACGGGTTAAAAGCCGGCTCATTAAAAGACCGAGTACTCAACTACTCTAAAACCGACTTGTTAAAAACCGACTAATTAAAAAATCGATTCACCAGAAAACCGACCGTGTACTCGAGTACTCAAAAACTAACTCGTTGAAAACTGACCGGCCCATGGTTAAGAAACCCGACTTAAAAACCGACTCATTAATTAAAAACCGTTGAGAAAGTGGAGTATTTTTTGTGTGTACAGTACAAAACAGAATTATTCAAGAAAAGGTTTTAGCTTTTGAGTTAAGTGTGATTTGGTATGTGGGATGTCCACACATTTGGTCGTCAAGAGACATATGTTCAAAGTTGAATATATGTGAACAACATACCCATTGAAAGATTCAACTGAATTGAGAAAAAAATTTCGGAACTGATGATTAATAAAATATATGAAAGTGTAAAGCTAATTTTGGTTTGCTGACTTCGAATCTGAAGTCAAAGAAGAAAAAAAAATAGGGTTGCCCACCCCAGAATGGGAACCCTGTTGCGACACGCGACACTCACATCGCCCATATTCCGGTTCATACCCAAAAAGGTCCACACCACATACCAAATCACACTCAAATCAAATACTAAAATCTTTTCTTGAATAATTTCATGCTTTACTGCACCAAAAATACTCGAAGATTTTCTCACCGGTTTTTGATGTATCGGTCTTTTAATATGTCGGTTTTTAACCCGGTTTTTTTTTAACCATGAGTCGGTCGGTTTTTAACGAGTCGGTTTTTGTGTACTCGAGTACTCAGTCGGATTTTTTGTGAATCGATTTTTAACACGGTTTTTTAACCATGAGCCGGTCGGTTTTTAACAAGTCGGTTTTCGAGTACTCGGTCGGTTTTTTGGTGAATTGGTCTGTAACTATTAATCCTAGTGAAAAACTTTCTGAACCAATAAAAGATACATAAATCATTTTTCCCTATCTCAAATAGTTTTTTTTAGATAATCTCATTTGAAAACACTTTTTGTCACTTACTCGTTTGTTCTCAGGAAATGGAAAAATCGTCGTTTTTTCATGAATTTCGTAAAAAAGAACGGGTCAGTTACTACAAGGAAAATGACAAGAATCGATTTTTGTTATTACAATTATATAATAAATAAGCTTTAATTTGAAATAGTTGCTTAGAAAAGGGAAAAAAAATCTATTTTGTTAAAAATGGAGTTTTTCCCTTTTTCTAGGTAACTATCATACCTACGGGCATGTGACTTATTTCAAATTAAAGCTTATTAGATTACCTGGCCTATGGACCAAAGCTGCTTCTCACAGTACTTCTTTGCAGGTTGCCGTAGAACATTCAATACATTACCGTCTATTCCCGAAAATACCTATAAATTAAAAATTGAAATTTCGAAGTCTACTTATGATTCAGCTATAAAGCGTTCAAAAGATATCTATACTTTGCGCCAATCCGCAGTCATTCTGAGGATTTAAAAAAAAAAATGGTTTCTGCAATCACGTCTCATCAAGTGATCTTTTGTTGGATAGCATTCGTGTGTTTTATGTCGACGCAACGGTTTGGGTCCTTAGTTTGTCCAGTAAAGACGAAGCTCAATCAGTTTGATAAACACCCGGATCTTATCGTAGCAATCACTACATTCAGATTGCACTACTTGATTCGGGATTAAGACGTGGACTTCTGTCAAAATCCAAAACACGTAATCCGTATTAGGACGTGTGGTCTAAATGTGGTAAATAAGTTGTGTTAATTTCTGTATTAGTACAGTAATTCTCAATCCATGTTTACGCTCAACTCTGATCGACAACTAACAAATGAAACCGGAATATAGAGGGCTACACCCGCAATTCGATGGTTTTGTAGCAAGCACTTATTTTGGTAATTAAATGTCGGCTCTTTGCTCTTCCTGCTACCACTCAGATGGTTAAAAACACCGTAATTAAAATGTTTTATCTCTCACCTCACAAAATAATAATTTTCAAAGCTGTACTGTAGATAGATATGTATGTAATGTATTCATCTCGTATACATTACACTGTCCTACTCTTCGAGATGCTTATCCATTCATGTTAAGACGACATTGCAAGTTGCAAACTTGCATAAACAAAGTAAAAAAATTATAATTATAGAAAATAGAGTTAGCGAGCGACCAGCCTACCCCCCTCTGCTCCCCCGCCAATCTTTACCTTTGTTTTCATAAAAGGATTAACTAAAATTCGCACTACGAAAAACAACATGCAAGTAGTACTCGCACCCATACATGAGGCCGGTCGGAGTATTCTGTGTATATAAAATATGTACATATAGTGTCATAGTACCTAACTTTAAATGAATGTACCATTATTAAATATTGTGTGATTGTAATGAAACTTGGAGATATTATTGCCTATGGTGTTAGTTATCATTAGTCATAAATATTTTTGACCTGGGATGTGTTTACGGGGCGCAGAGGTTTGCTAACTGCAACTAAAGAAATGTATTATTATTAACCTTTTCCGATGAGATTTCCAAATTCGATAATATTTTAGTTTTCTTTGCTAGTGAAATGCCGGTCAAACGGTCTCAAAATGCAAGGGGATCACATAAAATATTTTCCCCTCTCCCTCTTTTCTCCTTTCCTGAAATTTGAAGATAATTCCAAAAATGGAATGTACTCGACAGTACCTTTCTTACGATACACCACTAACGAAGAAAAAATTTGCCTTCATTTCCCCTCTATGGGGACCCCCCTTAAAGTTGGCCTATTACGACGCATCGCTTTCTTCAGCGAATTATAATACTTCTACATATTTTCTTCAAATTTCGTGCAAGTAGCTTCAGCCTTTCGTGAGATATTTCATGGACAGACGGACGTTTGGCCGATTTCATTTCACTGCAAAACCCTAAAAACGATCAGAAATTGTTGGAAAGTCGCAAAAAATACGCTAGAATACTGTGAGAAAATTTACGATCACTATACATAACATTTCATGAAATTCTAGCCTGCCTAAGCAGATCCTACCGGAAGTGCCTTTTAACGAATTTAAAAAATATTAATGACACAAAAGAGCGATTATGTTCATCGGCACTTTAGGCCCATCCGATTCAAATACATACATTTTCATTTTGATCCATTTGCTTTCAAGTTACCTGTGATGTGCTGTGAAAAACGTTATTCCCGAAGAACTAATTCTTTAGATCCGCATCCTTGTGCTTTTGACATAACTTTGAGTTGTCTTCGGGGTCATTATGTCTTTCGGTACTTTATGTCGGTTATGTCCTTCATAACGTACATGTCCCTTACGTCGAGAGGATTGGTATGTATCATCATCCTCACCCAAAAATACCGATGTTTACTAGGTTTGATTTCGGTTTCCATGCATGCCCAAGAAGGTGTTGTTTTCCTGACCAAAGGGGCCAGAATGCCATTCACAGTAGTTCAGTGCATTCGCATTAACACTCGCAGTCATACGACATCCATCTTGCCTGGATATAATTGGATTGCCAAGAATGTCCTTCAAAATGCCAGCAACAGTAGTCTAGTGCATTCGCCTAATTACATCTTGCCTAGATATTAGATATATCATTGCCAAACCTGTCCTTTTTCTTGTCCAAAGGAATAAGAATGCCTTTAACAGTAGTCTAGTGCATTCGCCTTATGACCGCCAATCATATTATACCTTGCCCAGATATCACTTCATTGCCCAGAATATCCCCCTTTATTCACCAAAGGACTCAAAATGCCATCAACAGTAGTCTAGTCTCTCTCTAATTACCTTGACCCCTCCAGGGGCATGTACGCGTCAACATCTCTAGCATTTCTATGCCTTGTTGACGTTTCAATAGCATATCTACTTTTCAGAGTTGCAGTTGCTAGCATACACCTTCTATCCGCGCCGTCTTTATACTGACAAGCTCGGAGCACTGCGAGAGTTCTATTAGTACTCACAGGCAGTTTTTGGTCGCGCCGAGGTTTGATCTCCGAGCTCTAGATTTGTATCGTAGAGCGGTGACCGAACGATCACGGCCACCGAGCGCGACTAGATATCTTGATTGCCAAGAATGTCCTTTTTCCTGACAGTTGCAGTTGCTAGCATGCACCTGCTATCTGAGCCGTATTTTATTGACAAGCTCGGAACGAGAAGAAGTTTTAGTAGTACCAACAGATAGTTTGTAGATGTTGGTAGATGTAGAATCATAGAGTGGCAACCGAGAACGATTACCAAACACGTCAAAATAATACACACAGAAAAATACTTAAAGGTTCACTTAAAAAAAGTCCAGAATTCTTCCTGCAGACAAAAAGGAAGCCAAGACGTTTTGATATAGCTGTAGGGATGGTAGTAGTAGTCCGGATCGCGTAACGGTTAGCACTTTCGCCTTCTGTGCACTGGGCCCCGGTTCGATTCCTACTGAAGGCAGTAGACTTCGATTAAAAAAGCGAATTTACGTGTCGGACTATGAGCCCATTTAGCTGTTAAATGAGAACCCATTTGGAGTAAATAACTCGGTTGAGCGTGTTGCTGATCAGACACCTCTACTCAAAACACACCGTCACAATGTAGTAAATGAGATGATGCTAACTCATTTCGAGGCCTTGGTCTGAATTTATTTAATTTGTTATACCCTGCACGGATGTGATAGGGTATATTAACTTAGTCATGAAGTTTGCAACGCACAGAAGGAAGCATCTCCGACCTATATAAACTATATATATTCTTGGTCAGTATGATGAGACGAGTCGATTAAGCTTTGTCCGTCTGTCTGTCTGTTTCTATGCAAACTAGTCCTTCAATTTTGAAGCTATCGAGCTGAAATTTTGTACAAAGCCTTCTTTCTATTGCACGCTGTAAATATGTCGGAACCAACGGAATCGGACCACTACGTCATATAGCTACCATAGGAACGACCGCCCCAAAAATTGGTCTTTGTGAGAAAAACTTTTTTATTTCTAAAGATATCGTTTTTAAATTTCACACTGATTAATAGTATTTTTAGTCAAATCACATTCCCGAATTTGGTTGAAATCAGACTACTCTATCATATAGCTGGCATGGGAACGACCAAAAGCAAGTTTTTGTTAGAAAAACTTTTTTATTTCTGAAGATATCTTTACGAAATTGCATATTATTCAATCATATTGACTGCTAAGCCACTTTTCTAAATTTGAATGAAATCGGGTTAATATTTCACATACCTCTCATAGGAACAGTGAAATCGGAACAAGTTTTACTACTAATTTCAAAGTGGCAAATGTACCATAAGACACAACGAAGGTATGATATATCATATCATACCTTCGGCAAGCTAGCCAAAGGCTACCTTGTTTTTTGTTGGCATGGTAAAAAGTATAAATCATTTTTAGGGTTTTGTAAAAGAAAAACAAAACCCTAATGAAATCGGTCATGTGTCCTGTCCGTCTGTCTGTTTTTCCATGAAATATCTCACGAACCGCCGAAGCTGCAACCATGAAATTTGGTGGAAATATGTAGAAGTACTATAATTCTCTGGAGAAAGCGATGCGTCGTAATAGGTCAACTTTAAGGGGAGGTCTAATATTTCAGGAAAGAGGGGGGGGGGTAGGCTGGTCGCTGACGCTACTCTATTATTTTCATTTTTATACCCATCACAGATATGATAGGGTATATTAACTTTGTCATGAACCATATATGACCATATAAACTAACTATATACTATATATTCTGGGTTAGTAGGATGAGACGAGTCGATTAAGCTTTGTCTGTCTGGTTCTATGTAAACTAGTCCCTCAGTTTTAAAGTTATCGAGCTGAAATTGTGTACAATGCCTTCTTTCTATTGCACGCTGTAAATATGTCGGAACCAACGGAATCGGACCACTATGTCATATAGCTGCCATAGGAACGACCGGTCCAAAAATTAGTCTTTGTGAGAAAAATTTTTTATTTCTAAAGCTATCTTTTTCAAATTTCACACTAATCAATAAAATTTCCAGTCAAATTATATTTCCGAATTTAGAATTGGACCACTGTATCATATAGTTATCATAGGAACGACCGTTCCAAAAGCTGGTTTTTGTTAGAAAAACTTTTTTATTTCTAAAGATATCTTTATCAAATTATTATTATTCCATCATATTGACTGCCAAATCACGTCCCTAAATTTGGTTGAAATTGGCTTACTATTTCATATACCTCTCATAGGAACAGTGAAATCGGAACAAGTTTTACTACTAATTTCAAAGTGGCAACACCATAAGTCGCAACGAAGGTATGATGCCCTTGAAGGGTGTCATACTTTCGGCATGCTAGCCGAAGGCTAGCTTGTTTTATGCGAGTTCGCAATTTGCAATGTTGTCTTAACATAAATGGTTAAGCATCTCGAAGAGTAGGGCAGTTTATCTTGTATTCATATATGTACTATATATCTATCTACAGTACAGCCTCTCGTATTAAAACTATTACTTTGAAAGGTGATAGATCGAGTCTTTTTTAGGGTTTTGTAGTAAAACAAAACCCTTATGAAATCGGTCAAATGTCTGTCTGTCCGTCTGTCCGTCTGTCCATGGAATATCTCAGGAACGGCTGAAGCTACATACATGAAATTTTGTAGGAATGTGTAGAATTACTATAATTCGCCGGAGAAAGCGAATCGTTGTAATAGGTGAACTTTAAGGGGAGGTCCCCATAGAGGGGAAATGAAGGTCGACATTTTTTTTTCGTTTGGTACAGGCAAGTGGGGTATCATAAGAAAGGTACCGTCGAGTACATTCCATTTTTGAATTTTTTTTCAAATTTGAAGAAACGGGAAAAGAGGGAGAGGGGAAAATATGTGGTCCGAGTTTGTCCCCCCTCCCTTGCATTTCGAGACCGTTATACTTAGAAATATGAAAATTTACAAAAAAGCGCCATTTTACTAGTGTAGAAAACCTAGATTTCTAGAATTTTGAAATTTCATCAGAAAAGGTTAATAATAGTACATTTCTATAGTTTCTGTTAGCACAACCCTGCACCCCTTACGCGTAGCCGAGGTCAAAAATATTGATGGCCAATGATAGCCAACATCATAGGCAATAATATCTCTAAGTTTCATTATAATCACATAATATTTAATAATAGTACATTCATTTAAAGTTCGGCATTTTAACACTATCCACACAAAAAATACACCTACCGGCCTCATAGGTGTGAGTACTACAATACTATACTTTCATGTTGTTTTTCGTAGTGCGAATTGCAGTTATTTAATTAATCATTTTTTAATGGGTAAAGATTGGTTGGGGGCGCTGTGCCTTAATTGGCCAACTTTACCGGGTGGAAGGAAGGGGGGGGGTCCACATAGAGGCGAAATTAAGGTCAAATTTTTTTATCGAATTGAGGTGTCGTGAGAAAGGTAATGATGAGTACATTCCATTTTTTCGCATTTTCTCGAAATTTATAGAAAGGGGAACAGTGGGGGAGGAGAAAATATTAGTTCGTAATTTGACCGCCCCTTGCCTGCATTTTGAGACCGTTATACTTACAATTATGAAAACTTACAGGAAGTGGGTTTCGAAAAACATATAAAATGGAAAATAGTGGAATTTGTATATCTTCTCAGAATAGGTCAATAATAGTTTATTTGTATAGTTACAGTTAGCACACCCTTGCACGCCTTAAACACGTTCGAGGTCAAAAGTACTGATGGCCAACGATAACCAACACCTTAAGCAATAATATGTTCTAAGTTTCGTTACAATCACGTAATATGAATTAGCATGTAAAATGTAAGTGGGTAAGACATTTTAATTACGTTTTTTCTATCCATCTGAGTGATATCAAGAAGAGCAAGGAGCCGATATTTATATTAGAGATGGGTATCGACCAACAAGTAATCGATTAATGAAATCGATTATAATTTTTTACGAATTAATCGATACACCGATTATTTGTGATTTGAAAAATCGATTAATCGATTAATAGACAATTTCAAAAAAGGTTGGGAAAAAATGAAAAACTGAGTACAATGAAAACAACGAACTCCAAGTAAAAAACAGTCCTTATTTATACACATGAAAACAGAAGAAAGATCATCAAACAGAGAAATAATAATTACACCTACTGGAAGCAGTTGCCTGAAACGTTCCCAGAAATAATAGTTATTATTGAGTTGTGAGAAGTATTGAGCTTATTTATTAATACCAATACTTATCATGAACGTTCTTAAGGAATATAAGTGTATTGGCCATGTCGGCGGTCAGTCGGCTTCTCTGTTCCCTCAGAATTTGACCAGCTTCAGAGAAAAGCCTTTCTGAAGGAACTGAGGTCGCTACCGCTGGCACATATGTTAAGGCGACTTTAGAAACTGCTGGGAACGTTTCAGCCATCTGTTTTCAGAATAAGACCGGATTTTGTTGAATCCTCTCCTGTGGTGTCCTCAGATACCAACTGAATTCCTCATTGATGCCACCTGAAGCGTCCTGGGGTGCCGCACGACTTTTGGACCATAAGTAGTAGATAAATACTATACACGACTGTTGTATGTAAGTGATTTTTCGCAATGAAAGAAAAATATATCGCTCTTGAAATCTGAAGTCTCAGCGAAGAAAAAAGTTCAATAATCGTTATAAAATAATCGATTAATCGACTAAATCGACCCTAATGTAATCGATTAAATAAAAATCGATTATTCGACAAAATAATCGATTATTTCGATTAATCGATACCCATCCCTAATTTATATACCAAAATAAGCGCTTGCTACAAAACCCTCGGATTGCGGGCGTAGCCCTCTATATTCCGGTTTCATTTTATGATTTGGCTTGTAAGATACTATATCACGGGTCTCTCTCTCAATTGCCCTAACCCATTGTGGAGCATAGCGCGTCAACTGTTCCATGTGGCCCAGTTGACGTTTCTCGGCATAAACTGGTTTCGGAGAATGCAGTTGCCATCTCCTGCACATCCATGGCCACGAACGTCGTCGTGGAAGGCATTCGAACCCGAAACGCCGGTAGTCAAACATGAGACTGATGCCCCAACACACTGCGCTACCGGTCGCCCCATCTGAGTGCTACCAAGAAGACCAGGGAGCCAATATTTACATGCGAAAATAAGCGCTTGCTACGAAACCGTCGGATTGCGGGCGCAGCCCTCTATATTCCGGTTTCATTTTAAATAAATTTCGAAAATAACGATGTATTTCATACAAATTTTACAAACTCTTCAAAATAACCAATAGCCAGCAATATTTAAAAAAAATTTAGTTCAATTTTTTTTTAATGCCTTATTATTTTTCATTCAGCTTTATCGGCTGCTTAGTAGTCCATATTGCCACCGTGAGCTCGAAAAACAGCCTTAATTCGCCTAGTCATGGTAATTACGAGACGCCTGACCTCCTGAGAAATCTTTGCTCATTTGTCCTTCAGGGCTTGTTCCAGTGGCGTAACTATACCATCTGAGGCCCGTGGCAAATTCATTGGATGGGGCCCTCCCAGTAAAAATTGTCACGTTGTAATTTAATTTTAATAAATCACTTAAGTAGTTACCCAACAGTATTCCTACAATGATATTGTGTGCATTTTAGTTAAATATCAAATAAATTTTCTTTTCAAAAGCATAGCATAGCAATTCAATATTAACAAGGTATTTATTAATAAAATTCTTTTCTCCGAGCTTTCGGTTCCGCAAAAGTATCAATAACATCATCAAAGTTTAAAGATCGGGCCATAGAATTTTGAATAGACAGAAAAGCCAAGTTACGTAGCCTGTCTTGTCCCATAGAGTTTCTTAAATAGGTTTTTATAAATTTTAGTTTCGAAAATGATCTTTCAGCACTAGCTGTAGTCACAGGAATTGTAACAACAACATTAATGCAGTACATACTTCAGGAAAGCTGCACGATATAAAATGATTGTTTATTTTTAATAAATCAGCAAGCTCTCTAATACACGAAAACTTTTCTATTTCGTCTCTAAAGGTGGACCGAAAATGAGAATTTCCTTGGCAAAAGATTCAGATATGTCTTTTTTATATATATCAACAAATTCTAGAGCTTTTTTTAATAGTTCAGTGTCATTTAAATTTTCAAAAGTTGCAGGTTGCAAAACACAGAAATTGGAAACAATTTCATTCATTGGAAGGAAACGCGATTTCAGTTGATTAATAATGATGTCCAATACTCGATAAAATATGTTCACTTTGAACAAACTTTCCGGATCTTGGAGACGCCCATCTTCGCAAAGTTCGTCAAAATGACGTTTCACCTTTCACGTTTTAAGGCATTTGAAAGATCGATGGCTTTAGACTGAAGTGCTTCAGAGGCTGCATCAATAGTTTGTAGAATTTAGCAATGGACAACCAATAACATAATAAAATTGTAGTTCTCGATCTTCTTCTTGTGTGAAATAGCTTCATTTCTTTCATCTGATTTGCAACTTAACAGAATTGTTTTCATTAGCGCTTTTATAATTTCAACAAACCGAACTTTTAAAGCAAAAATAGCATCATAACGGGCTGCCAATCTAGTAGGGTTCAATGTTTTTAATGTTATCGAAGTTGAAGACTCCCCTCCCTTCCGGGATTCTCCAAACATCCTGCGTCGCTAGCCCGTCAGCACCAAGAAAAGAAGTACTTCCTTGGTTAACAAAATGCGAAAATTTTCCGAGCATCACTAGCTCGCGCCACCAAATGAAACAACCAATGGATCCGTTTAAATCTTAATAATTTATTTGAATTTGTATATGGTCTTTAGTTGTGTCAATCTTTAATTAATTTTAAGTACTTATGTAAAATTTATAATTTTTACTATGTTTTGTTAAAAATGTTAAGTAACTTCTGAGCTCGCGGCCTCTCGGACCGGGGCCCCCATCGGGTCGGGCCCGTGGCATTTTGCCAGCCCTGCCACCCTATAGTTACGCCACTGGCTTGTTCCATCTCTCATAAGTTCTGACGAGGGTTGGAACGGGTCCTAATGCGTTGTCCCAGCTGGTCCCATACATACGATCATGCAAGATGTTTTTCATGTCCACTTGGGGTATTTCTTCCCAGTCGGCCACCAGAGCAGTTTTTAGTTGACGAAGGGTTTGTGGATAGCTGGAATACGAATTTATTTTCTTCAGACTGTACGTGCGTCTGCACTTATGCATTCCCAAACTATTACAGGCCTTCCATGGAAATTGACGGTTTGCCTACTGATGATAGACAGAAAGTGTTCTCCGGTCCTTCTCCACAAAGTTTCGCGATCATTGTTATAGACAGGTGTTAGTGGGCACCAAAATGTTCATGGGGACGGAGTGACAGTTCGCCGAACTGACCCCGAAGGTCCGGCAGCTGCACCTGTTGAAGATTCCTCAGCTTGATAGGCGGCGGCACGAGCTTTCTGTAGCTCAGTGACGAGAGATGTTGGCGGGGTTTTTGGCCTCTCGCTACCCCTTAGCATTAACATTCTAAGATATTCTTGTTGATGATGATGGTGATGACCACGGAGTTTCATAACTAACAGTTCGCCCTCCACGCGTTCGGATACTCCCCGTAAAAACGTCGGAAACGAAATCTTTTGGTGTTTAAAGCACACATTGCCTTTGCTAGCCGAAGTTACCATTTGTCGCCCGACATCGATCATTCTAATAAGATTACACGGCTCACTGCGATTACGGGTGACTTTTTTTTTTTGCAGTTCAAAAGGCCTTTGCCACGTATTCATACGTTGATAAGTGGAATCCGATCCGACCATCCAATAGAACACCACGATCGCGATGGGTTGGCGGATGACCGATAAGTCAATAATATTATTGTCCTCCCCTTTATTTTGGCTTGGGAATCGCGAATTCTCGTCCAAATGATAAAACCCCAACCGGTGTCGTTGGCTGGTGACAAGCAACTCCACGTCGCTTTCGCGGCGCGACTACCAGCAACAAGAACAAACCAAAAACAAAAGCAAACCTCGCCGATTGCGTTGGCGGGTATTTTTTTTCTCAATCTTCTCGGCGACACGTCAAAAGCCCGCCTGATATCGTTGGCAGATGATTCGGCACTCTTCGCGACGAGGGTTTTCTTTTATTATGCTAATTTTGCGCCGACACGCAACCTGGCCGATGTTGATGGCGGGTGATTCACCACTCCCCAGTTGACTCTCTCTCTCCTGGCCATCCATACCAATCACCAACTACCATGAAGTTAGTGGTAATTCGGCGGCGGCGTTCGTTACAACCTGAAACATCACCTTTGCACGCTCCTGCCACACACTCCCGGCAATCTTTTCCTGGGTTTAGGGCAATTGAGAGAGAGAAAGACTTCTTTGAAATCTGGTCGTCAATAATATAGTACATCTGGACCTCAAAAAAAAAGATTTTGGCGATTTGGTAGGCTCTGACCTGGTTGGGAAGTCACGTGGTGACTGTCAGAGACATGACTATTTTTACCGACAGTCAAGCTACAATATAATACGTTCACTTGAATCGGTTCTTACTACATCCAAAACAACTGCGGATTTTCGCTCAGCCCTCGCGGTAATGGGCGAATTTTTCAACATTACACTTTATTGGATACCGGGTCACAGTGGCTTTGCAGGCAACTACAGAGCGGATGAGCTTGTACGTGAGGGAATAATCGGCACTGTGGCTGGGAATCGTGAAAGCATCAAATTGCCTTTTGGAGAATGTAAAATGGTAACTAAGTCCGCTGTGGTCGACAGAGCTAACACAAGATGCGACTCGGTGGCAGGTCACACCATACAACGGGGGCGATCTGGCCTAGACTCAATCCGAGCCACTCGCCTGTACTGGTGCTATTAAGTAAATTACAAGGTGGGGGTCATCACAGGGCACTGCCCCTTTTGGGAGCTCGCCTGAAGGCTTTGCCTTCCTCACCATGACTGCTGTAGAAGCTGTGAGGATGTGGATGAAGAGAAGAGTATTATCCACCTTTTGTGTCATTGCGGAACTTTGGCGGTCAGGAAGAGATTTTTTTGTTCTTCGTTCTTCTACGACGAGGTCCTCCAACCTCAACAACGCTAGCGAGACTCAGCTCAATCATTTTATTGCTAGAACCGGCTGGATTAACACCTAGATTTTAGAGGGAAGTATAGAAATTCTGGCGATGAAGATAATTAGTTGAAGTAAAACAATCCGGACAAAAATGGCGTTCTTACAATCATTTTTCCCTGCGGCGTGAAAATTGAAGCGAAAAATAAGAAACACGAAAGTGGCGCTTAAAAAAAATATGCAACAATAATTCCAAATACCATAAAAATACTTTTGGGAGCTCGCCTGAAGGCTCCGCCTTCCTCACCATGACTGCTGTAGAAGCTGTGAGGATGTGGATGGAGAGAAGAGCATTATCCACCTTTTGTGTTATTGCGGAACTTTGGCGGTCAGGAAGAGATTTTTTTGTTCTTCGTTCTTCTACGACGAGGTCCTCCAACCTCAACAACGCTAGCGAGACTCAGCTCAATCGTTTTATTGCTAGAACCGGCTGGATTAACACCTAGATTTTAGAGGGAGGTATAGAAATTCTGGCAATGAAGATAATTAGTTCAAGTAAAACAATCCGGACAAAAATGGCGTTTTTACCATCATTTTTCCCTGCGGCGTGAATAATGAAGCGAAAAATAAGAAACACGAAAGATGCACTTAAAAAAAAATATGCAACAATAATTCCAAATGCCATAAAAATACTTTTGGGAGCTCGCCTGAAGGCTCCGCCAAAATATCCTAAAATATGCCTTAAGTTAGTCTTTGACCGGCCCTGTATACACTTATGCGGAGCGGGTCGTGGCGACAGAGAATGACTTGTTTGACTACTTTTCCTGAGTGAAAATTGTATGAATACGGTTCGCGTATCAGTGGTTGATGCCCGACAAATCCGGCGGATTAGTACGTGCGTCTATGGCGTAGAGGTCGTCACTACACGCCGTGAAAAAAAAAACCCAAAAGGTTCTATCATCTACAGACTTTCAACACGCCACACAAATTGTGCTTTTCTCCCATTTCCAAAGGTATTCCATTTGGAAAAATGGTTCGGGCACAACGAAATCATTTCTTAAATTAGTTTATTGTCTTTCTCATCTCAGTCTCTATCATTTCCCATTTGCAGGTTCCACGCTTTTCTAAATGAAATGAAACCGGAATATAGAGGGCTACGCCCGCAATCCGAGGGTTTTGTAGCAAGCGCTTATTTTGGTATATAAATATCGGCAAATTACGAACTATTATTTTCTCCTCCCCCACTATTCCCCTTTCCACAAATTCCAAGAAAATGCGAAAAAATGGAATGTACTCAACATTACCTTTCTCACGACACCTCACTTGCCTATACCAGTCGATAAAAAAAAATTTGACCTTAATTTCGCCTCTATGTGGACCCCTCCCCCCTTCCACCCGGTAAAGTTTGCAAATTACGACGCAGCGCCCCCAACTAAACTTTATCCTTTCAAAAATGATTAATTAAATAACTGCAATTCGCACTACGAAAAACAACATGAGAGTAGTACACTCACACCTATGAGGCCGGTAGGTGTAATTTTTGTGTGGATGATGTCAAAATGCCTAACTTTAAATGAATGTACTATTATTAAATATTATGTGATTGTAATGAAACTTAAAGATATTATTGCCAATGATGTTGGTTATCATTGGCCATCAATATTTTTGACCTCGGCTGTGCTTAAGGCGTGCAGGGGTATGCTAACTGCAACTATAGAAATGTACTATTATTAACCTTTTTTGATGAGATATCAAAATTCTACGATTTTCGGTTTTCTGTACTAGTAGAATGCCGCTTTTCTGCAAATTTTCATATTTCTAAGTATAACGGTATCGAAATGCGAGGGGGGGGGGACAAGCTCGGATCACATATTTTCCCCTCTATCTCTTTTCTCCTTTTTTCAAATTTGATGAAAATACCGGAAATAAAATGTACTCGGTGTTACCTTTCTCCCGATACCCCACAAGCCTATACCAGATGAAAAAAATTTTTTGACCTTCATTTCCCCTCTATGGGAACATCCCCTTAAAGTCAGCCTATTACAACGACTCGCTTTCTCCGGCGAATTATAATAATTCTACATACTCCCACAAAATTTCATGTATGTGGCTTCAGCCGTTCGTGAGATATTTCATGGACAGACGGACAGACATTTGACCGATTTCATAAGGGTTTTGTTTTTAATACAAAACCCTAAAAACGTGTGTGTGTATGGCAAACTACTCACACGTAGCCCAAAATTTAATGAGGAATAACAGAATGATATCAATTTAATTTCTCTCCACGACACAATGAAAAAGATCTTATGCTTTTTCTTTTAACGGCAGTATAATAACTAATAATACTCATGGGGAATAACTAGTGGGCGAATAATTAATTTGAAGATACATTAGATGCAAAAATTAGCATAGCATTTGCAGCCACGGTAAACGTTTTGGATCAATATGATTATATCATAAAATAGATAAGTAGGTTTGGATAAAGGGGAAATTCGTAATCTTAAAATATAGAAAAATAAATTATCCACTCATTCGGGTTTTGTAAAACTGTTTGTTCGGTCATTCAAAGAGGATTAAGCAATTAATGAATTCGTACTTTAGCCTTATACTGACGACAGAAGTTAATGTGCATTATAATGGGTGGGTTCAGAAATTACCCAAAATCACACACAGCTCGCGGGTGGTTCCGCAACCGTTCGGTTATTCATTGGTTATGATGCTAACTGCCCAACTTCCAGCTATTGAAACAATTTGTTATTGTTTTTTCCTACGACGTTTCGCCTTTATTCATATTAGGGTATCTTCAGGTTAAAATTGTACTATTAAAAATATCTATCTCTTGATGTTATTCTAAAAACAAACTCGGTTATTCAGTCTATGCCTGCTGAACGCCATTTGATCATGATCACCTGAGCAGAAGTTGCTCGATAACTCCTGAACCCATCCAATGAAAGCTTTCAATTAGCATTTCATAGCGACACACGTGCTGTTGAGATTATGTTTTGAATTTGAATAAAAGACTGGTTATAATTTAAGAACGCTTTGCGCACGTCTTCTATTATCGGAAGTCAACGTGAGAAGAAGGAATGAGATGACATCTATCAATACATAGTATGTGAGTGCGTTCAATTCATGTTGCAGGTGCAGTACTGCCATCTATATTTTAACAACCCCACTCATTAAATTATTGAAATGACCAAAAAACAATTCAAAATTATTGATCTTTGCGATATTGTGATCACCAAACAATCTAAAGTTGAAATTTCTACGTTCGTACAAAATTATAAATTGGAATTAAATATAGTCAATACCACAATAAGTTTCAGACAAATTCGTTTCAATTTTTAATGTCTCGCAGTCCCATCCATTTGTTGCAGAAATCATGTTTGCTACAGCAGGTACAGCTTTCGTTAGACTATTAGCCACCATGTCTTCAGTCGGCAAGTAACGCAAGGTGATGATTCCATTTGCCAGTCGATTGCATACGTAGTGATGACGTATGTTTTGATCGCGATCGAAAAACGTGCGTCTCAAATTGTTTCAGCCACATAGCTTCTTGAGTAGCCGAGGATAACGCCATGTAATCCGCCTCTGTGCTCGATAGCGCGATGGTATCTTGACGGTTGCTATTCCAGGAAATAGCGCCACCACCCATCGTAAATACATCTCCGGTGAAAGGCGCTTATCGATATCAAACGCCCAATCTGCATCCTATCAATGCATTGCTGCCAAAGAAATATAGTTCTAAATTGATTGATGCCTTCATGTACATACCTGAATATACGCTTAACAGCCGTCCAGTGCGCTCTCCCAAACTTCTTTTTGAACCGGCTCAAATCATCGCGAACGCGATGTCAGATCGTGTACCCCGCACTAAATAGAGCAGACTTCCAACGGCTTCTTGATATGGATCATTTTCCATTTCTTCATCATCGTTGCTACGACGGACAATTTCTGATTTGGGTCGCTTGGCATTTTCACTGGTTTGCACTCGCTCATTCCAAATCGTGCCAAATGTCCTGGATATACTTCGATTGGTCCAAATAAATGTCGCCAGATTCATCATATGATATATTTAGTCCTATACAATGTTTTGCCATACCCATGTCCTTCATATGAAATGCCTCGGATAGCATCTTTTTCAGTCGATTACGGATCTTTACATTTTTCCAAAAATTAGCACGTCATCCACGTAAATCGCGACAATGAGTTGCTTGTCGGCTGTAAAATGAACGCATGGATCGACCTTTGACTTTTATAATCCAAACGACTTTAAAATCTTTTCGAGCTGTTCCATTGCCGACTACTCTGCTTCAGTCCATACATGGATTTGTTCAGTTTTCCATCTGCTGCCATCACTGTAACCATCCGGCTGTAATATATATATATATATATATCCTCGTGCAAATCACCTTGTAAAAAGGCTGATTGCATCCATTTGATCGATTTTCAGTTTCAACTTGACGTCCAAACCTATTAAAAATCGAATCGATGTATATCGCACCACCGGCGAATATGTTTCCGTATAGTCGATACCATATTTTTGTGAGCATCCTTTAGCCACCAACCGTGCTTTATGACGCACAAAATTTCCATTGCCGTCGAACTTTGTCGTAAAAACAGACTTATTTCGAATGGCTTTTCTTCCATTTGTCAAATCAACCAATGTCCACGTATTGTTTTCTTCCAATGAACGAAGCTCATTGTCCATAGCAGCCTTCCACTTTGATTTATTTTCGCTCATCAATGCTTCTTTGACAGTAATCGGATCGACATTTGACTTGTCAATCATTGCTCCGTATGTCACAACGTCCAAAATCAATTGGCTTCGGAATACGGCTCGATCTATGTAGTGGTCCACATCCATCACTAGTCGATGCAACCGGCCTACTCACTGCATCATCGGTATTTGTGCTGTCCTCAGTCGCCTCCTCTTTTGGATTGGATTTCATAATTTCGGGATATTCCCCCACTGAATCCACAAGGTGATCGATTCCAACTGCAACTGAATCCATCAACGTTGGTTCCATGAAATGGACATCGCGACTGTACACAATTTTTCCCGTTGACTCTTCAATGCATCGGTATCCTTTCACTCCTTCGCTGTATCCAACGAATCGCATCTTGACAGACGTCGTTGCCTCGGCTCACGGTATTCTCATGTGTAACAACCTGCGACACTGAAACCAAATTGCTCTCAATTCCGGCACCAGAAGCACATTTTTAATTTGGATGCACTCGTCATTGGGGTATAAGTTTTTTAACATCCGATAGCAATTTCTCGGTTGACGCCATGTCATGATGCCTCACTGTCGACATATCACTCATTCGAAATTTCCAGCGCCATGCGCGCACAAAATGGAGAATGCGTTCGCTTTCTTCTGCTTCGGCTTCAAATCTTCTTTCTCGTGGTTTTTTTTTTTTTGACTCTGCAATTTTTCATCAAATGGCCTCGCTTACCGCACGTATAACATTTCGGGCCAAATTTCTTATTGCCACCGCCGCCATCTTTCGACGAATTCTGTTTTCCTTTTGCGCTGCCGAAAAAAGCGTTTTCGTTTTGTTATAATTTCCATCAAGCAGTTTCGTCTTAACCTTATCGGCGGTTGTATTGATGCCTTTGCTTTCCAGTCCCATTATGAATAGCCGGCCATACACACACGCTCTATCATCTGCAAACGTACGCCAATTCGTACGCCGCGTTTTTTTCCGAATGATTCGCCGCGTTCGCAATCCCCTGCAAAATCGCGTCACCTGGGTCGCCGCATTTTTTTTGCGAATGATTCGCGGCGTTTACAATCACCTGCAAAATCGCGTCACCTGGGTCGCCGCATTTTTTTGCGAATGATTCGCGGCGTTTGAACGAGTAGTGAAATTTAAGTAATTTTGTGCGACCAGACGGTTCGTGGCGTTTTCGGTTTGCAGATGATAGAGCAACAACAATTTGTATGGAGACGATGTCTAGTTGGGTGCGTTGTGATTTTGCAGATGATTCGCCGCGACCGAATTTTTATGGGTTATTCTATAGTGGCGGTAGTAGTAGCTTGCATAATAAATTATGAGAAGGATGGGTCCACGCAGATATTTTGGTCCTGCTGCAGGTGTGCGTCAGGATAAAAGGATTTGTTTATCGATGAGGAGAGATATATAGGCAAGATGGGTGTTGTATGACTAGGGGTGCTGAGACGAATACATGCTTTGCAAGGAAAGCCCGATCAGACGAGTATTTCCCCATGAAAACAGGGTGGCCATTCAGGGGTGGGCAAAAAAAAAAAGTGCTGGATGCAGATATGCTAGCACGAAACGGCTGCAGGTACATGTACAAAGAGTGGAACGGGCAACCTAGGGCTACATGCGGGGGCTCGCAACGCCCTATTTCCCCATGAAAACAGGGTGGTCATTCTGGGGTGGGCAACCCAAAATTTTATTTTTCTTTTTTCACGTCAGATTCGGAATCAGCGACCCAAAATTACTTTGTAGTTCGAGCCAGCCCGATCGGACGAGTATTTCCCCATGAAAACAGGGTGGTCAGGGTGCATAGCCAGAAAAAAAATGCTGGATGCAGATATGCTAGCATGAAACGGCTGCAGGTACATGTACAAAGAGTGAAACGGGCAACCTAGGGCTACATGCGGGGGCTCGCAACGCCCTATTTCCCCATGAAAACAGGGTGGTCACTCAGAAGTGGGCAACTCACACAAGCGACTGCTAATTCACAACCCGCAGTATCGCACAAGTGTGCATGGATAATTTCGGTTTGGAACGAGCTGGGCTAGCTCCCCTCCTAGGGCGTTGCGAGCCCCCGCATGTAGCCCTAGGTTGCCCGTTTCACTCTTTGTACATGTACCTGCAGCCGTTTCGTGCTAGCATATCTGCATCCAGCATTTTTTTTTCTGGCTATGCACCCTGACCACCCTGTTTTCATGGGGAAATACTCGTCCGATCGGGCTGGCTCGAACTACAAAGTAATTTTGGGTCGCTGATTCCGAATCTGATGTGAAAAAGAAAAAGAAAATTTTGGGTTGCCCACCCCAGAATGACCACCCTGTTTTCGTGGGGAAATACTCGTCCGATCGGGCTGGCTCGAACTACAAAGTAATTTTGGGTCGCTGATTCCGAATCTGACGTGAGAAAAGAAAAATAAAATTTTGGGTTGCCCACCCCAGAATGACCACCCTGTTTTCATGGGGAAATAGGGCGTTGCGAGCCCCCGCATGTAGCCCTAGGTTGCCCGTTCCACTCTTTGTACATGTACCTGCAGCCGTTTCGTGCTAGCATATCTGCATCCAGCACTTTTTTTTTGCCCACCCCTGAATGGCCACCCTGTTTTCATGGGGAAATACTCGTCTGATCGGGCTTTCCTTGCAAAGCATGTCTTTTTTCGTTACCAAAGGACTCAAAATGCCTTCAGCGGCAGTCTAACGTATTCGTCTCAGCACCCCTAGTCATACAACACCCATCTTGCCTATATATCTCTCCTCATCGATAAACAAATCCTTTTATCCTGACGCACACCTGCAGCAGGACCAAAATATCTGCGTGGACTCATCCTTCTCATAATTTATTATGCAAGCTACTACTACCGCCACTATAGAATAACCCATAAAAATTCGGTCGCGGCGAATCATCTGCAAAATCACAACGCACCCAACTAGACATCGTCTCCATACAAATTGTTGTTGCTCTATCATCTGCAAACCGAAAACGCCACGAACCGTCTGGTCGCAGAAAATTATTTTACTTAAATTTCACTACTCGTTCAAACGCCGCGAATCATTCGCAAAAAAATGCGGCGACCCAGGTGACGCGATTTTGCAGGGGATTGCGAACGCAGCGAATCATTCGGAAAAAAACGCGGCGTACGAATTGGCGTACGTTTGCAGATGATAGAGCGTGTGTGTATGGCCGGCTAATGGTTTAAAATCATCTGTTAGACCAGCCAACATAATTGCGCTAAGCATTTCGTCGTCCATAACAAATCCAGTTTGCTGTCAACTTGTTTGACGTACCAACAATTTGCTCAATGTAATTGGCCATCGAATGACAATTTTCTAGCCACACACCAATCAATTGACGCAACAAAACAAATTTTATCGAAAGCCCATGGTCGTCATACAAATCCTTTAAAGTTTTCCAGATTATGGATGGGTTCAGGGCGTTCTCAATGTGAACGCAAATCGACTCATGAACTGCCATTACAATCCTGCATTTCGCCTTCGACAATTTTTTTTTTACGTCTGATTCGACTAACGGTTCCGCGATACACGCACTCAAATTGTGAAATGCAAGAATGTTTTTCATTGTAAATTGCCAGGTATGGTAATTTTCACTATCTGTCAATTTTGTGATGCACTACACTTCATTTTTCCCGACATTGTCATTCACTTGCAACTATACTTGCAAGACGAGCAAAACAACAAATACTTTTAATTTCGACAAACGCACTTGTTCAATCAATTTCTTTTTGCACGAACTGCTTACTTTCTTTTCTCCCGAATCGTGTCTATGCGACTACGACAAACGTTTTGCCAATTTTCAAGTTTTTCACGATTTTAAAATTTCCTTCTCACTAATTAGTCAGTCCTGGGCCCATAACCTGTTGAGATTATGTTTTGAATAAAAGACTGGTTATAATTCAAGAGCGCTTTGCGCACATCTTTTATTATCGGAGGTCAACGTGAGAAGAAGGAAGGAGATAACATCTATCAATACAAAGTATGTGGCAAAGTATGCTGGCAACTGCATTCTCTGAAACTAGTTTATGTCAACGAAACGTAAGCTGGGCCACATGGAAAAGTCTTCTGTTGTCACTCGGCAGTCATCCACTATAGCACCTAATTATAGACGCTGCACTATAGGACACTTCATAAACAAACTACCTACCGCTAAGCTTGGTCACACTTTTTAATTTAGTTTGGAGTTAATCGACATTATTTATTGCAATTATTTGATTAAATAAGCGAAGAAATAACCATAGAACAGTGCTGCTGTCTACCGTTGTTACATGTTTATTTATATTTAATTGGATAATGGGCAAATAATTGAATGAATTGAATAATTCCTTTTTAAATTTCGTACTTTATCTAAATTAGCCTCTGTATAACAGATCCAATAAACTGAAAAATAAAAAATAATAACTATTAAGGAAGGAATGTCTTCATACATCTTCCTAAATTGAATGGCATAAAGCGAAAATATAAAAACCCTTTACAATAATAATCAAAACGATCTTAAATTAAAGAAAGCAAGGCGCAAACTATTTTTCTCGTGTAATTTTCTTTTTGTAGTTCAACTGGCGATGGAGTTCAAACTTCAAAGAGGCTATCACTGAGTAATAAAAATAAATTCATTTTTGAATACCATCAAAAACTGTTATTCTTATTATCGTTTAATAAATCTCATTTTTTCATTCATTTTATATGTTTTTCTGTTCTTCAAAATACTTTTTCTGGATATTGAATTTTCCGCCTATTAAAGTTACAGAATATAAATAGATAAAATTGGTCTATTTCATGAAAATCGGAGAAAATTTTGAATATTGCACTTCTGGATACACTCGTATACAACTAGGTATAATACCAATAATCCACTTGATCGTACTAGAAGATTGTTCGTTCAACCGTTGGTCCTATTTGTGTAGGGCACGTTTTCAAAACGAATAAGACTGGATTGCAGTACAAAAAAGTAATTATTATAGAATAAGGATATTTACTACATTTATTGTGAGTATATTTAATTCAGTATTCATAACATAATTTATATGTGAGACGACAAAAACCATATGCGAGTAAATAATTTTTTTAATGCTCATATTTTTCGAAAAAAAAACGTGGTGGAGATGGAAAAATTCGACTTTACTATGAAATGAGGGGAGCGTTTACCTTAATTTTCCTATTTGAAATTTTAAAGATACCTGGCGCAGTGAAGCCAGAGGAACTGATTTTTGATATGGGCTAATTCGGGATCATTTATGAGCTTATATATAATTGTTGTTAGTTGTTAGTTAGTACCAGGTGCAGCTTCAAACTTTTTAACTGTTCGATTGATTTTACTATATGAACTTATCTCCGGTTTCATTTTAAGCGTCATCAACTAAATGTCTTTCGTGTAAGCAAATTTTTGCTTATTACTTTTGCTATTATCTTAATATTATTTTTCTACTATACCGTTAATTTTTTTTGAAACTCTACCGGAAGCTATTCCTCACTAACTTTCACAAATTGGACAAGTTTCGCTCAACTAGCTTTTTCCGTTATAAATTAATTGTGTTCTCAAAATTTTGCTTGTATATAGCTGTAACTCTGGATCTGACTCATTGATGTTGTTGCAATTACATAGGAGCCCAGTCCTGACAATCTCCCACCATTTAGAAAAGTTTCACTCAGCTAGCTTACGTTAAAGAGTTATTTTGCTTAGAAAATTTTGTCGTTATATAGCTGTAACTTTTGAATCGTTTGATGTATTTCTCTGAAATTAGATATTAGCCCAGTCCCCCTCAACATCCACCAACTGGATAGGTTTCGCTGAGCTAGCTTCTCCCGTTATGTGGTTATTTTCTTTTTAAAATTACGCCGTTATATAGCTGTAACTTTTTAACCGCTTGATGGATGTTTGCTGAAATTGGAAAATAGGCAAGTCCTTATTGACGTTTACCTACTGGGCTAGTTGGGTCCAGCTAGCCTTTTCCCTTATGGAGTTATTAGGCTTAGATACTTTTGCCATTATATAGCTGTAACTAACCGCTTGATGGATGTTTGCTGAAATTTAAAAATAGGCAAGTCCTTATTGACGTCTACCTACTGGACTAGTTTGGTCCAGCTAGCCTTTTCCCTTATGGAGTTATTAGGCTTAGATACTTTTGCCGTTATATAGCTGTAACGAACCGCTTTATCGATACTGCTGGATTTATATACAATATAAAAAAGTCTAATGATGCCAATCAATTCCTGGGGTCATGAAACGTAAAGAAAATCAACTCCGGGGTCTAAACTCGTTATCAAGGGAGGGTCGAATAACTAATTTTTTCTTTAAAAATCAGTTAAAAGTTTAATACATATTGCGTTAGTATCGACGCTTATACCGAATCGGTTCTAAATATGGCAGCCATGTTGTTGCTATGTTACTGTATTTTTTTTTATTGTCGTTTTCGTTTGCCACCGGGATTGTCCCAAACCACTCTTTTTCGAACAACTTCCCAACAAAAATTTCTCTGCAAAAGATTTCCTCAAACTTGCTCAGAGACGCTCTAACTTTTACTCACAGCTCACACCAATTTATTAGATTTGATTGACAGCTGTCGTGACAACTAACAAATAAACAAATAAATTAATTTTTATTAAAGGCCAATTAGTCCAGGCTAGGAACCAAAAGTAAGAAAAATTAATCGTATAGTTTTGAAATTTTGTACTATTGTTGGAGATAGTCCCCTGAAAATGTGCTTCAAACTCCCTGATGACAGAGGGTCCAGAAGTGTAGGGAAGAAGGGGTCATAAAATAGTATAGGGTTTATTGATTTCCTCACAAGAAAAACGCCATGATATTGTGCGAACCAGATTCAATCCAGAATGCAGCGGCAGCGAAATGTTAAGTTAGAAAGCATGCATTTCCCTTAAGCGACCTAGATTGAACACATTGGCAAAAGCAGATCTGCCTGTTGTTGTTGTTGCTGCCGCTGCTGCGTTCAATTTTATTCGTCCGTTGGAATGCAGTTAGCGACATGAAATATTCATATTATTTGTGCAAACATGCCAATAACGCCCCAGCGAATAAAAACTCGGTATATTTGTTTAATCGGATGAGAACCAAAGCTACATAGCGAGCTGTTAAACTGATCGTTTGTTTACACAAAGTCTTCTCATGGCATTGTTATTTTTCGCTCAATAGCTAAAAAGTGGCACGAATACTTTCTTCAAAGTTAAGTGTTTGTGAAAACATAAGGTGACTGCTGTATTTATCCAATAAGGCCCGTTTTCTCAATGTTCTGTTAAACTGCCTGTTAGCTAACACCTGCTCTACATCCCACAGCGGTAAACCCACTATTATCCAAGGCGCGAACCACGATGCATCGCCCGGTGAAATATTAATATACCCCTGTTTTAAGATTGTGTACTCAGGCAAAGAGCGTCTTGTGATTTTAAATTTCTTGCAGACTTCAACCACTACATTGTTATCTAAAACATAAACCGTCCATTTGCAGTTTGGACTTGAACCAGTATTTATCTAAAAATGTCTACATACAGTGTGTGCCACAGTAGAGACTAACTGCAACGTTTATAATGAATGTTAAATTTTGCACTTTAAACATTAGCATTTACCCAGTTTAACACAGATATGTGAAGAAAGAACTTATAAATTCTAATAAATAAAAATAATGATAATAATACAGTAGTGCTCCATTATAACGAACACCGATTTAACGAACTTCCAATGCAACGAAATCTTTTTTCATATGCATTAGTGACTCTGTATTACGAATGTTTTAAATTTTAGGTATTCTGTTTAGCGAACATTTTGAATTAAATGATTCGACAATTTAAGAAACAAATGTTTCTGCTCAACGATGCCGCAATTCAAACATTTGATTCAAACTTTTGACGGTTTGAGCCGAGTTGTCAATTGTTCACGTGATGACGGAAGAAGAAATAATTGGTTCAAAAATTTAAAAATAAAACACTAATATGAGTAAAACAATTACAACGAAAAAAACATCTTGCGTTTTTTTTTACAATTTTCGACTACTGGAGATAATTTTGGTCAAATGCGTCGTACCTTGTAGCCACGCTTGCTTCAAATGTTTCTGCTCAACGCTTCGGCAGTTGTTTGATTCAAACGTTAGAACGTTCGAGGCCTTTTGACTCGGACACAAAAATAGCCTACGCAGCGAACATTCTGTTGGCGAATTTTGCGCCAGAATCAAAAGAATTCGAACGTTCTAACATTTGAATCAAACAGTTGCCGCATCGTTGAGAAGAAACATTTAAAACAAGTGCGGCACGACGTACATATTTAGCCAAAATGATCCACAGTAGCCAAAAATCGAAAAACAATCTTTCGATGGAATTGCTTTTTTTTGCATATAGGTGTCTTTGTTTTTTGAACCAATTTCATTCAACAGATACTCAAAATATTCAGTGCTGAGACTGCACAGAATTGACAGCTTGGCTCAAACCGTCGAAAGTTTGAAATAAACGTTTGAATTGTCAAAACGTTGAGCAGAAACATATGTCCCTTCAAATGCCGAATCATTTGTTAAAATCGTTGTCTTCAACCTTGGATTTGCCGCATCGTTCATTACTGTCTATTACAAAAGAAATTATTTTTAATGCGACCATATTAAAAACAAATCTCTTACCGACTTTACGAACCTTTTCTTTTCGATGTACCGACCGACCCTGGACACTTTCGTTAAACTAGAGCACCACTGTAATATCAATCATCAGTCAATCTGATTGCTGTTACTGCGATAAATGGTTAAAAGTTGGCGACGATAATTTCTCTTGCTCATACTGCATGAGAAATGAGCATTCATCGTGTGCTGGGCTAATCAGGTCCCAAACCTTGCATTGAAGTCATCTGCTAAACCGCAGATTTTCGCATGTACTATATGTACGGAAAAAGATCAAAAGATCAGGAGCCTTGATGCTTGAACATGTTTTCTCGGAACTTGAAACTGAAATTAAATTAAATGAATAGCTGGCGAAACAGTCCAATTTAGGACCAAGGCCTCGAGATGAGTTAGCATCATCTCATTTACTAGATCATCACAGTGTGCTTTTGTGTAGAGGTGTGTGATCAGCAACACTTATTAACAGCTGCGTGGACTCATAGTCCGACACGTAAGTCCCCTTTTTCTATCGAAGATTACCGCATTCAGTTGGAATCGGATCGGTGCCCAGTGCATAGAAGGCGACCATGCTATTCGTTGCGCCATCCGGTATTGATATTGCTGATATGAAAAATGAAGTTAATATTTTAAAATCAACGAAAGACATATCGATGAACATAAAGTATATAATTTCGGAGTGGAAGATCGCATGAAGAGGGCTTCTAATATTATTATACATGTATTTCGAAAGATAGTGCTGAAGCCGATCAAAATAAATACTGTTAACTCCTCGATTGCCATTGAAATTAAGAACAAATGAAACCGGAATATAGAGGGCTACGCCCGCAATCCGAGGGTTTTGTAGCAAGCGCTTATTTTGGTTTATAAATATCGCCTCCTTGCTCTTCTTGATATCACTCAGATGGATAGAAAAAACGTAATAAAAATGTCTTAACCACTTACATTTTACATGCTAATTCATATTACGTGATTGTAACGAAACTTAGAACATATTATTGCTTAAGGTGTTGGTTATCGTTGGCCATCGGTACTTTTGACCTCGAACGTGTTTGAGGCGTGCAAGGGTGTGCTAACTGTAATTATACAAATAAACTATTATTGACCTATTCTGAGAAGATATACAAATTCCACTATTTTCCATTTTATATGTTTTTCGAAACCCACTTCCTGTAAGTTTTCATAATTCTAAGTATAACGGTCTCAAAACGCAGGCAAGGGGAGGGGGGGGGGGGTCAAATTACGAACTAATATTTTCTCCTCCCCCACAGTTCCCCTTTCTATAAATTTCGAGAAAATGACAAAAAATGGAATGTACTCATCATTACCTTTCTCACGACACCTCATTTGCTTATACTCGTACCAGTCGATAAAAAAATTTGACCTTAATTTCGCCTCTGTGTGGACCCCCCCTTCCACCCGGTAAAGTTGGCCAATTAAGACACAGCGCCCCCAACCAATCCTTACCCTTTCAAAAATGATTAATTAAATAACTGCAATTCGCACTACGAAAAACAACATGAAAGTATAGTAGTACTCACACCTATGAGGCCGGTAGGTGTATTTTTTGTATGGATAGTGTCAAAATGCCGAACTTTAAATGAATGTACTATTATTAAATATTATGTGATTATAATGAAACTTAGAAATATTATTGCCTATGATGTTGGTTATCATTGGCCATCAATTTTCCCTAACACTTTTCATCATTCCGCCCTTACAGTTGAACTTCCATCTGCTGATCATTATTTTACTCAATCGTACAATAACGAAATTGTGTATGATTTTTTAAATGCTGACTATGAAGGCATCAAGAATTATCTAGATTCTATAGATTGGGCAACCTCTCTTTCTGCGTCAGATCTAGATGACACCATATCTTCCTTCTATAACATAATCTTCCACGCCATTAAAAATTATGTGCCCAAAATAAAGAAACGTAACACGCTTACTGAACCCTGGCTCGACAAAAATCTAAGAAATTTAAGAAACCAAAGAAATAAACTCTACAAGGCCGTCAAAAACAACCCCAACGTTAGCAATGACCTAAAGAAAAAGTACGATGATCTAGCCAAAGAATTCTCTATAAAATCCCGCGAAGCATATGAGCTATATGTCAATCTGATGGGGGAAAAAATTATCAACGAGCCAAAAAAATTCTTTGACTTTGTTAATATGAAACGTAAGACCACAGGTTTTCCTGCTTCCATGTCCAGAGGGACCGCTATCTCCTCATGTCCACAGGAAATTTGTAACTTATTTGCTGACCATTTCCAGGATAGCTTCTGCACACCTAAAACCCAGAGCTCATCTACCCCTCCCGATATCACCACGACGTCCCTTATTGACGGAATGGTTCTCACACAGGATGAAATCGTTAGAGCTATTCAAGAACTAAGCGTCAACAAAGGGCCCGGTCCGGACTTAATCGCTCCTTATTTTGTGAAGCAGTGTGTAGACCAATTGTTAACTCCTCTTCACATGATTTTCAATAAATCGCTCCAATGGGGTGTCTTTCCGTCTTTTTGGAAATACTCCTATCTCACGCCTATCCACAAGAGCGGTGATAAGCGATCAGTCGACAACTATCGAGGCATTGCTATTCTGTCAGTAATCCCCAAACTATTTGAGAAATTGGTTTGTGATAAACTCACTCCTATCATCGACCCACTTCTCAATGAACAACAACATGGGTTTCGAAAAGGCAGATCGACTACCACCAACCTTATAATTCTAGTTTCTGACGTCCTTTGTGAAATGGAAAAGGGAGATCAAGTTGATGCGGTCTATACAGACTTTAGCAAGGCTTTTGACAGGGTCGATCATCAAATTTTAATTGAGAAATTATGCAACTTTGGTGTAACTGGATCACTTCTCAATTGGCTCCGGTCCTACCTTCTGGATCGAACTCAGTTTGTCAAATATCAAGGTCGGATATCCAAAAGTGTATCCACGACTTCTGGGGTGCCGCAGGGTAGCCATTTAGGTCCTCTTCTCTTCAATGTCTTCATTTCCGACCTATCACAGTTATTATCGGATATCCCTCATCTTTTCTACGCTGATGACTTAAAACTGTACTGCACCATTCAAACACACTCTGATGCAGCATTTCTTCAATCCAATCTTCTATCCCTTGAGCAGTGGTGCAATCAAAATAATCTATATCTTAACGTTAATAAATGCCAGGTGATAAGTTTTTCCCGTAAGAATAGAATTATAACTAATTCCTACCACCTTAACAATGTCGAGCTGAATAGAGTTGAGTTGGGGGGGGGACAAACTCGGATGACATATTTTCCCCTCTCCCTCTTTTCCCGTTTCTTTAAATTTGAAAAAAATTCCAAAAATGGAATGTACTCGACGGTACCTTTCTTATGATACCCCACTTGCCTGTACTAAATGAAAAAAAAATTTCGACCTGCATTTCCCCTCTATGGGGACCTCCCCTTAAAGTTGACCTATTACGACGATTCGCTTTCTCCGGTGAATTATAGTAATTCTACACATTCCTACAAAATTTCATGTATGTAGCTTCAGCCGTTCGTGAGATATTCCATGGACAGACGGACAGACAGACATTTGACCGATTTCATAAGGGTTTTGTTTTACTACAAAACCCTTAAAAAGATCACAACGCAAAACAATATCTGAGATCGAATAATTTGAACATTTGAATATCTCATCTGACCTTACGTCAACGCCAGCATCTCAATTCTTTAAGAACCCAACTCGAAGAAATAAAAAACAGGGTTACTCTTTTTTATTTGTTCGAGTTGGGTTTGCGAACATATAATATTATAACAGCATATCTCGAATAATACAATACACGACCAACAGTCAAGCAACTAAACCTATGTATTTATTTTAAAATGCTCGCAGTATCCGTACTAAACTACCAGAATTAAGACTTGCGTTGTCCACAAATATGTATGATGTCGTAATATTTACCGAAACTTAGTTAGATTCATAGATCAGTCTTTAATAATTGCGAAGTTTATCGATGATCGCAATATTAATAGCTCTAATAAACTTATTGGTGGCGGTGTTTTGATCGCAGTAAGGAAGTCAATAAAATCCACATTATCAATATGCAAGTTTAACAATAGGCGCGTTTTTTTTGCAGCTATCCAGGTCAAGGGTAGTTAACCCGAGCTTTTGTGCAAAAAAACGATGTATCTGATACAGGGTATACAGGGTATTAAAATTCAAACTTTATCTGAGACAAAATCCATTTCATGTCAAATACATGCTTTTACCCTGTATCTGATCCATCGTTTTTTGCACAAAAGCTCGGGTTAACTACTCTAGACCTGGAGAGTTGCAAAAGAGCGCGTCTATTGTCAAAGGTTTGAGATTATAGATGCATTTTTATTCCTAAATTCCAATCAATTTAATTTTATAAAAAAACATTCCAAATTATAATCTACACTTGCGAGCAAAAATACTGAATTAAACCGAAAGCACGTGTATTTGTATGCATATTTTGAAAAGTACATTATGTATCCCTACAAATCGTATATCATTTGAAAACCTGAAATCTTAGCTTTACATTAATACCATTTTTAACAATATTTGAAGATAGATTTTAAAAGAGTGGGGCTTGAAATCAAAAAGCAGGAAAAATGGGGATGTTAGAAAATGGAATGTGGTCAGGTTTTTGTTAAATAGAACAAAAAATTTTGAAAAAATAACAAAATTATTTATTTATTAATATCTGGTATTACCACTTGCTCTAATCACAGCTGGTAATCGATTTTTAATTGATATTATTAATTCTTTAATGGTATTTTGAAGAATTTCGCTCTATTCCTCTATTAAGGCCTCCTTCGATTCGTCGATAGTCGAAGGCGCGGGATCTCTGTGTCGGACTCTTCTTTTGAGCTCGTCCCACAAGTGCTCAATAGGATCTTAGTCTGGACTGCGTGCAGGCCAGTCAATTGTCGCAATATTAGCTTCGTTCAGGAACTGCTGTGCTTGACGCGATGTGTGATATCGTGCATTAAAGTAAAGTTGTCGCCAATAGATGCTGCGTAGGGAACAACATGGCCACCTAGAATACCGGTAATATACCGTCCGGTCGTCAGTCCTCCTCCTCGACCTCCAGAGGGCACGAATACAATTTCCGTTTTTGAATCCACAGAGATACCGGCCCACACCATACACGAACCGGCGCCGTATGCTACCGTTTCTGTGATACAGCATTGCGCAAATCGCTCACCTGGACGCCTGTATACCCGGCCTCTTCTGTCACTGCCATATAGACACACTCTGGTCTCGTCGGTGAACAATACGGACCGCCATTGCTCGAGTGTTCAATTTAAGTGATTCCTGGCAAACGTGAGTCGCGCTTGTCGGTGATGTGGGGTCAATTTTGGGCCTGTGGCAGCCCGTCTTGGAGTCAAATTCGCTCCTTTTAGTCATCTCCGCACTGTCCACTCGCTTACAGCTACTCTGCGAACGTTCCTCAGATTCTGCTGCACGTCATCTCCCGTGAGGTGCCAATTTCGTAGCATACTTGTCACAATAAAACGATCGTCTCTATCGGAAGTGCACCTAGAGCGGCCGGCTCCGGGTCTCTGATTGTAGCTACCTTCCTCTCGAAACCTGTTATACACTCTTGACACAGTAGACTGACTCATTCCGAGCTGATGAACGACTGTTTTCTGAGTAAGCCCTTCCGACAAAAACTTGAGCCGCTTGCTGAGGCGTGGTATTCATGAATGACAAAATTGTGACTTTTATTGCGTCAAACTTATTCATCGACCTTCCAGATTCAACTGACCATTGAAAACCCTTTGCAGATGCATTTATAGGGTTAGTTTGCCTTGTAATAACCCATTCATAAATGTTCAATTTTCCGACTTTTTAGCTCCAGGTAGCGTTCATTCATAAAACCACTCATTAAATGGTGATAAAAAAAGGTATCATTGTAAAGCTAAGATCTCAAACTTTCAAATGACATACGATTTGTAGGGATACATAACGTACTTTTAAAAATATACATACAAATACACGTGCTTTCGGTTTGATTCAGTATTTTTGCTCGCAAGTGTAGATCTAGTGTTTTCAAATTTAGGGAACGTCGAAGTAATCAAATTCTATTTTTCGATAACATCTATTGACATTCATATATCATCCACCATTAGAAATTTACCATCTGTTAACCGTAAAGCCAAGAATAGAGTTGCTTCAGATTTTTTGGATTTCAATAAAGCAAATTATACGGATATTAATTTGAATTCTGCTTAAATGAGCATTAATTTGACAGAAAAACTTGAAAATTTGTCACTTGATGAAGCAGTGTCTTATTTTTGTAATGCTCTGGATAATGTTGTAAATTTATGTGTTCCGCTAATTCAGAAAATAATGATAATTTCCCAATTTGGTTTCCTTGCGAACTGAAAAAAAACTTATACGTGAAAAAAAAAGTTATTCATAATATCATTATAATTCATATTCATAAACTCTTTACAAGTGCATTCAATTTACACTGACTTTACAAATGCATTCAATTGATTAAATTTCGATCTATGAATAACAAAAAAACTAAGCACATTAATAACTAATAGCTAATGCTGATAATATTACTCTAAACAATTCATCCCTACATCTGATGTTCCTCAGGGTTCTCATAAAAACCCTCTTTTGTTTTTATTATTTATTAATGATATAAATTGGGTTTTTGAAAATGTCGAATTTTCAGTTTTTGCAGACGACTGTAAAATATTTATGCAGATTAGTAGTTATAAAATATAATCTCGGCGCGATAAAAAAAAACTGCCTGTGGGTACTAATAGAACTCTCACAGTTCTCCGAGCTTGTCAGTACAAAGATGGCGCGGATAAGAGGTGCATGCTAGCAACTGCACTTCCGAAGAGTAAATATGCTATCGAAAAGTCAACAAGGCATAGAAATGGTAGAGATGTTGACGCGCCCATGCCCCTAGAGTCAAGGCACAACAACAACAGTAGTTATAACGATATTTGAACACCTCAAAATAATTTGGACCATTTTTTTTCCTATTGCGTTATACATCTTATTGTCTAGATATAAATTGGAGTATATGTATGTTTTATGGAATCCTTATTACAAATCTCATGCAAATGCAATTGAACCTTTTCAAGTTTCAACATCAATTTTTAAGATGCACGGCTTACAAAGTGCATATTTCTTATGAAGATATTAACTATTTTTTAACACAATGCAAGTCCGAAGAAGTTATTAGCCTCCTTTCGACTAACCGCATTTTAGACCATTTTCATACAAAACAACAGACCGGTTTAAATTCATGTCTGGTATGGGATCCTTTCGAATAAAAGTTAGTAGTTATAACGTTTGGTTAAACGTCAACTTATTTCGCCTATCTAAATGTATGTATGGTTTCTTGACATGGAGTGGTTTTTGCAAGGACGAGTTGTCAGCACGTCGCTTAACCCCATTCAGGGGATGACTTCGGAGATAGCTGCTTAGATGGTTTAATAAACGTGCTGGAGCTCACACAACTATGTTGCAGGTCCAACTACGCAAGTTATTCCATCCTACTAAACCTGAGACGCTTAGCTGTTGGTCAGCCATTCAGGCTACAGCTATCTGCCTTTTCCAAACTGTCTTATCGCTAAGACATTGGCCGTCAGCGATTTGATACACTGCCGGCGGCCAAGGCCCGACGTCGGGCTGTCGCGCCATGAACATGATGATGAAATGTATGTATGAATCTGCAATTCGCCCCCACGCAGCAAATCATGTATGGTGGCTGTTTGAATTCCCCCGTCACTTGAGTTCAACTTTGTCCGTTTGTCTCGAACAGATGAGCCATCCATCTCGATCGCAAACAGCCCCGAAAATTCGCCACAGAACCTTACGTTCAAATGTGTCTAGCATGTTTCCGGAGGCTTGAGTTAGGGTCCATACTTCGCAGCCATAGCATTAAGGCTCTAAAAAGGAGAGTATGCTCGCGGCCATTTTGTTGACATCGAATGGAGATTTGTGCCCATCGAATGGACATATGAGAGAGAGAGAGAGACAGCACTAATGTTGTTAACTGGGAGCTGTCATTTTTACATGCCTGTCACTCTCCATTGGTTGGCAACAAAATGGCGTCGAGTGTACGGATACCTTCCTTTTTAGTGCTCTAATAGCATAGCACTGGTCGTAGAATGGTTTTGTACACGCAGAGCTTCATGTTTCTGTGCACATGCTTCGATTTCATTATGGGGAGAACCGAGAAAAAAGTCTTATTAGCTAACTGTATCCGTCGCTTGATTTCGTCAGTTGACAAGTTGCAACCCAGGTAAATGAAGTCGTTCACGAACTCGATGTTGAGGTCATCCACATTAATGCTCGAACTGACACGAACTGTTAACTGACACCTGATATAGGTATTTCTTCGTATCATGTACACTCATAAGCCAATTAGATTTCGTAGAATAATTGATTGGCAGTTAGAGCACTTTTGTGTGCCAACCGATAACTACAATACATATGGATGGCATGCGATTAACGTAAGTTTATTTACAACAGTAGGGAGCCTAATTTCGCCAGTTGTCAATGCAGCGTCGCAGCGCGGTTCTTAATTCTGCAATGTAAATTCAACTGCGTATTTATATGACATACATAATATGTATGTCATATAAATACGCAGTTGAATTTACATTGCCGTCTTATAACATACATATTATGTATGTATGTTATAAGACGGTTCTCACTGCTGTCATTTCTCAGAACTCAGGCGTTAGAGACGGGTTTCTATGATAAAACTGTTTTCTGATATTTAAAACTACATGTTTTATGATTTTCTTCGAAATGATTTCCGGTTCAGTAACGATCCGGTAAAACATGTTTTTAACTAACGTCATTTTTCGGACCATAGTAATTTCCGGTCAATTGGCGAAACATGTTCCCCAAACGAATTTGACAGCTCACAGGCGATACCTGCGGTTGTGTTTTCAGCTTTTAGTTTTAGTTTAGTAGTTAGCTGTTCTGTTTGACAGAAATTTCTAAACTAAGACAGCTGATGAATCATAGCCGTTTCTAAGACAAAAATGATCCACGAACCTGGAACTGGATCAAAAATTAAACATGTTCCTGATTTTGTTCTGTGCCCGCAACCATTGTGTCTAGATTGTCTCTAACCATTTTTTTAAGCGAAGTTATTCCACGAAAAAGAACTTACTCTAATAAAGTTTTCGCCAAATCTTATTTCTATTTCAGATTTAGGTAGATTTTCGCTTGATTTGATAGAACATTAACTCATGTATTTTTTTCATGTCAACAAATGAAATGTTTACGAAAATTATTTTTTGATTTCATAACCAGTCCACACTAATATTGCTAATGTAACTTACAGTTTTCGTTGAATGTGACAACATTGAGATTTGCCAGGGATTTATATAACTTTTCCTCCAGACTTAAGCGGTTTCATGAGCCAATCGAAAATCAAATAAGTCTAAGGGTCATAGTCGTTTCTTATGGCTTAATCATTTCCTTGAGGAATAAGTTTGTTGTATAAGAGGTGCGTTTCGCTGCAACGCAAATTGCAAAAACGACTATTGTATAGTTATGTGCCGCATTTAAAAGTTTTGTGCTCATCAATTTAAAAAAAATATTGACACTTCAAAAGGGGGAGTGTAGAGGAACGTTCCGCAACACCCCCCCCCCCCCCCACTACTAAAAATAACGAACTAGTCTTATTCAAACTCATGCTAGAGTTACGTGCTAGTTATGTGCTACTTATGTGCACTCAGAAAATGGCCCCGTAAAAATGCATGGTATATACAGTAGCCGCTCGAAAATTAGAAAAAAAAAAGTTTTGGCCAATTCTAATTTCCAAGATTTTCTAATTTCCAAGCGTTTTGAAAAAATGTCGAAAAAAGTGATCCGTAAGTTAATGTAAAAAGAATCGTTTTAAGGTTTTATGTAAGTTTGTTTATTAAGAGGTAAAAGCATATAAATGAAACATGAAGCAAACAATAATGTGGTGAAAAATTCACTATTTTTTATTGTCTTTTGCCAACATTTGCTGACAAGTTTACGGCTTTGTCGCGAATATTTTAAATCGCAAATATTTCGGATGCCGTTACATGATTTTCTTTAGCCCAGCAAAGCAAGCGATTGGAACAATTAATTGCCTCTGCATGGGAAACGCGGGCATCAACCTCCTCGTCGTCAGAGTCGCAACTGTTGGTTGAAATCGAATTTTCATCAACCTTGTCATCATTCCACTCTTCGAACTCCGTGGACGTTACTTCCTACATATTGTAAATAAGGGACCTTTACATTGTCTATTGTATAGTTTGAATTTGTCGTAATATACCTGTCCCAGAAGTTGAAACAATTCTATTGTCTCTTGCCGGAGCCTTAGGTTAGCCTGGGGAATATTGTCTTCCTCTTTAAAATCGCTTTCGTAATTCACATTCACACTAGCGGAATCTATTTTAGTATACTCATGATCTTTCTCCAACTCAAGAGGCGAAACTCATGGCAGTCGTTGCAAGCTTTCCTTCTTTTTCTGCTGAGGACTTAGGACGTACGAGTCTTGTACAACACGTCATCGATGTCGGCGGCAGCAAGCCAATTAAGCAGAGACATTTTGCAGTCTCCCCCGCCATCGAGAAGCACCTCTTTGCAAAAATTGACAGGATGCTTGCAATGGGTGTCATTGAAGAGTCCACCAGTCCTTGGTCTTCGCCTGTCACCCTTGTAGTGAAGCCCGGTAAGGTCCTGATGTGTCTGGACGCTCGGAAAGTGAACGAAGTCACGGTCAAGGACGCTTATCCTTTGCCTCTGATCGATGGTATACTAGGTCGACTCCCCAAAGCCGAGGTTATCTCGAGTCTCGACCTAAAAGACGCCTTTTGGCAAATACCACTCGACCCAGAGTCAAGGGAGAAGTCAGCCTTCACTGTTCCAGGTCGGCCATTGTATCAATTCGTACCGATGCCTTTCGGATTGTGCAATGCTCCTCAGACCATGCAGAGGCTAATGAACCAAGTCGTTCCAGCTTATCTGCGCCACCAGGTTTTCATTTACTTGGATGACCTGCTGATAATTACGGAGACATTCGAGGAACATTTTGAGATCCTCCAGCAATTGACTCTTTGTTTTCGCAAGGCCGGTTTAACCCTTAACGTTGAGAAGAGCAAGTTCTTCATGAAGCAAGTTCATTATTTAGGCCATATACCGAACCGAACAATCAAAACAGATCCGGAAAAAGTCCGTGCTATTGCCGAATTTCCAAGGCCGAGTTCGGTAAAACAGATGCGTCGATTTCTCGGATTATGTGGGTGGTACCGTCGATTCGTGTCCAACTTCGCGTCATTGTCAGCTCCGCTGACAGACATGCTTCGCAGAAGACGTTTCACTTGGTCCAAGGAAGGACTGAAGGCTTTTTGGGCTTTACAAGATAGCTTGTCGTCTGCTCCCGTTTTGCATAGTCCGGATTTTGCAAAACCTTTCGTTATCCATTGCGATGCGAGCCAGTCTGGCATTGGAGCAGTATTAGTTCAGCTAAACGATGACGGAGCTGAAGTCCCAATAGCCTTTATGTCGAAAAAGTTCAACTCGGCCCAAAAGAATTATTCAGTCTCTGAACAGGAATGTCTGGCAGCGGTGCTGGCGATTAAAAAATTCCGCGCTTATGTCGAGGGACACGAGTTTTCGGTTATCACCGACGATGCCTCGTTAAAGTGGTTAATTTCCCAACCGGACTTAAATGGGAAGCTAGCGAGGTGGGCGTTAAAGCTACAAGGCTTTAAATTCACCATTAAGCATAGGAAAGGGAGCCAGCATGTGGTCCCCGACACGCTCTCCCGTGGATACTCAGCTGACGCCCTCTCGATAGAATCCTTGGATTTAGACACGACCCTTGAAATTGACTTGTCATCACCCTGTTTTAAGTCTGACTCTTATATCGCATTAATTCGACACATCCAAGAAAACCAATGTACCTATTTAACAAGAATGTAACGGAATGCATTTCATTGTTAAAAAAGGGAAAATGTAAAGTCACACTTCTTACGCTTGAAAATTAGAACAGTTTATTCTAATTTTAGAGCGGCGAATGTACATAATTCGCTTGTTCTAATTTCCAAGCAATTCTAATTTCCGAGCGGCTACTGTATCCCATTAATTTAATAGGACAAAGTTTCCATACAAAATTGAGATAAGTTTTATACATAGTACAAATAGGATTTGGCCCATTGTAATAATATGATCGAGACCATTAGCCGAAAAAGCATAGGAAATCCTTTTGTTTAAATAGTGTCCGTCATTAATTCTATACCTAGGTAGTATGTCATATCAAATAAGCGAATGCACATCAATAGCATAGTGTATCCCATTGGTTTAATAATTCATTATAATTGTTTTTTTAGTATGTCATATTATTTATGGAATCTGTGGTCCCGCATGTCGTAGTGAACGGGTTGGGAGTATCCCCTAATTGCTCCATCAAATAAACCCCCGTGGGGTGACGGGTTTAGAATATGCACCCCTAGGTGAGTGCTACCTTGATATCGTAAGAGGCGACTAAAAGGACCGATCACGTGCAGGCAATAATAACACCTCTAGATGGGCCTGCGGCACTATTCGACAACTTTAAGACCTCCCACAGGTCAGTGTGTGTGAGTGGGTTGCCGGGCCTGGAGACCACCGCCGGATGTAAAAGGAAAGTCCATATAAATTTATTTTCCGCACACTAGTGCCACCCAACTCCACCTTTCTCCAGATAGGTGTAAAAGAATGGACGTAAGGCCTTATGGTAGAATTCGCTAAAAGCACTACCCCGCTGGGCACTACTTCTGATGCACAGTTGAGTGATCCCAGGGCGAACATTATTCGTGCCAGTGCGAACATTGTTCGAGTCAGAGCCCGACGGATTCCGGGGGCGGGCGCTATGAGGCAGTCCATGTACACTATAGAGAAGCTGGGGGTTGCAAGATGGAATGTCGGATCCATGACCGGAAAGAGCGAAGAACTCGAGGACGTCATGAAACGGAGAAGGATAGACATTATGTGCGTGCAGGAGACCAAGTGGCGAAACGACCAAGTCGACCGAGCTCGTTTTTTAACGAATTCCAAAAAGTACAAATTGTACTATTATGGAAACTCGAATGATGGGTTGGTGTTATTCTGACATTGGCTTTACTTAGCAGCATCGTGGGTATCTCGAAGATAAGCGACCGCTTGATGAGTATCAAATTGGTTATCTGCGGAAGAGTGTAGAATGTCATAAGTGCCTACGCCCCCCAAGTGGGCTTACAGCAAAGGGAAAAGGAGGCATTTTGGAGCGACGTTGACACATGGCCATGTGGGGGAATCGAACTACGATTACGAGGACTGTCATGGTGGGAAGTGTAGCCAATCTACAGCCAGAAATGATGAAGGTGAGGCTATCCTGACTATGTGTAGATCACACGGTCTGGTCATCCTCAACACATGGTTCATTAAGAACCAAATGCACCTGATCACATACAACAGTGGAGCTCATGCGACGCAGATAGACTATCATCTGTGTCTAAATTTCATGAGACGTTGGGTGAAAGACTGCAAAGTGATCTTGGGTGAATCTGCGGTCACCCAGCACCGGTTGCTCCTGACAGAATTTATTTTTAAAGGAGGAACAAGACCGCAAGTAATACCCAAGCCAGTCGAGAAAATCCAGTGGCATAATCTCAACAACGAAAGCTTTGAATCTGTTGTAACTCCATTCATTGCTAAAATGAAGGATTGGAGGATTCAACACAACGCCAACTGCGACGAGCAAAGTCCAACACAAATGTGGAATGCTTTGGAGGAGATGTTAGTAGGTGAGGCTGAAAAGACACTGGGAGTTTCGAAAGGCCCACTCCACACGAACAAGGAGACATGGTGGTGGAATACCGAAACAAAAGAAGCAGTGCTGGTCAAATCGAACGCATTCAAGGCTTGGACAACATGCAGGACAAGCAGTGAAGCCGAGAAGGTTCAACTTCGGGAGAAATACGATAGATGCAGAAAGGAAGTAAAGCGAAAGGTGGCTCAAGCAAAGGTGATTGCAGCAGAGAAGTTCTACCAAGAACTAGAAGATCAGGCTGCGGATAAGAGACCGTCCTTGCAAGAGAAACCTAAAGACAATGCCAGGATATATAAGGTCGCAGCCCAAAGGAGAAGAAACGCTCGAGAGATTCAGGCACCAAAGTACGTTGAAGACTCACAAGGAGTGCTACTGGTTGAAGACTTAGCAATCTGTAGCAGAATGCGTGAGTACTTTGAAGAACTTTTCAACGAAGAATTTCCGCGAGAAGCTTTTCAAACTGCGGAGCCAAACACCACTGATATCGCTGATTTTTCAGTGGAGGAGGCGATGAAGGCAATGATGCAGATGAAACGTGGAAAGGCAGCCGGACCGGACAAAATACCCTTGGAATTTTGGTTGAAGATGAATCATGTCGGGCTTAGATGGCTCACTATTCTTTTCAACAAAATTAAAAGAGGGCAACCGATGCCAGACGCTTTCAGGAAGAGCTTTCTTCTCCCGTTTTATAAGAACAAGGGTGACTCACGCAAGCTCAACAACTATAGGGCAATCAAGTTAACATCTCACACGTTGAAGACGTACGAGCGAGTTGTCTGCAATCAACTGAAAGAGATTGTACGGTTGGATGACAATCAATGCGGCTTTGTGGAGGGTCGATCCACAGTCGATGCTATCCAGTGCATGCGTGTTACGATGGAAAGGCACCGTGATGCACGGACGGACTTGCACTTTGTGTTCATCGATTTGGAAAAAGCCTTCGACAGAGTTCCTCGTGATCTGATATGGGTGGCCCTAAGAGCACTTAAGGTCCTCAAGGCATATGTAAAGATGATACAAGACATGTATGATTAGGCAACTACTAAAGTTAGATGCACAGCTGGTGAGTCTGAAGAATTTCCGGTTAAAGTCGGAGTTCACCAAGGCAGTGTATTGAGTCCCTTGCTCTTCAACATCATCATGTTCTATTTATTAACACTCATCTCTGATGGCCTGGAAATATCCCTTCTTTTTGCCGATGACGTTGTTCTGGGTAGCAAAGACATCGCTGCTTTGCAGGCTGCACTGACCAAGTGGTGTAAGATACTGGAGGATCGTGGACTGAGGATCAGCATAGCAAAGACTGAGTACCTTTGCTGTCCTTTCTCAGATCCAGAGAGACCGATACCAGATATCTACATTAAAGGAGAGCATCTGAAGTCCTGTTCAAGGTTCAAATACCTGGGTTCGATGATCAACAAGGAAGCTAACTGCGATGACGACATCAAACATCGCACCAGTGTCGGTTGGATGAAGTGGCAAGAAAAATCTGGAGTCTTCTGCGACCAGAAGATGCCACGAAAGCTTAAAGGCAAGTTGTACAAAACGGTCGTACGTCCCGCACTCATGTATGGGTCTGAATGCTGAACTATGTATAAGACATACGAGAGTAAAATGACTGCGACCGAAATGAAAATGCTACGGATGTCAGCTGGTGTGACCAAAAAGGATCGCATCAAAAGTACCTACATCCGAGGCAGCTTGTTTGTCGAGCAACCGATCACTGAGAAGCTCGAAGATCGTCGTATGGATTGGTATTGCCATGTTCTAAGGCGTCCACCTGAGAACCCAGTTATGAAGGCAATATCAATGAACGTTCCATTTGCTGGACCCAAACCCCGAGGCAGACGGAAACACACGTGGATCGATCAAATGAAGAAGCAACAACAACGCATAAATCTCGGCGATGAAACGATCCAAGACCGAGCTGCCTGCAGAAGGAAGCTGAGATTATACCGCCAGAACGGGCGAAGTGCCAACACCACGGGCAGAGCAACGCGAAGCCGCAGAGTGGTATGAAATGGCAAGGAAGAAGATTATTTATGGAATCTGATTGACGATTGCTTCAGAGTTTACATTTCCTGTGACTGCGATAGCTCGATGGAAAGTGAGTCGACTTACCAACTGAGAAGTCGAGGGTTCGACTCCTGCCACGAACATATTCGAAAAGTAGCTTTTCTCTCCAGCCTCAAGTCGGTTTAGCTACAACGAAGTACAGCGATTTAATAAAAATTAATGGAATAAATTTGAAATCAAAAACGGATACTTTGTCTAATCACTTTTTATTATTGTTCCCTGACGCGTTTCGCTCTTTCGAGCATCTTCAGAGGGATTGATATCCCTCGATATCATCAAAGCGTATATACCCTAGACTTGTACAGACCTAGTGGTGATACCAAAAGTACCAATTGCCAACGATCATATGCATTAAAAGTGAGTTTCCTATATGGCAAGTTTATAGGGGAGGTTGGCACTCATTCAGGAGGATCTTGACCATTCTCAAAATCAATTAACTAACCCATTCTACAAATATTTGTCGATTTTTTCAAGTTATTGCTTATTTGAAGTCACACTTGTAGGGTAGGTAGAGGTTTCTTTTGTCGCATCTTGGGCATTTTCAATAACAACCAACTAGATCCCAGTACAAACATTTGACCAAAATTTCAAGTCACTAGCTCCATTTTATCGAAAGTTATCGATTATTTGAAGTTTCATTTGTAGGGGAAGTACGGGTTCCTTGGGTCGGATCTAGCCGATCTTTGCTACCAACTAATTCAATCCTACTTCAAACATTTGACCAAAGTTTCAAGTTGATAGCTTCATGCTATCAAAAGTTGTCGCTTATTTGAAGTTTTATTTGTAGGGGAGGTAGGGGTTCCGTGGGTCGGATCTTGCCCATTTTCAATACCAACCAACTAAATCCTACTACAAACATTTGACCAAAATTTCAAGCCTCTATAGACAGACAGACGGACTGACAGTCATGGCTAAATCGAATCAGGAGGTGACCCTGATCATTTATATATATACAATGCTGTACCTGCGGAGCCTCCTTTAAGGTGTTACATACATACATATCGTCGTGACAAAAACAATATACCCTATACTAAAAGTCTAGGGTATAAAAATTATTAGCGGTTCAAAATGGGTGCAGAAGAACGTTCCGCTGCACCCCCCCAAAGAGAAATAATGAACTTACCTTATCCAATCCCGTGCTAGAGTTACGTGCTAGCTATGTGCCGTATTTAAAAGTTTTGTGCTCGTCAATTAAAAAAATTATTAGCGGTTTAAAATGGGGGTGTAGAAGAACGTTCCGCTGCACACCCCCAATAGAAATAATGAACTTATCTTATCCAAGCCCGTGCTAGAGTTACGTGTTAGTTATGTACTACGGATACTTACGTGCCGCATTTAAAAGTTTTGTGGTCGTCAATTAAAAAAATTATTAGGGGTTCAAAACGGCGGGTGTAGAAGAACGTTCCGCTGCAACCCCCAAATAGAAATATGATAACGAACTTATCTTATCCAAACCCGTGCTAGAGCACCGTGCTAGTTATGTACCGCATTTAAAAGTTTTGTGCTTTTCAATTCAAGAAAATATTAGCAATTCAAAAGGGGGGGGGGTGTATAAGAACATTCCGCTCTTTAATTATGTCTCCGAAAGTCTCTACTTTTCCGAAAAAAAACTAACAAGGAAACATCCCCAGGTGTACCCCTCCGATTTTCTTGAAATTTGGATATGTTGTAGCGTAAACAAATCTAAGGATCCCGTATTTTTTCTTAGCTGCTGGTAAGCGGTTTTAAGGGGTGTTTTCACCCCCTAAAAATATGGGTTTTTTGGGGAAAACTGATAATTTATGTAGATACAATAATCAGAATTGAACGGAATTGCTGAAAAATTGTTTCTATCGATGGGAAATTAAAAATGAATAAAAAAAATTTTGGGGTTAAAAATTTTTAAGGGGTGAACCACCCCCGCAAAAGTTAGTTTTCAGCGCCAAAAATCGAGTAATGACCCGTTTTTATCTTGAAATAGTGCAAATAGTAGATAATTAAGATACGAAAATACGTATTTTTTGTTTTAGCGAAAAAAAAATTTTTAGGGGTAAACTACCCCTTCAAGTTTATATCTCGAATTTATTTACCAAAGCCGAAAATTATCGTTGTTGAAGTGAAAATAGCACCGATATAGTATATTTGATTTCTTTATATTGCCCACTGTTGTTCAGAATATACCCCAGTTCTATTCAGGGTGAACCACCCCTCTCTAACGTATACAGGGTGTACCATCCGGAAAGTTTTTTCCTCATAACTTTTTAGGATCAAGGTTTGAAGAAAACTGACTTAAATAAAAGTTGTCGGGAAGAAAGAGGGCTATCGAATGTTGACCTTACATTTGACCTTCAAGGTCATTTTCAAGGTCATTTGAAGGTCAACTTCCGTTTTTTATATGGGAACCCTTATTTTTGAACGCAGATTCTGAAAAAATTAAAAATTTTACGTTAGAGGTAAAATTGGCCCTAGGGGACATCTGAAGGTCAGATGGCTCTCTCGAACTTTTCAGGCTGCGGTATCTCGTTATGATGCGGATGGCGAGATATGAGCAAAATTAATTACATACAAAATGTTGAGGTCATCTGGGGCCACAACGTGGTGACCTTGGATTTCACTTTGAAGGTCATTTGAAGGTCTATTTGTGTTTTGTGACTAGAACTCTCAATAGTTTGAATATCCTATTTCATTTTTACCCCTTTAATTGCGAGATCTTGTACACTACATCACACTAATTAAATTTATATAGAACGTATCAAAAATATGTAAAAATATTTAAACGAAGTTATACATATGATAGCTGGGTTTTTTTCGTACAGAGCAGAGTAGAGCAGGTTAAGCGATGGAAAAAACGATCGAGAACAACTTAGCGTAGCCAGCACGAAAACGGGGCATGTCTTTGCTTGGCTTTGCTTGGCGTGGCTTGGGAGTGTGTCTTGGTTTAGCTAGAATTCAAATGACAACTCAAATTTCAAGAGAAAACTTAAATTCCGGACACATTTCCTTTAGGCAGCAAAATTATTTTGCATGATTACCATTCCAAATAATTACACAAAACGAGCATTTTACTGACATGAAATGAACTATAAATGCTTCCCAAACTGTTACTGCTTTAAAGCTTTCACCTCCTGCGCCGCGTACATTTCAAATGTGGAACTATTAACAGAGTAGAAATCCTGAACTAACTTTCTATCGAGAGCAGCTCAGATCAAATTGTTAGTGTAATTGTGTGTTGTTATCCTACTCTGCTCTATATAGATCTTGAAAAAAAAACGCGCCTATTATTTTCCTGAAATAAATATCCATTTATCATTTTTATCATGCCGATACGTTTAGATAAGGATAACTGTTTAAAAATACAAGACGCAATACATACTCTAGATAAGGTATCACGGTTGGTGTTTACGTGACTTATCGAATATTTTGCATCGATAATCGAAACCTCTCTTTGATTGTGAGATGTAAAATGCTCGTTTTGTGTAATTATTTGGAATGGTAATCATGCAAAATAATTTTGCTGCCTAAAGGAAATGTGTCCGGAATTTAAGTTTTCTCTTGAAATTTGAGTTGTCATTTGAATTCTAGCTAAACCAAGACACACTCCCAAGCCACGCCAAGCAAAGCCAAGCAAAGACATGCCCCGTTTTCGTGCTGGCTACGCTAAGTTGTTCTCGATCGTTTTTTCCATCGCTTAACCTGCTCTACTCTGCTCTGTACGAAAAAAACCCAGCTATCATATGTATAACTTCGTTTAAATATTTTTACATATTTTTGATACGTTCTATATAAATTTAATTAGTGTGATGTAGTGTACAAGATCTCGCAATTAAAGGGGTAAAAATGAAATAGGATATACAAACTATTGAGAGTTCTAGTCACAAAACACAACTAGACCTTCAAATGACCTTCAAAGTGAAATCCAAGGTCACCACGTTGTGGCCCCAGATGACCTCAACATTTTGTATGTAATTAATTTTGCTCATATCTCGCCATCCGCATCATAACGAGATACCGCAGCCTGAAAAGTTCGAGAGAGCCATCTGACCTTCAGATGTCCCCTAGGGCCAATTTTACCTCTAACGTAAAATTTTTATTTTTTTCAGAATCTGCGGTCAAAAATAAGGGTTCCCATATAAAAAACGGAAGTTGACCTTCAAATGACCTTGAAAATGACCTTGAAGGTCAAATGTAAGGTCAACATTCGATAGCCCTCTTTCTTCCCGACAACTTTTATTTAAGTCAGTTTTCTTCAAACCTTGATCCTAAAAAGTTATGAGGAAAAAACTTTCCGGATGGTACACCCTGTATACGTTAGAGAGGGGTGGTTCACCCTGAATAGAACTGGGGTATATTCTGAACAACAGTGGGCAATATAAAGAAATCAAATATACTATATCGGTGCTATTTTCACTTCAACAATGATAATTTTCGGCTTTGGTAAATAAATTCGGGATATAAACTTGAAGGGGTAGTTTACCCCTAAAATTTTTTTTTTCGCTAAAACAAAAAATACGTATTTTCGTATCTTAATTATCTACTATTTGCACTATTTCAAGATAAAAACGGGTCATTACTCGATTTTTGGCGTTGAAAACTAACTTTTGCGGGGGTGGTTCACCCCTTAAAAATTTTCAACCCCAAAATTTTTTTTATTCATTTTTAATTTCCCATCGATAGAAACAATTTTTCAGCAATTCCGTTCAATTCTGATTATTGTATCTACATAAATTATCAGTTTTCCCCAAAAAACCCATATTTTTAGGGGGTGAAAACACCCCTTAAAACCGCTTACCAGCAGCTAAGAAAAAATACGGGATCCTTAGATTTGTTTACTCTACAACATATCCAAATTTCAAGAAAATCGGAGGGGTACACCTGGGGATGTTTCCTTGTAAGTACTAACCTCCGTTTTTCGTGCGAAATCTCATATAAAAACGGTCAAAATTTTCGTTCGCTTGAAAAGTTTTCGCTACCTCGGTACTAATATATTTCACACGAAACTGCACATACATAAAAATGTCTCCACACCGTTGTGAGCCATTTCCACAAATATTTTTTGAAAAACCGGTCATCACAGTGGTGATCGTTCTCTTTTGAGTTAGAAGGAGAAGTTCAAGTGTCGGCGGATATATGCTGTACTCGTATTAAAGTTTCCACTGTTTCTTTCTTTCTTGGGAGAGATAAGTGCGAAATTGTCACATCTTATTGTATCAATTGGTCTCAGGTAATTTATTGTGTGGTTTGGTATCGAAGCTTCGATATGGTTCGAGACACCGATAGAGCTACGATAAAGCAGCACACCGCGTCTATTACAGTATTTTGAAGCGGCTCTTTAGCCGCTCTAGCTTTCTAATGCTTCTTTTACACGTGAACGTGGAGTCGAGCACCGAATATTGAAAAATTGCATTGAAAAGCACCGACAATAAGAAGATACCTTTTCTGCTCTTACATGGCCATCATGAATTTATGAGCATTCATGAGCATTTGAGTCGTTTCCCACAATAGATGAGAACGATTCAAATGCTCATGAATTCATGTCGACCATAAAAGTGCACAAGAAAAATATCCCGCTGCATAGGTATATAAAAACCCCAAAATTTACAAACAATGTTGCAAGAAATTATACAAATGCAAGAAATTACACAACACAACTCAAGAAAATACACGGACGGATTCTATTCACTGTCTACAAAAATATCTGGAACTAAACAACAGCAACACTGGCAAAACACCGCCAAAAAATCTTGCAGGAAAAATTGATGGGGGGCAAAAGACCTTTTCCATAGTCCTCCTCGTGGGCGCCCCCTGGTAACGGCAGTGTTTCCAACTGCTGACGGCCAAGTCTTAGCGATAAGACATTTGGAAAAAGGCAGATAGCTGTAGCCTGAATGGCTGACCAACACCTAAGCGTCTCAGGTTTATTAGGATGGAATGACTTGCGTAGTTGGACCTGCAACATAGTTGTGTGAACTCCAGCACGTTTATTAAACCATCTGAAGCAGCTATCTTCCGAAGCCATCCCTTGAATCTGGTTAAGCGATGGGCTGACAACTCGTCTTTGTAAAAACCACTCCATGTCAAGAAACCTGGAACAAAAGCCTCGGATTGGACGGATCAACAACGACGACCATGCAAACGACTAAAAGATTATTTTTTCGGGTCCTGGAATGTACGCTCCCTGAACAAACCGGCTTGGCAGCGAGATCAGTGACAAGAAATCGCACACACTTTTTACAAGTGGCAAACCATCGGGCTGCAAGGAGTTTGGAGTAGCATTTAAAGTAAACAATCACCTCAAGCCATTACTGACTTCAAACCCATAAATGAACGGCTATGTGCGATTCGCATTAAGACTCGATTCTTCAATCTCTCGCTCATCAATGTGCATGCCTCCACTGAAGTTAACGAAGAAGCAGTAAAGGACGAGCTCTACGCCCGCCTTGAGACTCTCTTCGACTCATTTCCAACAAACGACGTAAAATTGCTGCTGGGAGACTTTAACGTGAAAGTCGGAAATGAAAATTGGCACCGGGGGACCACTGGAGGCCACAGTCTCCATGGAGAATGTAATGACAACGGCCAGCGCCTTATCAACTTCGCCTGCAGCAGGAATCTAATCTTAAGCTCTACGTGTTTCCCGCATCGACGCATTCACAAGCAGACCTGGAAATCTCCAAACACACACACCGTCAACCAAATTGATCACGTCCTCATTTGCAGGAGATGGGCGTCTAGTGTGATGGATGTCCGCTCCTATCGAGGTGCAAACTGCGACTCAGATCATCACTTGGTGAAGACGACCTACAGATGTAGAATTTCCAAGTGAACCAATCGAGAATCAGCCCTCCCAAAATCTTTGCGGTTGATAAGCTTCTGAGCGATGCTACGGCGGTGGCGTATACTACCGCCCTTGAGGAAACACTATCGCCTATGCTACACAGCATCAGCAACACAGGGTTCCATGGGTTCTGGAAAAAACTCAAGGGTACCATCAGAGAAGTCGCAGAGAAGGTCGTGGGATATAAAGCCCGGCCCGGCGAGCGCGAAATGGCTGGTTCGACGAAGAATGCAAAAATTCACTTGACGAGAAAAACGAGGCCTACAGACAATGGATTCAACGAGGAACCAGAGCTAGAAGAGAAAAATATGACGAGTTAGGGCGAATATCGAATAGAATAATTAGACGTAAGAAACGTAAATACTTTGACAAGCAGTTGCGGAATATAAACGACAACTTAGCTAATAATAACATCAGACAAGCATACAAACTAGTAAATACAATTAAGAACGGCTATCAACCCAGGACTAGCCTTTGTAAGGACAAGGATGGAAACATCATCAGTGACACCGATGGCATTAACAAACGATGGGCCTCTTATTTTGAAGAGCTTCTGAACCTACCATCTAACATCCCCACACAAGAAGCTCTCGACCATATTGTTGATCCAGGCGCACCCATGCAAACCCCGACAGTAGAGGAAGTTGATCTCGCGTTGCGGTCACTAAAACGAAATAAAGCGCCGGGCGCTGACGAGATTCCAGCTGAACTGCTAAAATTCGGTGGAACGGGTATAGCTAATACTACTTTGCCTTAACCCCTAGCGGGGCATAGCGCGTCAACTACTCCTGCGCGCCATCGTACTCTGTTCTGGGCAATGGGGCGCAACTCCCCAAAAGACTTACCCAGTACCTGACACTCCTTTGCCACAGATCGACGCCATGTGATTCGAGGACCCCCTCTTGGTCGGCCTTGGTTGGAAATGGGGTTCCATTTCATGGCATGCATAGCAATGCAGTTATCACTCTTCCGCAATGTGTGACCTATCCACTGCCATTTTCGCCTGCGTATCAATTCGTCGATTGGCATCTGACCCGTACGCCGACTTAGCTCTTCATTTGATATTGTTTCGGGCCAGAAAATTCTTAAAATTCGACGAAGACATGAGTTGACGAAAACTTGCAGCTTTCTGGTAACTCCTACGGAAACTTTCCATGTACTGCTCCCATACAAAAGTACTGATAGTACCAAGGAGCGAAACAGGCCCAGCTTGGTCTTGATGCTGAGATAACTGCCCTGCCAGATTTTGGACAGCATGCCGTATGCACGTTTAGCCTGGTTGATACGACGAGCGATGTCCTGCTCCGTACCACCATTTTCGGCAACAATGCTACCCAGGTAGACGAAGTTGTCCACCTTCTCCACAGGCTGCCCATTAATATTGATGGCAATAGGTGTCGGATTTCTTTTTCGCAACGGCGGGCTAAGAACCTTGGTCTTGTTGGTATTAATCTTTAGCCCAACCTTGCTTGCCTCCCTCTCGAGATCTAACGCCATTGCGGACAGATCCATGATTTTGTGGGAGAGTAGGCATATGTCGTCAGCGTAGTCAAGATGTTGTAGATAAGATGTCAAAGTCCATTGAATTCCTCTGTCGAGTCCGGATAGGGCTGCATGCAACACATCGCCGATCACAATGAGGAATAGGATCGGTGAGAGGATGCACCCCTGCCGAACTCCACTGCGAATCTCAAAGTCCCCCGACACCTTACCTTTATGCAGAACGCGACATTTCGCGCCGTCATAGGTTGCCTTAATAATAGCCACAAGCTTCTCAGGGATGCCTCTCCTGCGCAAGGCCGCCCATATAGAATCCCGGTTCACACTATCGAAAGCCTTTTCGAAATCGATGAAAAGCAAGTGAAGCGGAGAATCGTATTCAGCGCATTGCTCGATGATGATTCGCAAGGTGTTAATGTGATCGACACAGGAGAATCCGGATCGAAAGCCAGCCTGCTCTTCATCAATTGTGCTTTCTAAGTGGGCCTTTAGTCTTTCCAGGACGATTTTAGCTATTATCTTGGCAACGGCAGGAAGCACACAAATGCCTCTCCAATTATTACAGTCTGTGAGGCTACCCTTCTTTGGAAGTTTGATGATCAAACCTTCCTTCCACTCAGTGGGAAAGGTCTCTGTATTCCACGCTTTATCAACAAGTGGGTGCAGCAAATCGGCAGTTACGCTTGGGGCTGCTTGATAAAGTTCGGCAGGGATGCCGTCAAGTCCGGCGGCCTTTCCTCGTTTTAGTGCAATAATTGCAGTGACTATTTCCTCTTTAGTCGGGGCAGTGGACCGTATACGCACATTTTGATGGTTAGCTAGATTATCTATATGAGGGGGAACTTCACCAGAGGTTACACGGTTCAAGACCGCGGCGAAGTGTTTTTTCCACCGCCTCATTTGATCTTCTTCCAAGATAAGTAGCTTTCCATCACTATCTTTCACCGGATGTTGGCAGGAGTTACGACCACCTGTAAACTCCTTGATGACACCGTATACGGCGTTTAAGTTGTTACTTCTAGCGGCTTCTTCTGCTGACGCTAAAAGAGAATTGGCATACACTCTTTTATCGCGTCGCACACTACGCTGAACTTCTCGAGCTTTCTGACGGTAAAGGAGTTCGATGCTGCTTCGATTGTCGTCTGAGGCTGCAGCCAAACGAACTTTCAGCTCCTTTCTTTCAACAATCCGCTGCCATGAAGCGTCGGACATCCAGGGCTTATTCCGGCAATCCGGGTTTGGGCCAAGGATGGTATTTGCGCTATCAATGTACGCATTTTTTATGGCATCCCAGTTTTCGTTTATGTCACTATCTGGGTGACTAGTTATCTCAGCCGCTTTTTGCGCAAGATGGTCATTATATTGTTGTAAGACAGCTGGATTTTTTAGTCGAGCGGTGTTGAATTTGCGGGGCCTGGATCTTTCGTCGCTGGGGCGGCGCACGGCTGCAATACGCAATCGAACATTAGCGATCATAAGATAATGGTCTCTTCCCATCCCAATATCGGCACCCTTCTTGTTTCGCACGTCCAGGAGGCAACTCTTGAATCTTTTACTAATGGCAAAATGGTCGATTTGATTTTGTGTTCTGCGCCGATCAACAGAGGACCAACTGATTTTGTGGTGGTCCTTATGCTCAAACATAGTACCACCGATGAAGAGACTGTGAAAGTTGCAGAACTCCACAAATCTTTCACCGTTGTCATTACGATCACCAAGACCGTGTCTCCCCATCACATGTCTGAGCCCATAGTTATCAGCGCCAACTTTCGCATTCAAATCACCCATAACCATTATAATGTCACCTTTAGGTGTTCTGCTCTGAACGGCGTTTAGTTCTTCGTAGAAGGAGTCTTTTGCCAAGACATTGTCGGGTTCAGTAGGGGCATAACATTGTATTATTGAGACGATTGGCGCAGAAGCATCATCTGTCCAATTCACAAAAAGGGAGATAAACTGCGGTGTGAGAATTGCAGGGGTATATCACTAGTTTGTACGTCCTATAAAATTTTGACGAAAATTCTAGAAAATAGAATAAAACCGTACGTAGAACGAATCATTGGCGAATATCAATCCGGTTTCAAATTCGGTCGCTCGACAACCGATCAGCTCTTTATAGTCAAACTGATACTCCAGAAGTGCTGGGAATACAACGTAAACGTATACCAAATCTTTGTCGACTTTAAGCAGGCATACGACAGTATCGATCGTGGAGTACTGTACAACATCATGCTGCAATTTGGTATACCGGCCAAAGTAGTGCGACTAACAAAGATGACGATGACCAATTCCGTCTCACAAGTCATGATCCATAAAAGACTTACTGATCTATTTGAAACACGGACTGGTCTGAAACAGGGCGATGGACGCGCACCGACGCTCTTCAACCTAGCACTGGAATACGTTATTCGGGCTATGAATATAGACAACAGCAAGACGCTACTCATTAAGTCGACACAATTAGTAGCGTACGCCGACGACATCAACATCACGAATATTGGCCTACGCAGAAGAACTTCTGCATACGCTCGATACCGCCGCAAAAGAAGTTGAACTACGCATTAACGAGGGTAAAATTAAAATAATGATGCAATCGACGACAAGGACATCTGCACAACCGAGCATCAATGTGGGGGACCTCAACATCGAGTTCGTTAACAACTTCATATACCTGGGTTGCAACTTGTCAAGGGACGCCAACGAAACTGACGAAATCAAGCGACGTATACAGTTAGCTAAGAAGACTTTTTTCTCGGTTCTCCCCATAACGAGATCGAAGCATATGCACAGAGACACGAAGCTCCGCGTGTACAAAACCATTATACGACCAGTGCTATGGCTGCGAAGCATGGACCCTAACTTAAGCCTCCGGAAATATGCTAGACATATTTGAACATATGGTTCTACGGCGAATTTTCGGGGCTGTTTGCGATCGAGATGGTTGGCGCATCCGGTACAACCATGAGTTGTATGAACTGTACGATGAACTGGAAGTCTCGAAAATCGTCAAACTACAACGACTTTAATGGACAGGGCATGTACAAAGACTGGACGATGATCGCATTCCAAAGAGAGTAATGAATGCAGAACGCGTCGTCGGAGCGAGACTGCCTAGACGACCGAGATCTCGTTGGGAAAGCTCAGTAGGTGTGGACGCCGCGCAGCTACTGGGCTTCCAAAATTGGAGGACGCGGTCACGTGACCGAGATAATTGTAGGACAAGGATCCAGGCGGCCAAGGCTCGACGTCGGGCTTTCGCGCCACGATGATGATGATGATTCTACAAATTCACTTGCGAGCAAAAATACTGAATCAAACCGGAAGCACGTGTATTTGTTTGTATATTTTTAAAATTACGTTATGTATCCCTACAAATCGTATGTCATTTGAAAGTTTGAGATCTTAGCTTTACAATGATACCTTTTTTATAATGAGTGTTTTATGAATGAACGCTAACTGGAGCTACAAATTCGGAAAATTGAACATTTATGAATGGGTTATTACAAGGCAAACTAACCCTAATAAATGCATCTGCAAAGGGTTTTCAATGGGCAGTTGAATCTGGAAGGTTGATTGAATAAGTTTATTGCAATAATAGTCACAATTTTGTCATTCATGAGTACCACGCCTCAGCAAGCGGCCCAAGTTGTCGCCCTTTTGTCGGAAGGGCTTACTCAGAGAACAGTCACTCGTCAGCTCGGAATGAGTCAGTCTTCTGTGTCAAGAGTGTATAACAGGTTTCGAGAGGAAGGTAGCTACAATCAGAGACCCCGACCCGGCCGCTCTAGGTGCACTTCCGATAGAGACGATCGTTTTATTGTGACAAGTATGCTACGGTAGCATACGGGGGCGGTTCGTGTATGGTGTGGGCCGTGGATTCAAAACGGAAATTGTATTCGTGCCCTCTGGAGGCCGAGAAGGAAGACTGACAGCCAAACGGTATATTACCGGTATTCTAGGTGGCCATTTTGTTCCCTACGCAGCATCTATTGGCGACAACTTTACTTTAATGCACGATGTCACACATCGCGTCAAGCACAGCAGTTCCTGAGCGAAGCTAATATTGCGACAATTGACTGGCCTACACGCAGCTCAGATCCCATTGAGCATTTGTGGGACGAGCTCAAAAGAAGAGTCCGACACAGAGATCCCGCGCCTTCGACTATCGACGAATTGAAGGAGGCCTTAATAGAGGAATGGAGCGAAATTCCTCTAGATACCATTAAAAAATTAATAATGTCAATTAAAAATCGATTACAAGCTGTGATTAGAGCAAGAGGTGGTAATACGAGATATTAATAAATAAATAATTTTGTTATTTTTTTCAAAATTTTTTGTTTTATTTAACAAAAGCCTGACCACACTCCATTTTCTAACATCTCCATTTTCCCTACTTTTCGATTTCAAGTCCCACTCTTTTAAAATCTATCTTCAAATATTGTTAAAAATGGTATTAATGTAAAGCTAAGATTTCAAGTTTTCAAACGATATACGATTTGTAGGGATACATAATGTACTTTTAAAATATGCATACAAATACACGTGCTTTCGATTTGATTCAGTATTTTTGCTCGTATGTGTATTTGTCGGATTTTTCAAGTCGCTAGCTTCATTTTATCGAAAGTTATCGCTTATTTGAAGTTTCATTTGTAGGGGAAGTAGGGGTTTGGTTGGTCGGATTTTACGTATTTTCAATACCAGCCAGCTGAATCCTACTACAAACATGTAACCAAAATTTCAAGTCGCTAGCTTTATTTTGTCGTAAGTTATCGCTTGTTTTAAGTTCCATTTGTAGGGGAGGTAGAGTTTCCTTGGGTCGGATCTGGCCTACCTTTAATACCAACGAAATCAATCTTCCTGTAAACATTTGACCAAATTTCAAGTTGCTGGCTTCATTGTATTAAAAGTTATCGCTCATTTAAAGTTTCATTTGAAAGTGAGGTGGGGGCTCCTTGGGTCGGATCTTGCCCATTTTCAATACCAACCAAGTAGGTCTTACTGGCAACATTCCACCTCAGGGTTACATGCCAAAAATCAGGTGTCTACGTCAATTGGTTCAAGAGTTATAGACAAAAAACCTGAAAAGTAGGGTAGTACGGGACTCTTTGTAAGAAAATTACCGTTACTTTTCAGCTGATCGATTTTATTCTCCCAGGAGAGCTTTTCATGTTTATTTAGTCGGGAGTTATAGATACATTTAGGTATTTTACATATGTAGGGGAGGTAGGCGTTCTCTTCGCATGATCATTCCCACAATACCAACCAACTAGATCACACTGCCAACATTTGACCAAAATTTCAAGGCTCTAGCTCCATTCTATCGAAAGTTATCGTGCGAACAGACAGACGGACAGACAGACGGACAGAAAGACAGACGGACAGACAGACAGACGGACAGACAGACAGACAGACATGGCTAAATCGAATCAGGAGGTGACCCTGATCATTTATATAAATACATTGCTATACCTCCGGAGCCTCCTTTAAGGTGTTAGATATTTTCCTCGTGACAAAAACTATATACCCTATTCTATAAGTCTACGGTATAAAAATAATTTCATCAAAGTGTTGCCCGCATCTTAAATAGTTTTCGCGATAATCTCATTTGGAAAAGACTATTATTTATATTTCTTTTGTTTCCACAAAGCGCAAAAATTGTAATTTTTGGTGATCCCAAATATCGGTAAAAATTATTAATAAATAATTAAGCGATGTTTACATCTGTGTTTCGTAAAGTCCATTTTTTGAGAAATAGTTTTTTTCTTTAAATAATTATTTAATCTACTGTCATCGAACTTATCTCAAATTAAAGCTCACTTAATTATAAAAAAAGGTCCTCATAATTTTCCTCGTGGGACTAGTGATTTACCCGTTATTTGATGAAGTGCATAATGAAACGATTATTTTTCCACTTCAGGAGAACAAACGAGCAATTAACACGTTAATATGTTTTTTTTTGGAAAGCATTGTCTCGAAATTTATGATAGCTGTCTTAACCGTTTCAGGCTCAAATTGCCCCAAATTGTATTGACTTGAAAAAAAAAATACTGAAAAGTTTTCTGCATTAAATTAGGCAAAAAAAAAGAAAACTTCAAGAAGTTTAGAAGGATTTCTAGGACTTCCGGTCCTCCGCCGAGATCGAAAACTCAGATATAAAATATAATAAGACCACAACCATTATAACATATCAAGAAATCAGTACTACCCATTTGATGCGAAGTAGCCTCCGTTTCAGATGGCAGATTTACTAAGCCATGATACCATATTCTCAAATTTATTATAACAATTATTGTAACAATTTTTCGGATTAGTAGATAGAGATCTGGGCAAATTATAAAAAAAAAATTATCTGGCTGCCTCAAACCCCAAAGTTTGGTCAAAATCCGTTAATTGGCCTAAAAGGAGTTTGATTTCAACTATTTAGCTGCTTGCCAAAAAGGCAATAACTGGAAAATATTTTGAGCAGGGCCGCTAAGAGAAAATTCAAACCCGGGACTGAACTTTTATAGGACCCCAGAAGATGATATAATAATGATGGAAGTTATTGCACGCATTTTTTTCGCGTTTGAAAGAATTCGGAGAGTTGAATGCAATTTTCAGTGAAAATTCTTTGCATTAAAACTCAACTTAAAAAAATTGATATGGTTATATTACGAATTCATAAGCATCTGACTCTCATCAACTTCAAGACAATTTAAAAAAAAAAGCACAATTTTTTAACGTCATTTCATTATAATTTCTTAATAATCAGACAGTTAGCAATTTTTAAGTGTGTAGAAGCAATTCCTTATGCTTTGGGACACCGAGCACTTGTGAAATTTCGGAAGAATAAAATTGCAGTTTACATTCAAAGGCTTCTCATTGCCAGAAACTAAGAAATCATGATGAAAGAACTAAATTTTTGAAACAACTAGTAAGCGAAAATCCGAGAAAAAGTGATGAGAAAAGTTTTAGAGGTTAAAACAATTTCCGGACACCCTGTAAAAATGTTATGTGTCTTATTGCTTACCTGAATTGCAATACGAAAAAAAACGGTGAATTCCATAAAACCTACACAGACTTTATATATTACGAACTGACGGGGGTTGAGTAAGCAAGATTCGCGGACCGAGAGTCTCTTATGGATTCTTGTCGATGGTGTGTAGGTGACCAGGAAACTGCAGAGTGCCGCCGGAAATTTTGATCGGCTTCCGGGTAGGGTCTACAACTATTGGCTGCCAATTTTAAGCGGTTTTCCATCAAATTACTATAGTACCTATTTTGCTCATTCACCCCAATCTCCACCCCAAGGACACCGCTTTTCTGGCGACTTTTGGCATTGATTTCCGGGGACACTCACTTTTTAGCGAATTTATTTTATTAAAAGAAGACTAAAATCAACAAATTGAGATCAAGCAAAGCTCTCTACGATGTGTGGTTGCCGATTTACAGCCATTTTTTCATCAAACAAATTAAGTATTAAGTATGCTTATTTCGCTCACTTTCATCGCTCTCAGGGTATCGCTTTTTCATAGCGTAATTGGCGATGAGGCTTAAAAAATGAAAGCCATATTTTATTTGCATTTATTCAGGTATATCAGCGATTTTGTGGTCTTTGAAAAGGTTTTGAATACATTTTTTAACTTTTTATTGAGTTTTCTGGGGAAACTATCACTTTGATATGATACGAGGTAAAGCTTTCTACGATGAGCGTTTATCGAATTACGATTGATTCCATTCTCGTGTCGGCCCTCCCATCCAGCCATCCTGCATTATCACCACGGTCAATTCCATATTAGTCTCTACAGTGTCAGACTTAATAGTATAAGAAAAATCTACAATAGGTATTAATTAAGAATAATTTTGGTTTCATCAATTGCATATGTGAAATGTGTTATGAAAAAATAATTAATTTTTTTTTATTTTTTTCTTATATCCGGGCCCCAAAAAAACGGGCAGGAATGTATTCAAGCAAAATGTTCTCAAAAGAAGTTCCGACGACAGATTTGAACTAAAGAGTAAATTCATATAAGAAGCCTCTTATTATTAGAAAAATCCTACCTCAAAATGAAAAAAAAAACTCAATGACAAAGGTGCAATATATGCTATTGTAATTTTTTAAAATATGACTGACAATTTTAAATAAATCTATATAAAGGAGGAAAATATCTTTATCGAAAAATCAAATTTCACAATCTTTTTTGCTAAAACTATTTCGTTACTTCATCTCATTTCTACTCGTATTAATTGGTAAAGTTAGTAATTTAAATTTCATCCAAATAGCACACATTTTTTGTATAGAATAATGTATCATATTAAATGTCTTTTTGTGTGTTTTATATATGTATAAACAAAAATCTATTGAATTTTTAAACTATTACTATAACGCTACATTTGTGTAATTTTTCGTTGATTTAATTTTTTATTATTATTGGTATCATTTTTTTTTGTATCAAACCCTTATAGTAAGGTAAATTGGAAATGCCATCACAGAATCCTTACCTTTGAAAGTAACAAATTGTACATTTTCATTACAAAGATAAAAGGAAAATATTTAGAATTTCACGGCTTTGTCGAATGACATACAAATTGTTGAATGCCATTATATACCTATATAGTATATTCATCATTGTCATTGTGGGGCTACATTCCGACGTCGGGCCTCGGCTGTCTGGAATGATTATTGTGTATGTTGCACTTCTTTTTAACAATGTTTACTTTAAGTTTATTATCTTTACCTTACTATAAGGGCTAACTAATATATAAAACCTGTATGCCTGTACTATCATCTTTTCAATTTAAATTGGATATAAATATATGGAAAACTGAATATGGGTCATTACTGTTTATTGCTTCCCTGTAAATAGCTTCTTAGTGTTAAACACTGCTTATCTATTTTAACATATTATTCAGCATGGGCGTCACTTTTACAGGTTAACTTCTTAAATGATTTTGTAGTATTTGATGATGGATTTTTTATGTATCTGTAGAATATGTATATTCTATTGTATTAATATATAATTCAATCTGATATGGATTTCGCTTATTTCGTTTATCATTCCTTTGCCCAATAGTTTGGTTAACTCCATCTTACATTGTTAACTGAACACATATTTCAAAGAACGATGTTAATCGTTTTTAATAGCCGTTTTCGTTTCACTCGGTCTCAGATCCATATTCATACAAACCGACAGATCTAGGTCTCGTATGGGATCTCAACGGATCTATCTAAATATATACTGAGTCCCCCACGCGGCGAAGTATTTGTATGGTGGCTGTTTAAGTTCGCTCGTCGCAGATCCGTGGCGTTCGATTCAATCTGAATATGAGACCGAGTGAATCGAAAACAGCTAATAGTAAGCATCTTGGAAAAGAATGTGATCACTACGGCTATGTGGCTTTCTCTAAAATATTTCAAAATATGTAAACGTGAAGCATAACAAAACAAATAGAAACTCAACATGTTAACCTTTCTACACATTACGTAGGTCAGTATCTTCTAAGGAAAAAGTATAGCGCACAATGATTATAACGTATCTATACCTCAAAAACAAAACGTAATGTAAAATATGTTCAAGTACGTGCTTTAAAAATATTGTTTTATATTATAACTGTTAATATTTGAAGTAAGATTGAGAAGAAAAAATAATAATAATCGGTTCTGAAGCTTTATATCTATCTTATTAAAAATCCATCACCAATACGTATTTATAGCAATATGACAAATTCATCATTTCAAGTTTTTAGAATACAAATATGAAATATTTTACAAATACTAACTAAACCTCACATTTCCGTATTTTTCATGATAATTAGCCAATCCCAAGTCCCAGGCTGGGGACGGTCACTATCGGGGGGGGAGTCGCACCCGAAAACGCACTCGATGCTCTGCTAGATGAATTGCAAACCTTTGCAAAACCTCAATCCCAGCAAGACGTGTGTATTTTTATTCCGTATTTAGTGTTATTTTATTTTAATAATATATAATTAATTTTAGGTACGCCCCGACGATTCTACTTCAGATGACAGTTCCCAGACCCTACATAATACGATTACAACGCAGCTCTCGCAATCCACTCTATTTCCAAATAGTGATGGCAATGTGCTACAGGTGAATGCAAACGTCGCTTGTGGTACCGTTGCAAATAAAACTTTTTCTGGACAAGCAGGGAGCTTGCGTCGCTTACACTCGTATCCCAGTGGATCTGATACAGATACTAGTCCGCCACAACCTTCCCGTCCCATTGGAAAACCCCCTGTTCCTGAAAGAAATGCAGATCTTTTAACCAAAGTTGGCAACAAGAGAATACCACCTCCGCCTCCACCACGAACTAGTTCGAGAAGCCCTCTCGCTAGTCCGACAAGCCCCAATGTACCCCAGCGATTACCCTCAGTTTGTGAATCCGAGCAAATTGGAAACGGTAGTAGCAGTGGTCAAGATGGTAGTGGAAATTCAAGTGGAAATGAGTCCGGTAATGATCATGTTCAACGACAACTAGCATTAGAAATGCGCCATCAAGAATTACTTAAAAAGCAAAAGATGCTCCAAGAACAATATGCTCGTTTACAGCAAATGAGCAAGAATTCAATTGCCCTCCCCCCAGTCGACGTGTTGCAGTTGAAGAAAACAGGCAGTGAATCGAATTTACCACAGAAAATGGGACTCAGCATGACGACTACAGGATCAATGAAGAATCTCAACGCTGATATTAATGTGTTTGAAAGAAATGAAAAGAATATTTCCGTCTCCAGTAGTTCCACTACTGATAATAACAATTCAAATAGCAATTTAGTAGCGACTGCGGTTTCGACCACAAATAAAGTTTATGAAACAGATATCCTCTAACAGCAGGGGAAAAATTGGAATGAAACAAATATTGACTAATCAAAGTCCTTTATGTTTAGAGGTCTTGGATAACTGGTTATACCATGTGAAACATTTTGATTCAGTTAAAACAAGGCATGTGATATACAAATATTAAACGTACATTTGCTATTTAGATTTCTTACCGCAAAAATTAGTCAATATAATTTACCTTAGCAATTAAATGCAAAAATTGAGTCAAATATATTGTTGTCGCCAAACACTGACGGGTTTTTCGGATGTCCTAGTAAATCGCTAAAGTACACAAAATTTTGTAAGTAGGCGCATTTTTTGCAACTCTTACCCCATACGGGTTAGCTAACACGCTTTCCATCAAGAACATGAACTATGTAGGCCCTAGTAATTTATCTTGCTGCCGTAGTCAACCCCTTAAAGAGAAAAAAGTACACGTGACCCCCGGCCCGATCATATGTGGGTAATAAATTCCTCTTTGAAGGATTGTATTCTAACGGCAGCTATAACTTTCAAAACAAAAGAAAACCTCCTGGAATTAACATCTGATGATAACTTCATCCAAAATACGCTTATGTGCATACTTGGGTACATTTAAGTGGATCGACTGAAACATTTTCCCTCTACATTCATTGCATTGCTCAAACGCTAGAGTTATCACTTTATCCTTCTTTTTAAACTTCTTAAATTGTCCAAAGATTATAACAATAATTCTCGGCCATTCCGATTTTTTGCGACCAGCTGCCGAATCATAAGTTCTGGTGAGTTCTCTATTTCTTGGGCTATATCCTGGAGGTAAGTCATTGCAAGTGTTCAATTTAAAAGTGTGCTGTCTATCATACCTCGTTCAATAAATCCTGTACCGATCTTCATATCCATCATAATTTTTTACTTGATCGTCATATCCGCTCAAATGCCCGTCCTTCGAACAGTAAAACAACCTTCCACGGTAAATTCGCGAAATTCTCTGATTTTGTCTCGTAAACACTACATTTCCTATAGGTACACACCACTTTTGGCGTAAAGCCAGTGACCAGCAGCATGGAAAAAACGAGATCTTCCTTTTGACAGTGTCCAAATGAAGTTGAAAGTGACCCATTCTTTCTGCTTCAATGTAGTGATTCACTAGCGTAAATATTTTGTAGTACTGAACCCAAAATTGCGCAGTATGTTTATCCATACTTTTTGTGAATTTATCCTTCACAGATTTGAATTCTTCACATTCGTCAGCTTGCAGAACCCTAGATTTTTGCTCATCTGATGGGAATATGTCTGAGAGTTCCTTTTCATCGTCAATTATTTCAACTGAATAAAGTATGAATCGAGGCAAAGCCTAGTGAATCCACAAGTGAGCCCTCACTACCCGGGAGTATACGTGGCCAGCGTAAATAGTCGCAAACAAAACATTTGAGTAACTAAGTTCAGTACATACTATACATAATATTCTAACCCAGGTGACGAGGAAAATTCGAGGGAAAGAGTTTTGAAACTTGGCGCGATTTTTTGGTTGGTGCTAGGAGTATATTATACTAAAAGGGGGGCGGGGCTAAAAGGGAGTTTTGTTTTTCTTTTTATCTTCCAACTATCGGTCTTAGCAAAAAAAAGCTTGTAGCCACTTTTTCTGTATCTTAAATAGTTTGCGAGATAATATCACTTGGAAACACGATTTGTCAGTTGCTCGTTCGTTGCTCCCAGAAAATGATAGAATCATCGTTTTTTGGGATGTATTTCATAAAATAACAGGTAAACTAATAGTCGCACAAGGAAAATGAAAAGAATCGATTTCTTTTGTAACTAAATAACCTTTAATTTGAGGTATGTATGTCAGATGCCCGTGGGCATGATAGCTACTTTGAAAAAGAGGAAAAAACGTTCATTGGCTGCGTTTCTATTTTGGACCGTGTCGGCACCGTGTAGACACGGTTTCATAGATACTTTGCGAAAAAGCTGCGATCTCAGACACCGATACCAGAATCTTTGAGAATTGGAAAAGTATCACGAATTTTTTCCGATCCAACTACCCCTTCAACGATTCCTGTAATTTTGACAGTTCGCTCTTGACAAGTTCTGTCACTCCATTCGTAAACAACACTTTGTTGTCGTCAAAGTGCGTGTAGTGATTGGCTGCGTCCTGGGAAACTTATAGGATCGAACAATTTGACATTGAGTAACAGAGATGTGAAGTATTGTATATCCGTAAGTTGAAGAGAGAGTGTCGCTTATCTGACAGAATCTTTAGAGGAGAAATTTACCGGAGAAATTTATTGGTTCGTTTCCCCAGTAGGCCAGTAAAATTAAATATTATTAATAATAATTAGGGAAAGATCTGGAAATAATTGTAATCCCTTCTATAGATACTGAGTACATAAAAACTGAGTTTGCACGGTCGTAGAAGGCGAGCTTAACTTTTGGAGGGCGGAAATCCGAGAAATTTGAGCCCTTTTTTTAATATTATCATTATAAATCCTAAACGGTGCCTCGGGTCGAAAAAACTTGCAGGAGTAAATTAAAGACCGTTGAATTCTGCGTTCAATGCACTGCTCAAAGTTGAAATTCGGTTCAGTAGCTTTGACTACGCTTGATAGTCAAAAAATGACAATTTTCGAGGCTCCCGAGAAAAAACACACTTTTTCACTTTTCAAGCTCACAGATCTTTGCAACGGAAGCTCCAAATGGAAAAGCTCGTCTGTAAAAGTTGGGGATAATTTGATTGTGAGCCTAACGTGGCCAATATTTTTCAATTCGGGCCATTTTTAGAGTAGCTATGAGCAAAAATTCAAAAATTAATGCTAATCGATTTATGCCTTAAAAGCTCTATCTCGGTAAGTATAACAGCTAGAAGTTTTGTTTTAGTCTCAAATTGTAGATAAATTACTCCAGTTAAATAAAGTTTTACAAGATTTGTCGTGAGACCAATTTAGGAGATACTATTTTAAAAAGAAACAGGACAAGCCAAACAATTAGGTACATTTTCAACATGGTGGCGGGGTCCGTGGTGTTGGGGAGGGAATAGAAAACTCGAATTTTTAAACAATGTACCAACTCAATATATCAAAAATCAAAACTACCCTAATTAAAGCAACCAGTGTCATAACATTTTGACTGACCAAAGTATTTTAACCTATGCAAAATCACCGACATTTTTTTAATAAAAACGTGATTACTCAAAAACTATACCCGCTAGCATATTCTAGTAAAGAGTGAATCGCAGGTAATATCTTACTATAAAAACAGAAAATAGCCTGTAGAAATCAGATAAACCGTTTATTAGATATAGCTCGAAAAAATAAGAAAGATATGTAGCCCACGATCAACATTTTTCTGTTTTATCTTATTTTTCTCGAGTTTTGACCAATATATTATACTAATTTTATCAAAAATAAGAACTTCCTGTTTTGTTGTAAACAATTTGTTTTAACATTATATAATACTAATTTTTAAATTTCGAGTCATTTACAGCCCTTTAATTAAAAAAAATAATTTGTTCACACTTTTTTTATTTTATTTTCCAAGGTCATATCTAATTAACAGTTTATCTGATTTCTACAGGCTATTTTCTGTTTTTAGGGTAGGATATTACCTGCGATTCACTCTTTACTAGAATATGCTAGCGGGTATAGTTTTTGAGTAATTGCGTTTTTATTTTAAAAAAAAGTCGGTGATTTTGCAAAGGTTTAGTTACAAATTGTAGTCAAATTGTTATAACACTGGTTGCTTTAATTAGGGTAGTTTCGATTTTTGATATATTGTTTGAGTTTGTACATTGTTTAAAAATTCGAGTTTTCTATTCCCCCCCCCCCCAACACCACGGACCCCGCCACCATGTTGAAAATGTGCCTAATTGTTTGGCTTGTCCTGTTTCTTTTTAGTATCTCCTCAATTGGTCCCACAAGAAATCTTGTAAAACTTTATTTAACTGGAGTAATTTATCTACAATTTGAGACTAAAACAAAACTTCTAGTTATTTTACTTACCGAGATAGAGCTTTTAACCCATATCTTCCCAATGTTCCATTTTTGGATCGGTTAATATTATGATTTTTTATTTCTATTTGTGAATACAACCGACATAAATGTTTACGCTATGGCAATGCCGAGGCTTTGTTTATTCAGCTATTGTCAGCTAGAATTCGATTATATGTACTGTTAAATCATTTCATTTTGTGAGTGGCAAGTTGGTCGAGATCACCATTTACGATGTCTTTCCGCAAAACGTAAGTAATATACAGTGTATTGCAGTGTTGTGTGCTATTTTCAAATAATTCCGTCTAAAATGTTTTGAGGTTTGATGTAATAAAACACTTGATATGAAAAACGAAGTGATGTTTACGCTAGTCAGTGTTTATTAGAACCGTTTCAATATTGGAACAATAGCCACATCTGCTTACGTCAACATTTTTCCGAAATTTGTTTAGTTTGGCACAATAATGTCGTCTCTTTTGTCGTAGTTTGACTGTGAACGAGATTATTTCATTGTTGGAAGAAAATGAGGATAATTTATTATCCGCCGATATTTATATAACGCCTCCAGAAGCTCATGATAATAGTGATGAAGACAGCGGTGGCGAGGATATTGGCAGTATCAACAATTTATCGAGGCGCCAGCTGATTGCAGAAGCTGAATTTCGGGCAACCATATCTTCCCAAGACGGCATAACTATCGAAAACTCTCATGACGATTCCGTAACAGAAAACTTTCAGGAACCAATCGCTAGTACATCGTCGGGGAACCCTCCTCTCAAGAAAAAACATGTACAAGTTGAAAGGAAGTGAATACAAGGAGATATTCCTGAAAAGCCGGAAAAACCATCTGATATCCCTAATTTTCTGGACGGCATCGAAAATCCGGTTCAGTTTTTCGAGCTTTTCTTTGACGCAGAAGTCGTTGAACTGATTCGTTGTGAAACAGAAAAAAACGCAGCGCAAAAGGGAGCTCACATTTTCCGCGTTTCCGTTGAGGAAATAAAACGTTTCTTTGGCATCTTGCTGTTGTCAGGGTATAATAGCGTTGCAAAATACCGAATGCACTGGGAACAAAGCGTCGATTTTCAGGGTGTAGCATCTTCTATGTCAAGAAATAGGTTTGACGACCTATTACGATACTTGCATGTTTCGGATAACCATAATCTAGACCCAAAAGACAGAATCGCCAAAGTTCGCCCATTATGGAATCTTTTGAACGAAAGGTGGCTGAAATATTTTCCAGGTGACAAAAACTTGAGCATCGACGAATGAATGATCCCGTATTACGGAAAACATGGAGCAAAACAACACATCCATGGTAAACCCATAAGGTTCGGTTACAAAGCATGGTCTATTTGTACTCGTTTGGGATATATGATCTATGGATAGCTTTACCAAGGAGCAAGTAACGGGAACACTCATCCAAACCTTGGCGTCGGTGGCTCTGTCGTGCTCGACTTGATCGCTAAACTACCAGCGGGTAGTTATAATTTCTACATGGATAATTTTTTTACATCCTTGCCTCTTCTCGACGAAATACTAAAGTTAGGACATGATGCAACAGGGACCATCAGGATAAATAGGGTACAAAACGCGCCTTTGAAAAATCCAAAGGAGATGAAAAAAACAAAAAGGGGATCCTATTACCAATGTACAGATATGTTGTCTAAATTAACTCTAACTCAATATAATGACAATAACATTGTCACGGTTGCGTCAACTCAATGTGGTGTAGAACCGATTGGAAAAGTAAAACGCTATTGCGATAAACAGAAAAAGGATATTGGCCAACCGCGCTGTATTGTGAATTACAACAAATTTATGGGCGGTGTCGATCGGTTGGATCAGAACGTAGGATGCTACCGTATTTCTATTCGGTTGAAACGATGGTACTGGCAGTTAGACCTGTTCGGTCCTAAGATTTGTAGACCGGTTTTAGGTTTTTATGAAAACCGGTTTTCCTAGCGGTCAACCGAATCATTAAAAAAACCTTCTTATGGTCAAAAAAACCGGTTTAAAACCGACTCATTAAAAAACCGATTCACTAAAAGACCGACCGAAAACCGACTTGTTAAAAAGACTCATTAAAAAACCGATTCACCAAAAGACCGACCGAAAACCGACTTGTTAAAAAGACTCATTAAAAGACCGATTCACCAAAAGACCGACCGAAAACCGACTTGTTAAAAAGACTCATTAAAAGACCGATTCACCAAAAGACCGACCGAAAACCGACTTGTTAAAAAGACTCATTAAAAGACCGATTCACCAAAAAACCGACCGAAAACCGACTTGTTAAAAACCGACCGACTCGGACGAGTTAAAAACCGACTTATTAATTAAAACCGTTGAGGAAATGGAGTATTTTTGTGTGGACAGTACAGGACGGAAGTATTCAAGAAAAGGTTTTAGCTTTTGATTTGAGTGTGATTTGGTATGTGGTATATCCACACATTTGGTCGACAAGAGGCATGCGTTCAAAGTTAAATAGATATGAACAATATACCCATTGAAAGGTTGAATTGAATTGAGAAAAAAAATGTCGGAACTGATGATTGTGAGTAATAAAATATGAAAGTGTACTGTACGTGGTTATCAGTGCACCTGTTAGAAAAATTGGCATTATGATATGGCGGGCGAGACTCATGTATTCTAAATATTGTAGTACAGGTGTTAAAGGAGTATTCTATTCTAAAGAAGCCCCTAAACGATCAAGCCGGTTGATCAAAATTTTGCGTCAATCGATTGGATCAAGCGTGATTGATTGTCTAGGGACCGATTTTATGTCAAGCGTGGACGGTGATTGATAGAAAGTTTGATTGACTCAAGCGATTGACGAGGGTGCTTCACCGTCTAGGCGAATTTTGATGAAGCATTGCGTCAGTCACTCGCCAGCAGCCAGTGCTCTGGAGAATCTGAAAGTTCTGAAAATTCTGAAAAAACAACAGTGTCATGTAACTGAAAGTTCTGAGCGCGAGTTTATCAGCCTGATGACAAACTTATCGGACAATCCCCATGAAAACAGGGTGGTCATTCTGGGATGGGCAACCTCAAAATTTTTTTTTCTTTCTTTTTTGACTTCAGATTTGGAAACAGCGACCCAAAATTACCTTATAGTTCGAATCACACCACCACCACACCTGTACTACAATATTTAGAATACATGAGTCTCTCCCGCCATATCATAATGCCAATTTTTCTAACAGGTGCACTGATAACCACGTACAGTACACTTTCATATTTTATTACTCACAATCATCAGTTCCGACAATTTTTTTCTCAATTCAACTCAACCTTTCAATGGGTATATTGTTCATATCTATTTAACTTTGAACGCATGCCTCTTGTCGACCAAATGTGTGGATATACCACATACCAAATCACACTCAAATCAAAAGCTAAAACCTTTTCTTGAATACTTCCTTCCTGTACTGTCCACACAAAAATACTCCATTTCCTCAACGGTTTTAATTAATAAGTCGGTTTTTAACTCGTCCGAGTCGGTCGGTTTTTAACAAGTCGGTTTTCGGTCGGTTTTTTGGTGAATCGGTCTTTTAATGAGTCTTTTTAACAAGTCGGTTTTCGGTCGGTCTTTTGGTGAATCGGTCTTTTAATGAGTCTTTTTAACAAGTCGGTTTTCGGTCGGTCTTTTGGTGTATCGGTCTTTTAATGAGTCTTTTTAACAAGTCGGTTTTCGGTCGGTCTTTTGGTGAATCGGTCTTTTAATGAGTCTTTTTAACAAGTCGGTTTTCGGTCGGTCTTTTGGTGAATCGGTCTTTTAATGAGTCTTTTTAACAAGTCGGTTTTCGGTCGGTCTTTTGGTGAATCGGTCTTTTAATGAGTCTTTTTAACAAGTCGGTTTTCGGTCGGTCTTTTGGTGAATCGGTCTTTTAATGAGTCTTTTTAACAAGTCGGTTTTCGGTCGGTCTTTTGGTGAATCGGTCTTTTAATGAGTCTTTTTAACAAGTCGGTTTTCGGTCGGTCTTTTGGTGAATCGGTCTTTTAATGAGTCTTTTTAACAAGTCGGTTTTCGGTCGGTCTTTTGGTGAATCGGTCTTTTAATGAGTCTTTTAACAAGTCGGTTTTCGGTCGGTCTTTTGGTGAATCGGTCTTTTAATGAGTCTTTTTAACAAGTCGGTTTTCGGTCGGTCTTTTGGTGAATCGGTTTTTTAATGAGTCTTTTTAACAAGTCGGTTTTCGGTCGGTCTTTTAGTGAATCGGTTTTTAATGAGTCGGTTTTAAACCGGTTTTTTTGACCATAAGAAGGTTTTTTTTAATGATTCGGTTTTTTCGAAACCGGTTTTTGGGAATCTCGGGACCGGTCCTAACAGAAGACCGGTTTTAAACCGGTGGACCGGTTTTAGGAACAGGCCTAACTGGCAGTTGCTAATGTTTCCTATCAACGCCTTTCAACTGTACAAACTATCTCCTATTTCACGTGAAAACAACGCATATGATTTTCTATCGTTCACAAGATACATTGTTACAACATACCTTTTAACCAAAAACTCCACTTTAACGCCCGGCACTAAGAATTTGCTCCCTAAATCCTTTCTGGCAGTCATAAAACGAGTGCCTTGTAGTGTTAGACTTGACGGAAGAGATCATCACATAGTAAAGAATGATCGCCAAAGCCGATGTGGGCTATGTCACAAAAACACTACAATGAAATGTGGAAAATGTAATGTTGCTCTACATCAAAAATGTTCCCAGCATTTCCATACAAAATAGACACAAGTTTATTTGTCAGATGCAATTAAATCACCTAAACATTATATTAATTATAAAATACGGATTAAAATATAATATTATTAAAAATAGATTGATGTTTTTACTATTGAAAAAAAAAAAATATTTTTAATGGACCGACACCGAAGAAACCTATGGCATGTATTCCCAGTGTTCCATTTTTGGATCGGTACTATAACTACAATATTTATAAAAATAAAAAAAAATCGTCACAGAATAGTGTTCATGATAAGACTGACATCATCTGCCAAGAATTTAAATTTGATTAAACGATTTTATGAGGGCTTGGGAAGATATGGGTTAAGGCATAAATCGATGCGCATTAATTTTGAATTTTTGCTCATAGCTACTCTAAAAATGGCCCGAATTGAAAAATATTGGCCACATTAGGCTCACAATCAAATTATCCCCAACTTTTACAGACGAGCTTTTCCATTTGGAGCTTCCGTTGCAAAGATCTGTGAGCTTGAAAAGTGAAAAAGTGTGATTTTTCTCGGGAGCCTCGAAAATTGTCATTTTTTGACTATCGATTTTGAATACGCTACTGAACCGAATTTCAACTTTGAGCAGTGCATTGAACGCAGAATTCAACGGTCTTTAATTTACTCCTGCAAGTTTTTTCGACTCGAGGCACCGTTTAGGATTTATAATGATAATATTAAAAAAAGGGCTCAAATTGCCATCTCTGTTGCTCACTGTCATTTCCTTAACCGGTCAGGCTTTCAGGACCGCGACCATTGAAAAGTCTGTCCTCGCTTGTCATTTTGTTTAGAAATTGTGTTTAAAAATGGAAATATTCCTTATTAAGTGCCATATGTATGTGTGAAATATATTCATGGCGGCGCGGGAATCATGTCGTTCACCGGAGAAATCACGAATCGGAGGAGGGGCAATGGATAAGTATAGGAATCACGATATTTTTGGGAACGCACCCAATGTCATCGTTTTTCGGAAAGTATTTTATTTTCAACGTTTGAAGAGCTTTTTTTTCGGAATAGCTTGCACGTACAGAGCAGTTTTATATGGTACATCAAATTTCATTTTAGGAAATTTAGTACTCTTTCAAAATGATGTGAATGACTTTTGACCAGGAATAATGCTTTAGTAGTTATTAAGCGATATCTACGGATATCTGACTTATCCCAAATGAATACCCACTTAGTTATAAAAATCCTTATCATTTGATCGTGCAACAGGTATTTTACCTGTTATTTAATGAACTGCATCACAAAAGCTATGATTTTTCCACTTTCTGGGAACAAATGAGCAATTGGCAGAGCGTGTTGTTCAGGTGTAATTATCTCGAAAACTATTCAAGATACATAAAAAGTGGTTATAACAAATCTTTATATATATTTATACCCTTCACGGATGTGATAGGGTATATTAACTTTGTCATGAAGTTTGCAACGCAGAGAAGGAAGCATTTCCGACCATATAAACTATATATATTCTTGGTCAGTATGATGAGACGAGTCGATTAAGCTTAGACCCGCCATAGACGGTGCGATCCATCGTCAGATCGATCTGACGATGGATCGCTACAAAATATCTAAAAAAATAAATAACTGGCGCAACAGTCCAATTTGAACCACGGCCTCGAGATGAGTTAGCATCATCTCATTTTCTAGATCGTGACGGTTTTTGTGCAGAGGTATGTGATCAGCAATACGCTCAACCGAGTTATTTACCCCATAATGGGTACTCATTTAACAGCTGAGTGGGCACGCTGTAAATATGTCGGAACCAACGGAATCGGACCACTACGTCATATAGTTGCCATAAGAACGACCGGTCCGAAAATTCGTCTTTGTGATGAAACTTTTTTTATTTCTGAAGATATCTTTTTCAAATTTCACACTAATGACATTCCCGAATTTGATTGAAATTGGACTACTCTATCATATAGCTGTCATAGGAACGACCGTTTCAAAAGTAAGTTTTTGTTAGAAAAACTTTTTTATTTCTGAAGATATCTTTACGAAATTTCATATTATTCATTCATATTGACTACTAAACCACATTAAATTTGGTTGAAATCGGCCCATTATTTCAAATACCTCTCATAGGAACAGTGAAATCGGAACAAGTTTTACTACTAATTTCAAAGTAGCAAATGCACCATAAGTCACAACGAAGGTATAATTTTATCACATCTTTAGCAAGCTAGTCGGGAGATAGCTTATTTTTTCTTTATCTTTAATGTTGTCTCAGAAAGTTTTTTTATACCCTGGACTTATAATACAGGGTATATTGTTTTTGTCACGACGAAAATATGTAACACCTTAAAGGAAGCTCCGGAGGTAGAGCAATGTATATATATAAATGATCACGGTCACCCCCTGATTCGATTTAGCTATGTCTGTCTGTCTGTTTGCCTGTCTGTCTGTTTGTCAGTCCGTCTGTCTGTCTGTCCGTTCGCACGATAACTTTTGATAGAATGAAGCTAGAGCCTTGAAATTTTCGTCAAATATTGGCATTGTGATCTAGCTGGTTCTTATTGAAAATGGGCATGATCAGGCCAAGAGAACGCCTACCTCCCTTACATATGTCAAATACTTAAATGTATATATAACTCCCGACTAAATAAACATAAAAAGCTCTAGCTTTGGTATATTGCTCGTGAGGGTAATCTCTCTCTCTAAAATTGATCAGTTGAATACTAACGGTAATTTTCTTACAAAAAACCCCGTACTACCTTACTTTTCATGGTTTTTTGTCTATAACTCTTGAACCAATTGACGTAGACACCTGATTTTTGGCATGTAACCCTGAGGGGAGAAGCTGCTTAAGTTTTAGTAAGTTGGGCATAATCAGATCAAAGGAACGCCTACCTCCTCTCCAAATTTCAAAAAATGTAGTATTCCTTTGATTACGATAACTTTCGATAGAACGACACTAGCAAGTTTAAAATTTGGTAGAATGTTGTCAGTAAGATTTACTTGGTTGGTGTTGAAAATAAGCAAGATCCGACCTAAGGAACCCCTACCTCCCTTACAAATAGAACTTAAAATAAGCGATAACTAACGACAAAATGAAGCCAGCGACTTGAAATTTTGGTCAAATATTTGTAGTAGGATCCAGTTGGCTAATATTGAAAATACGTAAAATCCGACCAATGACCCCTACAAATGAAACTTCAAGCGATAACTTTCGATAGAGTAAAGCTAGACACCTGACATCTTTTTTTTTAATGTTTGAAGGGTGATCTAATTGGTTGGTGGCTATGATGGGCAAGATCCCATCCAAGGAACTTCTACCACCCCAACAAGTGAGACTTCAAATAAGCAATAGCTTTCGATAGAATGAAGCTAGCGACTTGAAAAATTCGACAAATATTTGTAGAATGGGTTAGTTAATTGATTTTTAGAATGGTCAAGATCCTCATGAATGCATGCCAACCTCCCCTATAAACTGGCCATATAGGAAACTCACTTTTAATGCATATGGTCGTTGCTAATTGGTACTTTTGGTATCACCACTAGGTCTGTACAAGTCTAGGTTATATACGCTTCGAACTCGGTATATTATTGTTTATGAACAAAATCCCTGAAACTTCAAACTCAAACATGACTTTGGTTTGGTTGATATTTTGGGCTAGCGGTAATTGTTATGTAAGCATCCATTATAGTGTGCGCAACGACGACGTCTTCTGCTGTCAAATAAAACTGAACCATTGTACTTCATACTCTGCGCGACCAAGATGTCGCTCAGGTCGCGAAATTTGAGACGAGTTCAATTTTGTCGGAATCAAGACGCCGCGAAGTGTCAATTCTCATATGGCTGTGTTTTACCACTGTGGTCGGTTATTTGGGTTGTTCGTGTTATTTCATGCTCCTGAGAGTGCATGTTTCTATTTTTAATTTAAAGAACTATTACAAGTTTGTAAGAAAATCTATTTTCCAAAGGACAAATGTGTAAAACATACGCGAGAAAGAAATTTAACTATAACAGGCTGAACATTGAAAACGTTGCTGTTCGCACTATGGTTATTATATTAAAAGTTCCAATGTCGTTATGTTACAAAAAATGAGAACAGCACGCAATAAATTATATTTACATAATTCCTTAGAAATAGAAACACACAAAACACAAATACTTACGAACGTCCATTTTTACCAACGAAGTAGACAACAGTAGACATCATAATTTGCAAGTAGCAGTTTGAGGCTCAAAAGCTATTCCATTTAAATTATTTAAAGATTGTGATTTTTTTTTAAAATATGTACAGTGAATTTATACCACGATGCTAGTACAAGTTTTAAGTCATTAATATTTTAAATTTTACATATAGATCAGAACCCATTTTACAGAAGTTTTCAATTTATTACACATAGAGTCGTTCCTAAACATACGCAAACTACGTACTAATGCACGATCATGGATGGTTAAAGATATAAAATATGCTTCTTTCATGTAACGAACATTTATTAATACCAAATAACTTATGCTCATTATATGCAACAAATTAGGCGCGAACAAAAACTGCCTATGAGTTGGGTACTAATAGAACTCCCACTGTGCTTCGAAGCTTGTCAGTATAAACACGGCGCAAATAGGTGGTGCATACTAGGAACTGCTCATCCGAAAAAAATAGATATGCTATCGAAACGCCAACAAGGCATAGAAATGCAAGAGATGTTGACGCACCCCTGCCCCTGGAGGTGTTAAGGCAATTAACATTAACAATAAATGCAATATGTATCTGCGAACAGCCATTATCGCTCGGACGATTAAAACTAATGTATGCCGAAAAGTTCAAGCTATGAACGCCACAAAAACGTAATTAGTAAAAATCATACAGTTTTGAAATTTGGTACAATTATTGAAGACAGTCCTCTAAATATAACCTTTAGAGTCCCTGATGATAGTGGATCCGGCAGTGTAGGGGCCAAAAGTTTTTTTTCTTTCAGTTTTCCTTGAAAAAATAGCGCATTAGTCAAATTTGGACCAAGGCCTCAAGATGAGTTAGCATCATCTCTCGCTCAACCGAGTTACTTACCCCAAATAAGTACTCATTTAACAGCTGAGTGGGCTCATAATCCGAAACGTAAACCCCCTTTTTTATCGAAGATTACTGTATTCAGTAGGAATCGAATTGGCGCCGCCGGCACCGTGAAAACAGTGAACGTGCTAACCGCTGAGCCATCCAGACTGCAAAAACTATGGGTTCTATTAAAAGTTCCAAGACCGAATCAAAGCACATATTTCCAACAAAATAATATATCATACCCTAGACCATATAATGGTATATTAAAATATTTTATATCATAGAGCATAAAATAGTGAAAAATGATTTTCTCACAAAGAAGGGCACGCTAACCTTCGATCGAATGTAGCTAGCGACATAAAAGTTTGGAAAGGTACTCCTTCCCCTACAAAACTAATTTTGCAAAACTATCAACATCCGCACATCGTATAAAAGTAGACATGTCAAGTTGAGTTAGTTGACTGCCTAGAGCCGTACTCAAGTTTTCTATAAAAATCAGTTCAATCTCTTGAAAATTAAAGCTGCTACAAGGTACCCCAAACTGTCCTACTTTTAAGGTCTTTTAGTCTACGCACCGAAAGAAACATAGGGAATAAAATTGTTTAGTTTTGAAATTTGGCAGAATTAATGAAAACAGTTCTGTGAATATATCTCTCGAGGTGTAGAAAGGGTGAAGTGTCTGCGCTAAAACTTGGAAAAGAAAAAATAAATAAATGGAAGATCTTTCCATTTTTTTTCGGCCAGCACCTAATGAAATATTGATTTTAATGTTTTTTGTAATTTATTTTAATTGATCGGTAACCATTGTCACAATAACATTACTAAGTTTGATCGTTACGTAAACAAGCCGCGCTAGAAATGCACTTGCACCCCTATTTCTTCGTCGAGTTGATAATAAGTAGCATTTGAAAATATGAACGCATATTTTCAAATTTGCCTCGGTACGCTACTGTCCCGAAAATCCTATTGTCAGAGGTTCAACAAATGTATAAGAGAGTGGATCAAAGTTATTATTTCATGTTTTTTGCATGAAAATTACGATTTTTTGTCTTATTATCGAACGAAAGGCATAAAGAAAAATGGTACAGTTTTAAAAATACACTTAATGTGGGAATTTTAGGGGACTAAATAATGTTCCAATGTGCCCGTTGATAAATACATGGTCCGAAAACTAGAAAGGGACCCAGAATCAATTTTCGTTGCCTGGACTAAAAACGAAACTTAGTAAAGAGACTATGTTAGACGATTAGAAATTTGTATGTAAAATGTACTAATAATAGTTAACATTTAGCATCTGTATACCTGAACTGATTAAGATGTTTGTCTTATGCAATAACCAAGGATATATACCTTTTTCACAACTATATAAGCAAAACGGGACAAACTAAAAAATAACTCAAATTTGGCGATAAAAATTATTTTATATTCACATCCATAGAATATAACATTATTCGAAAGTTTAAGAATACAATAGGATCTACTCCATTATTTATTGATTATCGAAAGAAAATTCAAAACGTTTGCTATTTATTGGGTATACTACAAACTTGACTATATGTGTGGAACAGTCGTACAAGTTATAAAATTACTTTAAGCTTTTAAGTTATGAAGATAACTCAATTTGTTGTTTTGCCGGAATCATTTAATTCTATTGCTGGTTGTTGTGTGCCCTGGAGGTCATACATGGCCTAGAGGCCATGCAACAACAAGCACTTATAAAATAATATTTTAAATAAAAAATATACTAATGGATAAGATAAAAATAAGATGGATGGATGAAGATGGATTTAATTGAGTACTGCGTATTCATTCATTCATTTAATAAATCTGAGAAATTTATAATTTCTTTTAGTTTTAGTTGGACCGGAATAAACACATTAATTAACAGGGATTTATAAATTTTCGTCTTTTAAAAAAAAAATCTTAGGTTGAGAAAACTAGAAAAAACAATCAAATATGATTAAAAAAGAGATAAATGTTTCGTATATTGTACGTAGTTTAAAATTATAAGAGCCGGTATAATATCGTTTTCAATTTTGTATATACTGATTCTATAATTTACAATTTTCAAAATAAAAATAAAAAAATAAATAACTGGCGCAACAGTTCTATTTGAACCATGGCCTTGAGATAAGTTAGCATCATCTCATTTTCTAGATAGTGACGGTATGTCTTTTGCAGAGGTGTGTGATCAGCAACACGCTCAACCGAGTTATTTACTCCATAAATGGGTACTCATTTACCAGCTGAGTGGGCTCATAGTCCGACACGTAAATCCCCTTTTTTATCGAAAACTACCGCATTCAGTAGGAATCGAACCGGGACCCAGTGCGTAGAAAGTGAACGTGCTAACCGTTGCGCCATCCGGACTACACATTTAATAACATTTCCAAACCAATTATGAAAATATAAGATGTACCTATATAGAAACGAGATTCAAACCAAATTTAAATATCACGCATTTATTAACAAAAAATCCATCATTTATTATAATCTATCAATTCGCTAAATCCGGGAAATTATTCTAACTGCATTATGTTAGTGTAAATATTGTAGTTTGGTCGTAGTAAAAATGTAAACGTAAATTTAATATAAATTTCGCATTTTTACAAACTTAGGTTCGAAGTAGATATTAACGTATTACAAATAAAGTGGGGAAACACAATGATTAAAAAAATGAGGTAAATGTTTCGTGTATTGTACGCAACACCCCGTAATGAAATACAGCAGAATATCAGTTGTTTTTATTAAATTTCTGACAAATGAGAAAAACCAACTTACAAATTGGTTTTCTGGAGAATAAAATAAATGCTCTTATAACTTCATAGTAAAGTCGATTGTTTTCATCTCTACTTTAATACGTAATATTTCAAAATTTTTAAATCAAAATGCTCAATACCGATATATCGTTGGAAAGCATACACATTGAGCGAACATTTCTAGAATTTGCAGGTATATCATCATCGTGGCGCGACAGCCCGACGTCGGGCCTTGGCCGCCTGGATCGTTGTCCTGCAATTATCTCGGTCACGTGACCGCGTCCTCCAATTTTGGAAGCCCGATAGCTGCTCGGCGTCCGCATATACTGAGCTCTCCCAACGAGATCTCGGCCGTCCTCGCAGTCTCGCTCCGCCGATTAGTTCTGCATTCATTACTCTCTTTGTCATGCGATCATCGTCCATTTGTTGTACATGTCCTGCCCATTGAAGTCGTTGTGGTTTGACGCTTTTCGAAACTTCCAGCTCATCTTACAGTTCATACAACTCATGCTTATACCGGATGCGCCATCCATCTCGATCGCAAACAGCCCCGAAAATTCGCCACAGAACCTTACGTTCAAATGTGTCTAGCATGTTTCCAGAGGCTTGAGTTATGATCCATGCTTCGCAGCCATAGCATAGCACTGGTCGTATAATGGTTTTGTACGCGCAGAGCTTCGTGTTTCTGTGCATTTGCTTCGATTTCATTATGGGGAGAACCGAGAAAAAAGTCTGATTAGCTAACTGTATCCGTCGCTTGATTTCGTCAGTTTCGTTGGCGTCCCTTGACAAGTTGCAACCCAGGTATATGAAGTCGTTCGCGAACTCGATGTTGAGGTCCTCCACATTGATGGTTGTGCAGGTGTCCTTGTCGTCGATTGCATCATTATTTTAGTTTGACCCTCGTTGATACGTAGTCCAACTTCTTTTGCAGCGGACGAGCATTTTCAGAAGTTCCTCTGCGTAGGCCAATCTTCGGGACATGATGTTGATGTCGTCGGCGTACGCTGCTAATTGTGTCGACTTGATGACTAGCGTTTTACTGTTGTCCATATTCATAGCCCGAATAGCGTATTCCAGTGCTAGGTTGAAGAGCGTCGATGCCAGTCCACCGCCCTGTTTCAGACTAGTGCGTATTTCAAATAGATCAGTAAGTCTATTATGGATCCTGACTTGTGAGACGGAGTTCATCTTCATCGTCGTCTTTGTCAGTCGCATCAATTTTGCCGGTATACCAAATTGCAGCATGATGTTGTACAGTACTCCACGATCGATACTGTCGTATGCCTGCTTGAAGTCGACAAAGATTTGGTATACGTCTATGTTGTATTCCCAGCACTTCTGGAGTATCAGTTTGACCGTAAAGAGCTGATCGGTTGTGGAGCGTCCAGGTCTAAAACCGCCTTGATATTCGCCAATGATTCGTTCTGCGTACGGTTTTATTCTATTTTCCAGAATTTTCGTCAAAATTTTATAGGACGTACAAACTAGTGATATGCCCCTGTAATTCACACACTACAGTTTATCTCCCTTTTTATGAATCGGAGAGATGATGCTTCTGCGCCAATCGTCTGGGATCACCTCGTCCTCCCACACTCGCATAAGTAATTGATGTATGGCATTAACTAGGCCCATTCCACCGAATTTTAGCAGTTCAGCTGGAATCTCGTCAGCGCCCGCGCTTTATTTCGTTTTAGTGACCACAAAGCGAGATCAACGTCCTCCACTGTCTGGGGTTTTATGGGTGGGCCTAGATCAACAATATCGTCGAGAGCTTCTTATGTGGGGATGTTAGACGGTAGATTCTGAAGTTCTTCAAAATAAGAGGCCCATCATTTGTTAATGCGATCGGTGTCGCTGATGATGTTTCCATCCTTGTCCTTACAAAGGCTAGTCCTGTGTTGATAGCCGTTCTTAATTGTATTTACTGGTTTGTACGCTTGTCTGGTGTTCCTATTAGCTAAGTTTTCGTTTATATTCAGCAACTGTTCGTCAAAATATTTACGTTTCTTACGTCTAATTATTCTATTATTCGCCGTAGCTCGTCATATTTTTCTCTTCTGGCTCTGGTTCCTCGTTGGATCCATTATCTATAGGCCTCGTTTTTCTCGTCAAGTGAATTTTTGCATTCTTCGTCGAACCAGTCATTTCGCGCTCGCCGGGCCGGGCTTTATATCCCACGACCTTCTCTGCGACATCTCTGATGGTACCCTTGAGTTCTTCCCAGAACCCATGGACGCCTGTGTTGCTGATGTTGTGTAGCATAGGCGATAGTGTTTCCTCAAGGGCGATAGTATACGCCACCGCCGTAGCATCGCTCAGAAGCTTATCAACCGCAAAGATTTTGGGAGGGCTGATTCTCGATGCACTGAGGAAATTCTGCATCTGTAGGTCGTCTTCACCAAGTGATGATCTGAGTCGCAGTTTGCTCCTCGATAGGAGCGGACATTCATGACACTAGACGCCCATCTCCTGCAAATGAGGACGTGATCAATTTGATTGACGGTATCTGTGTCTGGAGATTTCCAGGTCTGCTTGTGAATGCGTCGATGCGAGAAACACAGCTTTATTTTTTTTTTTTTTTTATTTAGTTCAATTTCACATCATATTATATTTTACAGCAGTATTTCAAATTTGTACAATATGTTAAGCTCCTGATAAGCCATAAGCTTGAGTGAGGAGCATTATAACATTCATTATTTGGTTGGCAGTAATGTGTTAGAAATTATACAATTATTTTGGAAAATTCTATTGGTAGGATACTTTAATATTAATGTTTATTTGAGTGAAAAAAAACTCTACTGATTAACAGAACGGAAATAAAACCTCTAGATCATCTGTTCACTATAAATGCTACTCGAAACTGTTTGCGGCCCGATGGTTTGCCACTTGTAAAAATTGTGTGCGATTTTTTGTCATTGATCTCGCTTCGAAGCCAATTTGCTTCCTGGACTGCAGTAATGCTCAGTTTGTATTAGGTGTACAACTTTGCTTCCGCCGCTTTTTTTCTGGAATTAAAAGCTTAATTGTCAAAAAGTACTTACAGATGTATTATTCAAAGTACTGTCCATCGCTAGCGACAACTTTCACCCATCTCTCCGGATTCCATCTCGGAAAAAGGGGGCGTCTTTCGACGCGATCCATGATTGGATCCATTTACGACTTCCTCGTATGAACGAAAATCCTGATCAGCCAGATCGTGCGCCATGGAACGAAACAGAAGGTAGTCGGAAGGAGCCATGTCTGGGGAGTACGGCGGGTGGGGCAAGATTTCCCATTTCAAGGTTTTTAAGTATGTCTTGACCACTTTTGCGACGTGTGGCTGAGCAATGCCATGCTGGAGGATGACTTTGTCGTGTCTCTCTTGGTGCTGTGGTCGTTTTTCCTTTAATGCTCGACTTAAACGCATCAATTGGATTTTGTACCGATCTCCTGTGATAGTTTCATTCGGTTTCAGTAGCTCGTAGCATATCACACCGAGCTGGTCCCACCGAATACAAAGCATAACCTTGGCGCCGTGAATATTCGGTTTTGCCGTCGACGTTGAGGAATGTCCGGGTATTCCCTATGACTTTCTGCGCTTGGGATTATCGTAACGGACCCATTTTTCGTCGCCGGTTACGATGCGATGTAGAAATCCCTTCCGATTCTGCCTTTGAAGCAGTTGCATGTAAATCATCGCCGTTCGTTATCTCTCGGTTTTAACTCGTATGGAACCCAATTCCCTTGTTTCTGAATCATGCCCATGGCCTTGAGGCGTTTCGAGATGCCTTGCTGAGCCACTCCCAGTAATTCAGCTAATTCTTCTTGCGTTTGGCACGAATCTTCATCGAGCAGTGCTTCCAATTCGTCATCTTTGAAATTTTTTTCTCTCCCATCACCATGCTTGTCGTCGACATTGACATCGCCACTTTTAAAACGTTGAAACAACTCATGTTCAACATGTTCTATCACTCAGAGCAACTTCACCGTAAGTATGATGATGAATTGATGCGCCCCAAAATACGGGTTTTAAACGCGTTGTTGACGAGCCAGACGAAAGTTTCACTGCAGCTGACAGGACTAGATGCCTAGCAGTGAAACTTTCGTCCGGTTCGTCAACATCGTGGTCAAAATCCACACTTTGGGGCGCATCAATCCACTTAAATTCTACCACAACAAAAAACGCATACTTACCCTATGAATTCCGATGAAAAGGCCGGAAATCACCTGTAATGTTGTCATTTGACAACCACTTGAAATTCACTTTTTGGGGCACTTCCGGGAGTTTCCGCTAAACTCACCGGCCCGAGGATTCATCCCAGAGTAGTGCTGTACCATTCACACTTCCCGAATTGCCGGAAAATAAACGAAAAATGCGAAATTTCCCGTGTTGCACTTTCCTAACCTCGCACTTTTCAATACGCCATTTCACTCGATATTTCCCGGCACTTCACGTTTTTTTTCACTTTCACACGGCACTGATAGCCACTTCTTTTAGTTACACTTAAAATTCCGGCACTAAACTCACTTTTACACACAATTATCGCGATATGTCACCGGGCGACCGCACGCGTTCACACTTCGTTGACTGCTTGTCATGTCGTTAGTGCTTTGACAATCAGCTGACACTCCGGCCTGAGAGTAAAGATGGCAGTGGTTTTACTTAAAACTTGCCAAAGTACACACTAATCATTCAGTCCACAAAAGTTTTCGTCATCATCATATCGACTATTGGCCTATCGAAACTATCGAGCCAATTGGAACTACACTTCCAGCCACTTGAATAAGGGTATAAGGGAAGGGCAACCGCTACGAAACTTGTTTTTCCCAAAATTTCCAGTGCTTTAGTTTAGAGCGCGTTGACACGATCAAACTACGGTTTGACAAACCACCTACTTGAACGTGTCAACCCCTTGTCAAACTGGTTTGATGTCTTGTACTTCTGTCAAACCGTAGTTGGACGGTGCTCAACTTTTCATCAAATGCTAGTTTGTCAAATCGTAGTTTGATCATGTCAACGCGCTCTTAGACACCCAAACTTGGGTTCCCTCACGAAAGGTTAATTTATTGCTTAAACTCGCCATGTACGATCGAGCACAATGCTGACCGAATCATTCTTGAGCATTGCTCGAATTACATATATATATTATATATTATTATTACACGTGAGGATTTCCCTAAATTTGAACGTGAATACAATAACAACAACATGATATTCGCTATTCGGATCAAGCAATGTTTGCACCCATCCATTTTTCCACAAAAATGTTCCCGCGCGTCTTATGGAAAAGGTACATTCAGAATTTCGCTCGGCCAACATGAATGGGAACAGCCACGAATGCTCGTGGAAATGTACCTTTTCACTTTCATATGGATTCATTTTTGACATGGATATGTCTTATAGCTGGGGGTCATCCTAATAATCTGTCCGTCACACGAAATGTCTGTTTTTCTACTCGGGGGTCAGAAGAGGAAACAAGCCCATTGAAAATTTTTCTGTTGCTTGAAGATCCGCGCGGGCGGTGCGCTTGCGGGGATCCTGTGTGTACATGTTGGGATGTTGATTTGATAGCGATAAAGGTTGACGTTGTGGACGGCAAGAAATAACATAGTGTACGGGTGAACGGGCGGACTTTCAATGACCTTCAATTTCCGCCAATTCCCATTCATCATTTAATAAAATAGCCCGTGTTGTACTATCTGAATCACTAGGGTTCCAGAAAAGGTAGCAAGTAGTCAGTTCGACTAACATTTGGACATGCGCAGACGCCATTTGAGAGAGTGTACATAGTTCCCGCCCCCCGAAGATGAGCGAGAGCGGATGAAGTTCATTCGAGCCAAATCGGGTGATCCAGCGACTGTGTTTGTGCATTTGCAATGGCGGCGATTTGAGGTCTGACTGGTCCACAATGTGGGCCCCCACCCCACGTGCAATAAACATATAGAACAAAATGGCGGATTTATACTGGGCGAGTTAGAATCTCTCAAGTCCCGAAATAAACAAATATTCGTCGCAGGATGTTATATGTTATGATGTACATTCAGAGGCCTGCAGAAGATCAAATGCCCCCCTTCCGCAAAAATTCCAAAATGTTCAAAATGGTTGGAATCCAAACAAATAAAATAGCGCACGTTGTACTACATATCTGAATCAATAGGGTCCCAGAAAAAGTAGCAAGTAGTCAGTTCGACTAACATTTGGACATGCACAGACGCAATTTGAGAGTGTGTACACTACATATGTAGTTCCCGCCCCCCGAAGATAGAGAGCGAGAGCCATGCAATGGCGGCGATTTGAGGTCTGACTGGCCCACAATCTGGCCCCCACCACACATGCAATAAACGTATCATAAAACAAAATGGCGGATTCTTACTGCGCGAGTTAAAATCAAAGATTAGCCATAAGGAAGATACCCTACTTCATACAAATTAACACGACTGACTAGTAGTTGCGTATGTGTAGGTTCCCATATGCGTACACAAAGGGGTGGTGCCAACTAACAAGCATGTTACTCACCCATTGAAACTTTATAGGCAGTTGCCATTACTGAAGTGTTGCCGTCTCTAACTCTCTTGAGGGAATTTAACTTTGAATTATTGGCAAAGATTAAACATGAGTGCATCCCGTTCTAAAAATTAAATCGTACTAAGTGAGGTATCTTAGTAATGTTTAATCTTTGTTAAAATCTCCCAAGCCCCGAAATAGAGAAATATTCGTCGCAGGATGTTATCGTTCCGGGGAGCTCATCGTGACATGATGTACATTCAGAGGTCTGCAGAAGATCAAATGCCCCCCCCCCCCTTCTGCAAAAATTCCAAAAAAATTTTTGTGCATTCTCTTTGTGCGTGTGTTGGAATGTTTTGTTTACTTTTGTTAGTTTCCCTTTCTGTTTGCCGGACACAATCGCATAGAGTCGCACGCGTTACTTGAGAAACGGATTGTGTGTGCCGGACCCGGACTGTTAATTAAAGGGGCGGGATGAGACGGATAGTGTGGGAGCGATTTTGCAATAGATACACAAACACAACACACGTCCGATTGGGAAAAGATGGTGGGAAGCGTGATTGCGATTAGCAGAAACGTACTCAGAGAAATGTCGATAGGCTGCAGTCTGCAAACTGTACCGAACGGGTAGATGGAACAGGGCGCACGAAAGGAGGTGAATATTGCACACACGATACAAACGAAAACGAAACGATCCCGCGAGAGAAAGGAGCCCAAGCGGACAGGACAAAGCAAAGCAGAATTTATGACGAGTATCTACCTATACACTGCCACCAGATACATGGGTACATGGATATGTCTTATGCCTACCGAAAGCGTGGGATGTGTTTTTTCGAATGATTTCATCCAGTATAACTATACTGGGATCTTTACAAAACTTACGTCGATATCTTCAACACAACAGGTTCCACGCAGTCGGTAGTTATAGACATATCCATGTTCCGATGTATCTGCATGAAGTGTAGATACTTTGTATCTTTTTCAAACGAATCGTCGTCGTCTTGCGTTTCATACAAATTGCCATCAGGTAGGTGGTGTGGAGAACTCTCACACTCATGTTTATACTCTGTTATCAAGCATGCATACTTGATTATCAAGGCATTGATATTATCAAGTGTGCATTGATATTCATAGAGATATAATATTTCATTGTCAGATTATTCTAGGAGTTTAAATAAACGAGACATATTGTAAACCCTTATGTGATTATTACTTCGGGTTAAAAAACTTTGGCGACGAGGATTATTGAAGAATTACCATAGCTGCACCAAACCAAGGAAATGGAGAAGGCAATTGAAAACCTAGTCGAAGTTTTTCAAGAACAAATGCGTTTGGCCGAGCAACAACGCCGGGAAGATCGGGCTATCATCGATCAACTTCTCGCTGCCAGATCGGTACCATTTGATGCCATAGTAGGGACAGAATCTACCATCAGAGATTTGGCTGATTCAATGCTCCAGTTCGACTACGATCCTGAGAATAACTCCTTTTTTGAGACATGGTACGCACGTTACAAGTCAGTTTTCATGACAGAAGCCGCCTCACTTACAGAACAGATGAAGGTTCGTTTACTTCTTCAAAAATTGAAACTGACCGACTATCAACGATTTTCCGATGCTATTCTCCCGAAAGAATCTCATGAGCTGAAATTAGAGGAAGTTGTTAAGAAGCTGACATTAATTTTCGGTCACCGTCAAACAAAATTTTCGATGCGACATAAATGTTTAAGCCTGGCTAAAAAGAGCTCCGAAGATTTCCCGCAGTACGCCGCTCGTATCAATAAACATGCAGAGAAGTTTGATTTAGCAAAATGTACCTCCGACGAGTTCAAGGCTTTACTTTTTGTCAGCGGTCTCAAAAATCCTGAAGATTCCCTCATTCTTGAGAAGCTCCTCTCGAAACTTGATAGCGAGAGCATTCAACTTACAGCTATCACGACGCAAACTGAAATTGACGCATTCAAAAGGCTAACTCTACAGGATTTGGTGAACGAAGCCTAGCATATAATTTGCCTGAAACACAACAAAACTATTGTTACAAACAAAAAAAAGGCTTGCAACGATTGTCAAAAGATTGGTCACAAAGCTGGCTATTGTGACATAAAAACCAGTCGTCCGACATTTCGACGTCAACGCTCAAATCCTGATTTATCTCAGGAAGTCAAGCAAATTAATAGTGCGAAATAACATAGAAAATATCTGGTACCAAATGTCAATGGTTTTTCAATAAAACTTCAGCTTGATACTGGATCCGACATCACTGTAATCTCTCGACAAAACTGGGTAAAACTCGGAAAACCAACTCTCGAGACAACAAGCATGGGAGTCAAGAGTGCATCCGGTGGCAAATTCCCACTGATTGGCAGTTTTCCCTGCGTCATGAAACTCAACAACAGAGAGAAGTACGGCAAATGTTATGTCACGCCACTCCAAATCAATCTCTTCGGTGAAGATTGGATGACAATTTTCAACCTCTGGAATGTTTCCATCAATTCTTTTTGCAATTCGATTCGCACAAGCGGTGACAACGATTTGACTACGGAAGTAAAAGCGAAATTTCCCATTCTTTTCTCTGGCGGACTTGGGTGCTGCACGAAGACAACGGCGTCTCTCACACTCAAGAAGGGAACACAATCGGTATATCGCAATGCTCGACCAGTTCCTTATGCAGCATCACCCGTTATTGAAGCAGAACTCGAACGATTACAGCATCTTGGAGTTATCTCACCCATCGAGTATTCTGAGTCCGCAGCACCAATTGTTGTGGTCAAGAAAAAAAATAGAAAAATCCGCATCTGTGCAGACTATTCAACAGGTTTGAATGATAGACTGGAGCCTAACAAGTATCCGCTCCCGACTCCAGACGAAATATTCTCAAGACTCGCTGGAAAGAAAATTTTCAGCTCTATTGATTTATCAGATACATTTTTCCAAATTCCGGTGGATGAAGAAGCTCAAAGACTAATGGCGATTAATGCGCATTGTGGTTTGTTCAAAGTCAATAGACTTCAACAAGGTGTGAAGACTGCCCCAGGCATTTTTCAGCAGATTGTTGATACAATGCTTAGCGGGGTCAACACTTTTGGTTTCATTGACGACATGATTTGTGCCGGAGAAAACGAAGAGGACCACATGAAACAACTTTTCAAGACATTGCAACGCTTACAAGACTACGGGTTTAAGTTGCACATCGAAAAGTGCAAGTTCGGTGTACCATCTGTTGATTTTTGTGGTCATACAGTTGATCAAACTGGTATCTGACCGCACCCTGGCAAGCTCCGCCCCATTATGGATCTTCCAGCACCAAATGATATCTCAAAACTTCGAGCAGCTGCAGGTGCTTTCAATTACTATGGCAAATATCTTAAGAACATGAAGGATCTTCGAGGACCTTTAGATAATTTGCTAAAAAAAGACGTCAAGTTCGAGTGGTGGCAAGAGCATGAAGAAGCGTTTAACAAAATTAAAAAACTTCTGGCATGGGACACTTCGACCGATAATGCATTTCTCAGCAACATTTAGCGCAGCGGAGCGCAACTACCATCAAATGCACAAGGAAGCCCGTGCCCTTGTGTTTGGTTTGAAAAAGTGTCACTATTATATTGCCGGACGACGGTTCAAGATACAAATCGATCATAAACCGCTTCTCGCCATTTTTAATCCAAAGGCTGGTATCCTGGTGTATACAGCAGCTCGACTTCAACGATATGCCACCATAGTTCTTTCATATGACTTCGAAATTGAATATGTGAAAACGGACTGTTTCGGATATGCTGATGTTATTTCGCGGCTTATGGCTAGTCATGCAAAGCCTGATGAAGATACCGTGATTGCTCAACTCAGAAATGATGAAAATGATGATCCAGAAGTTTAATGTTTCGCTATCCAATCAGCTAAAAAACTTCCAATCATTTTTCAAGATGTACAAACAGCGACCAAATCATGTCTTGTACTCAGCAAGGTGAGTTCATACATGGTAAATGATTGCTGGCCGCAAAAGAAATCGCAGCTTATTAATAACAAGTTAGCAGAATATTTTCAACGCCGTCATAACCTTACTGTTCTTCAATAGTTATTCCGGAGATTTATAGACAGCAACTTCTTAAGGATCTCCATCATGGTCACCCAGGTGAATGCCGCATGAAACTTTTAGCCGCAAGTAAAGTATTCTGGCCAAACATTAACACTGACATCGAATGAGTAGTAAAAACCTGCGAGACTTGTGCTACTATTTCTAAAACTCCAGTCAAATGTTTACTTCAACCTTGGTCGGTACCATCGTCAGCGTGGGAACGCCTACACATCGATTATGCAGGTCCCATCGACGGAAATTACTTTTTGGTCATTGTCGATACATTTAGCAAATGGCCAGAAGTCTTTAAAACAACGAGTATTTCATCCGCTAAAACAATTGAGCTCATACAGAAGGCATTTGCCCAACACGGACTTTGCAACACAATAGTTAGTGACAATGGCCCACAATTCATTTCTGAAGAATTCAAAGCATTTTGCGAGTCTGAAGGCATCAAGCATATCACCACAGCTCCATACAGCCCACAATCAAACGGCCAAGCTGAACGATTTGTTGATTTGCTTAAGACTGGGTTGAAGAAAACGGAAGGAAACATTGATCAGAAGCTTCGCCAGTTTCTATTTTGTTACCGCTACACACCGTCATACGCACTCGGTTCAAAGTCCCCATCAGAATTGTTAAATAATCGGATAATGAAAACTCGCTTGGATTGTGTTAAGCATCGAGCCGCATCGCACCAGGAGGGCAGCTTCATGGCAGAACAATTTGATCGACACAATGGTGCTAAGTGAAAGGAGTTCAGCGAAGGTGACAAGGTGTACTTTCAGCTTCATTCCACTTCAGACAAGTGGGAATGGACTCCAGCAGTTATCATGCAAAAGTTAGGTGCCGTCAACTATAGGATCAAGCTTGTTATGCCTACCAATGACCGTGTCGTGAAGGCTCATTCGAATCAACTTAAACACCGACATACTACCGGAGTGTTTAATGAGTTAATTGAGGCTCCAGAGTGGACCGACAACATCGAAGTTGAACCAATCATTATTCCGCAAGCTGCCCCTCGTCAACCACACATAATTGATCATCAGCTTCAAGCAACCAATGACCTCGATAGAGAATTTCTGGAAGCTGAAGACGATGAAGCAGTCGTGGAGCCCATAACAGAAATCTCACAAGGAATTCGACGTTCTGATCGGATAACAAAAGGCATCGCGGAACATAATGGTTTTAGCCTTTTTAGGATCTATCCGGATAGAGAGAATTCTCCTCAGGGTGGTTGTACAGGATAAATTTGGACATTGATTATAGAATCTATGGGATTCTTACCAGAGAATGTGGGGAATCACCAATAACACTGTTATGATGCGACTCGAATAAAAGGCAATGTGTTTTATGCCACTTAACTAATTTATTCGTTATCAAATTATAAGTACAACTTGTAATGGCGATGTCGTGCTAGCGAGTGACAAGTCGTCGCCTGTCACTTCTCGTTGTTGACGTCCGCGCCATCTTTTCTCCTTGCGGCATTAATCGGCAACTGAATCGCTGTCATCGTTGTGTTGATTCCCACAAATCTAATAGATTTACACAAAAAGTTTTACATCTTCTACAACAGATGGCAATACCTACACCATTTTTAAAAATTAACCATAGAAAGCTTTAATGCTATTCAGAAGCTTTGCCACTGATCTAATGCCTCACACATAATCAATTTAAGTTAAGATGTTGCTGTAGTGAAGTAATCGACATAATACCTTCTGTAAATGTGACTCAATATGTGTGGAAATTCGTACATGTATGCGTTCAGTTCTAAAGCAAATTTACTTGAAATATTTCTCAAATAGATGTACATATGTAGTGTTTCAATTTGGAAAAAGTTGTTTTGATTTGATTCGATTTTGAATCAATTGATGAGGAAAAGAGGACATTCATGGGAATGAAGATGTATATTACATATATGACGGGTGGCCAAGAGGCGAATGCACTAAATTACGGTTATGACATTTTGCGCCCTTTTAGACTAAGATCCCACTGCAAAAATCTGCACCTATCTGTTTTTTGATGAGATATATCTCAAATGAAAGGGGGGCAAAAACTCCTCTTCCATAGTCCTCCGCGTGGGCGCCCCCTGGAACGGCAGTGGTCACTGACCATTGCCAACCAACGTCAAGCCCCCAGTGATGGCGGTGCGATGATTTGGTTGAGGTACCCCTGTGGTGTGGGGTGTGAAAAAAATACCACGGCCTTTCCCTTTGAGGGCCTGTCGTTAAAACCGACAATCAAAGGACAGGATGTGTATGCCAGCAACTTGCACTATCCGAAATCTTTATATGCTAACGAAACGTCAACTATGCCTCGGATAAGGACTGACTCAACGGTTACGACTTTTAGCTATCGTACAATGACAAAGATTGGATTCTGGAATGTGCGTACTCTCCTGGACAATGGATCAGAAGGTCCCCAGAACGCACGATTTCTTCAATTAGAGAGTGAATTTCTGAGGTACAAATTAAATATCTTAGGAGTTAGTGAGATAAGATGGTGGAACAGCGGAGAATTCATCTCTCCAACGGGCAGCACTGTAATGTTGTATTCCGGTAAAGCTACCGGTAGTCGTCGTGAGTCAGGTGTGGGGCTCCTTTTAACCAGAGCCGCGCGAAACTGTCTCTTATCCTGGGAACCGGTCTCTGACAGGGTCTTGACCGCCAGGTTCCGGACCAAAATGAGGAACATCTCAATAATACAATGTTATGCCCCTACTGAACCCGACAATGTCTTGGCAAAAGACTCCTTCTACGAAGAACTAAACGCCGTTCAGAGCAGAACACCTAAAGGTGACATTATAATGGTTATGGGTGATTTGAATGCGAAAGTTGGCGCTGATAACTATGGGCTCAGACATGTGATGGGGAGACACGGTCTTGGTGATCGTAATGACAACGGTGAAAGATTTGTAGAGTTCTGCAACTTTCACAGTCTCTTCATCGGTGGTACTATGTTTGAGCATAAGGACCACCACAAAATCAGTTGGTCCTCTGTTGATCGGCGCAGAACACAAAATCAGATCGACCATTTTGCCATTAGTAAAAGATTCAAGAGTTGCCTCCTGGACGTGCGAAACAAGAAGGGTGCCGATATTGGGATGGGAAGAGACCATTATCTTATGATCGCTAATGTTCGATTGCGAATTGCAGCCGTGCGCCGCCCCAGCGACGAAAGATCCAGGCCCCACAAATTCAACACCGCTCGACTAAAAAATCCAGCTGTCTTACAACAATATAATGACCATCTTGCGCAAAAAGCGGCTGAGATAACTAGTCACCCAGATAGTGACATAAACGAAAACTGGGATGCCATAAAAAATGCGTACATTGATAGCGCAAATACCATCCTTGGCCCAAACCCGGATTGCCGGAATAAGCCCTGGATGTCCGACGCTTCATGGCAGCGGATTGTTGAAAGAAAGGAGCTGAAAGTTCGTTTGGCTGCAGCATCAGACGACAATCGAAGCAGCATCGAACTCCTTTACCGTCAGAAAGCTCGAGAAGTTCAGCGTAGTGTGCGGCGCGATAAAAGAGTTTATGCCAATTCTCTTTTAGCGTCAGCAGAAGAAGCCGCTAGAAGTAACAACTTAAACGCCGTATACGGTGTCATCAAGGAGTTTACAGGTGGTCGTAACTCCTGCCAACATCCGGTGAAAGATAGTGATGGAAAGCTACTTATCTTGGAAGAAGATGAAATGAGGCGGTGGAAAGAACACTTCGCCGCGGTCTTGAACCGTGTAACCTCTGGTGAAGTTCCCCCTCATATAGATAATTTAGCTAACCATCAAAATGTGCGTATACGGTCCACTGCCCCGACTAAAGAGGAAATAGTCACTGCAATTATTGCACTAAAACGAGGAAAGGCGTACGGGTCAGATGCCAATCGACGAATTGATACGCAGGCGAAAATGGCAGTGGATAGGTCACACATTGCGGAAGAGTGATAACTGCATTGCTATGCATGCCATGAAATGGAACCCCATTTCCAACCAAGGCCGACCAAGAGGGGGTCCTCGAATCACATGGCGTCGATCTGTGGCAAAGGAGTGTCAGGTACTGGGTAAGTCTTTTGGGGAGTTGCGCCCCATTGCCCAGAACAGAGTACGATGGCGCGCAGGAGTAGTTGACGCGCTATGCCCCGCTAGGGGTTAAGGCAAAGTAGTAATAAAGTAAAATTAGGTTGCCTAGCGAAATCCTGCCACAACCATCTTTAATTACCCTAATTGTAACTAAATTTTTAAACCAATTGACTTGATTAAACTTTTTAATTATTTGATTGATATATTGTATTTTTTAACTAAATGAAACATAAGAAAGAAAATTTTGTAAAGAATAATATAGGCAAAAATTGGCTGCCAGCTTTGTGCCTGCCGCAACCCTGGTTTAACGAAGGTTCAGCTGAGTTTGTACACTTTGGAAAAATATACCATATTCAAATTTGAACAAAGGTATAATTATTTTGTATCCAGTTATCTGTGTTTGCCTGTCAAAAATTTCCGCAATAGGAGTTGCATGCATTTAAATAATTTTATGACATTCAATTTTTTTAATCGTGTTGCTATTAGATGAGAACGTTTTAATTTTACATTTCTTTATTAATGTGGATAAAAAAAAATACATCTCAAATAAGCAAATTTTAATTTTTCACTTTGAGCAAGAAAACTTAAATATCATAAAATTATTTGAATGCTGGCCACCCCTATTTATGGATTTTTTTTTGACAGACAAGCACAGATAACTGGAAATTTGAATTCGGTATATTTTTTTCCCCATAAACTCAACTGAACCTTTGTTAAACCAAGGTTGCGGCAGGCACAACGCTGACAGCCAATTTATATATTATTCTTTACATAATCCTCTTTCCAATTATGTTTCATTTAGTTAAAAAATATATTAATCAAATAATTAAAAAGTTAAATTAAGTCAATTGGTTTATGAATTTAGTTAAAATTACGGTAATTAAGGATGGTTGCGGCAGGATTTCGCTGGGCAACCCAATTTTACTTTATTACGGTCTTAATTATCTGTCAGTTTAGATACATCTCATCAAAAATAACTGGCCATTGTTATGCCGTGGAACTAAAAGGCGATTTAACTTAATCCTTTTAGTGCTAGTACTTGTTCGTGGTGTGTTTATACCGACTATACGGAGAAGTACTAATTATGAAAGATGTCATTTGTTGGTTTGTGGCTTTGGTTTCAAAAATGTCAAGAGGCAATAGCCTCCCATTAAAAACGCGTTTATATCGCTACGATCAAAGGATGAAACGAATACAGAGTTTCAGGAAAGGATGAGGTATTTATATAACAAATAAAGTAAAATTTTCACCAACAACACTATTAGCGAAGACAGCAACACCATCTAGTCCCAATTTTTCAGTCCAGTTCTGCATAAGAAGTGGAGCTAAAATTAGTTCCAAAACTAGCTAATGCGACATGTTTACGTCGTCGTGAGTTAGCTCGAATTAGTTAATCCCCAAAGATAGTTCCGCGGCATAAACGAGGCGACTGATAGGTGCAGATTTTTGCAGTGGGATCTTGTACTATTTGGTGAGAGAAAAAGGACATTTTTGACAAGAAGTAATATCTAGGCAAGATGGGTATCACATGGCAGGGGTATGAGAAGGATCCACTAGAGTAATGTCAATAGCACTTTAAGTCCTTTGATCAGGACAAAATGACATTCTTGGGGCGACAACAGTAGGAAGAGGCGTCAGTCTCATAACTGACTACGATCGTTACTGGTCCAAGTCCCGACCACGGAGTTCGTGACCTTGGATGTTTCTGTTGTCTTCCCCCTGTGGTGCGGGGCGTAAAAATAAACCGCAACATCTCCCAACTTGTCGGAGGTAGGCGGCTAAATGGAAGCAGAAGGTGCATGCTGGCAACGTGTATCGTTCGAAACTGGTTTATGCCAACGAAACGCCACATAGGCCAGATAGAATAATTGATGCGCTATCCCCCACTAGGGGTTACGGCAAATGAGTTACAGGTTAAATATAAGTAATATGGATATCTCAACAGCATTGCAAGTATTTGGGGTATTAAAAGTTATCTCGATGCACCAACGAGTGGAGCTATGACATGTTCAATTAGTCGTTTAGTAAATGGGAATGATGATGCAGTCAGTTTTAAGACATAATGCCGACGCAAATAAACCTCCAAATCACGCAGGACCCCGCATCACCTTCAGTCGGATAAGAAGAAATACATTGGAAGCAATGGAGCGATGCACAAGGACAAAAATAGCTATCCGATAGCTCTTGGCGTCACTTGGCCTATCTCGATAACTATCTGTGCGGCCCCTGTTTCCTGCTCCTATCTGCGTAGTTTTCTTTATCCAGCGTTTCACTAATACACAGTTGAGAATACACCAGTTCATATGTAACGCTGCGTCCGTAGGTAAGTTTTGACTAAGCCGGGCCACATACACTCGAACTGGTTGAACACAAGATCAGGTACGGGTAGATACATACAAAAGTTATGAAAAAAACAGTAAATATTGATAAGGAGCAGAATATTGAAATTATTTAACTACGATTACTTATTACTAATTAAATTCTTACTATTTATTACTTTTTTTAATTCAAAAGTAGTAATTACTTTTTCAGGAAAAGCATGTTATTGAAACTCAAAAGTATTAATTACTATTTAATACTATTATAATTGGTTTTCATAAATAATGCAAAGTAATTAGCTAGTACTTATTAAATCAAAACTTTCGGGTAATTAAATTTAAAATATTTATTTAGTTTTCACAAAAAACACAAAATAATTAATTAGTATTTATTAAATCAAAATTTTGGAGTAATTAAAATAAAATAAAATCAAAATATTTAATTGCTTTTCATAAATAAGGCAAGGAAATTAATTAGTATTTATTAAATTCGATTTAGAACAACAATTAAATTTTAAATAATTATTACTTTTCGGAAAGTAATGTAATTTAACCATACTCTGATAAGGAGCAAGTCTGGGTAGATACATGATTTTGAAAGAATAGAAAATAAAAAGTGGGTCTGCGTAGATTATGTATAAGGGATTCAGAATGGTAATCCTTTTTTTATAGACACGGGTAATCTTGCTGGAAAAAACTGGTATTGTGTTTTTTTTTGGGTCGTTGATTGCGAATAGGAGGCCAAAATTGCAAAAAAAAAAAAATCATGAAAATAAAAAAATCCAAATTGCCTAAAATTGAAAACTAAAGGAGATCCTGAACATAGAGTCATTATAATTGGAATACTCAGAAGGAGAATGGTTATGGAACATAATTTGTTTGAGGTTTCTACCTACATATATATACCCTATATATAGAAGGATTCTTTTCATACGTTCCTTTGAATTCTCTTAGCATAGATATCATGTTTTCCAGAGGATCTTGATGCAGATGGCTTGTAATCAAAAAACTCTGCTTACTTTCTAAGTCTCCCCATAACATTTCAATGGCTGTAATGGTTTGCATTAAACCATCGAAACAATAAGGACGTTTCATATAACCCTTGTGTATCCATGTGGAGATATAATTTCTAGAATCTCCAAAATTATTCAGAATTTCATTATTCGCGGATATTGCGTTTCTAGAAGGATTTTTTGAAAATCTTACACAACTATTTAAGTTATCAAACAATGTATTCATTGTAGATATAAAGTGGGCGGTATTTATAGCTATTTCTTTCTTTTCTCCAGTGAAACAACCAAGACTAACAGCTGTTAATATAGCTGCCGAAACAGTGTGACTTAGTACTTGAGTTGCAGTTTTCACGGACATTTTATCGAAATGAACAGGATCAATGTGTGCATCGGTTAATTTAAACATTGCCCTAATTCTTCCGTTATCAAAATCGTATACATCAAAGCTTTGAGCCAGTTGATATGGACTTTCGGTATAAATTATTCTATAACTACATTTATGTTGATATAACGAACAGGTCAACAGCTTTTGACTTTCAGCAGAAAATTCATTATGCCGTCCGTCGTCAGATCGGTCGGACGGTATTAAGCCTTGTTTTTATGCTCAGAGGCTTGAATGAGAATTGGAAACAGGCCATCAGTTATATTGCTGGGCCTATTAAGAACAATGATTTGGGTGTCATATTGCAAAATTAGTCCGCAATGATTGCGATTTATTAGCTATTGTTTGCGATCAGAGTAGTACGAATACGAGTAGATATTGTTACAAAAATATTTTAAATGTATCAGTTTCAAAGCCATATTTTTAATCGAGGGTAGAAAAGTGTATGCATTGTATGACATTCCGCATCTTTTTAAAAGTATTAGAAACTGTCTTTACACAGCAGATATTTGTATCGAAGGGAAATTAATTTCTTGCCAAATTATACGTGATGTATACAATTTTGATAACGGAAGAATTAGGGCAATGTTTAAATTAACCGATGCACACATTGATCCTGTTCATTTCGATAAAATGTCCGTGAAAACTGCAACTCAAGTACTAAGTCACACTGTTTCGGAAGCTATATTAACAGCTGTTAGTCTTGGTTGTTTCACTGGAGAAAAGAAAGAAATAGCTATAAATACCGCCCACTTTATATCTACAATGAATACATTGTTTGATAACTTAAATAGTTGTGTAAGATTTTCAAAAAATCCTTCTAGAAACGCAATATCCGCGAATAATGAAATTCTGAATAATTTTGGAGATTCTAGAAATTATATCTCCACATGGATACACAAGGGTTACATGAAACGTCCTTATTGTTTCGATGGTTTAATGCAAACTATTACAGCCATTGAAATGTTATGGGGAGACTTAGAAAGTAAGCAGAGCTTTTTGATTACAAGCCATCTGCATCAAGATCCTCTGGAAAACATGATATCTATGCTAAGAGAATTCAAAGGAACGTATGAAAAGAATCCTTCTATATATAGGGTATATATAGGTAGAAACCTCAAACAAATTATGTTCCATAACCATTCTCCTTCTGAGTATTCCAATTATAATGACTCTATGTTCAGGATCTCCTTTAGTTTTCAATTTTAGGCAATTTGGATTTTTTTATTTTCATTAATTTTTTTTTTTTTTTGCAATTTTGACCTCCTATTCGCAATCAACGACCCAAAAAAAAACACAATACCAGTTTTTTTCCAGCAAGATTACCCGTGTCTATAAAAAAAGGATTACCATTCTGAATCCCTTATACATAATCTACGCAGACCCACTTTTTATTTTCTATTCTTTCAAAATCATGTATCTACCCAGACTTGCTCCTTATCAGAGTATGGTTAAATTACATTACTTTCCGAAAAGTAATAATTATTTAAAATTTAATTG